>OZ018338.1:33005761-33103261 GCA_963969495.1 Ceratothoa steindachneri
TATATATATTTATATATATATATATATATATATATATATATATATTATATATATATATATATATATATATATATATATTATATATATTTATATATATTTATATATATTTATATATATTTATATATATTTATATATATTTATATATATTTATATATATTTATATATATTTATATATATTTATATATATTTATATATATTTATATATATTTATATATATTTATATATATTTATATATATTTATATATATTTATATATATTTATATATATTTATATATATATATATATATATATATATATATATATATATATATATATATATATATTTATATATATATTATATATATATATATATATATATTTATATATATATTTATATATATATTTATATATATATTTATATATATATTATATATATATTTATATATATATTTATATTTATATATATATATTTATATTTATATATATATATTTATATATATATATTTATATTTATATATATATATTTATATTTATATATATATATTTATATTTATATATATATATTTATATTTATATATATATATTTATATTTATATATATATATTTATATTTATATATATATATATATTTATATATATATATATATATATATTTATATATATATATATATATATATATATATATATATATACATTGTCGTAGAATGACTCCCGACGATATACCATATATCACTATTCGTTGAGGGAACTTCCTTAATTATCTCTAGAGTGCGTTTTTACTGTCTGGCGGCCGATATTATGTATCTTCGATATGCTTAAGAAGTGGAACTGAGCTCAAGGATAATAATATTTCTATCATTAATAAAATAGAGTTTTATTAATAATAACTTTAAACGATACACAAAAACGGAAAATATTGACAAACAGAATGGAAAGGGTCGTGGAGATTCGGGCTAATCCATGGTTTTAAGGGATTAAAAAAGGTAAAACAAATATGGAGTTAAAGAGATGGGATGGTTCGATAAACCATTTAAAGCACAGGATAGAATTGGCAAAAAGGGATCAATACTCAAAAGGTGACGTTTGGCTTACGTAACTTTTCATTAGGGTGCAGTGGAAGGTACTTGAAGGAATATTCGGTCCACTGGCGAGTTCCAGCCGAAGGGGGGGGATAAAAGGATCCCGACGAGGCGTCTTGGAAAGGAGAACCGTTACTCGACGAACGGCTTGAAGAACAATGGCTGTTCTACTTTGTTCTCTTCTGAACAAAGGGGGGAATGAGAACCGTCTCTTGTCTACGGGCTCAAGAACAATGGCTGTTCTAATGTTGTTCTCCTTTGAACAACAGGGGGGGATGAGAACCGTTTCTTGGCGAAGGGCTCAAAACGAACAATGGCTGTTCTAATGCTGTTCTCCCTTGAACAACAGGGGGGGAAGAGAACCGTTTCTTGGCGAAGGGCTCAAAACGAACAATGGCTGTTCTAATGCTGTTCTCCCTTGAACAACAGGGGGGGGGAAGAGAACCGTTTCTTGGCGAAGGGCTCAAAACGAACAATGGCTGTTCTAATGCTGTTCTCCTTGAACAACAGGGGGGGGGGATGAGAACCGTTTCTTGGCGAAGGGCTCAAAACGAACAATGGCTGTTCTAATGCTGTTCTCCCTTGAACAACAGGGGGGGATGCCTTGGGGACTTGGCGTCACGAAAGGCTCGAACCTTTGGCACTCAAGGAATATTGTCCTCCTTCTGGACAAGTGATGGTGAATCTCGAGGTCGAGGTCCCTTGGCGCACAAAGGGAGAGAGGGTCGTGGTGATGTTTCGCGACGAAAATCTGGATCTCCAATCTGATCTTAGTGGTAAAGTTTCCATATAAATAGCCAGGACATCTCCTTGGCGTGGGGGAAAATGGAGTGAAAGCTTGGAGGGAACGCACAGCCGGGCCGGAGAAAAATGCCTTATCTGTTCATAAGCCTAACTCGATCTGGCGAGGTCGGCGTATGGGGGCGAACGGGGGGGACGATAACCTCCTTGTTTAAACATTGGCATCCGGTAGCTGAGATAAGATTCCAAGCCTCGAATCGAAGATGCACGTGGGCAGCATCGTGGTTTTTAATAATATGGGATAGGAGTTGAAATTAACTCGTTCTATCACACCCCTCCATTCCAGGGGAAGTTGTCACTTCGAAAAAAAAAAGAGAGAAGGGACAACGATAGAGCTCCGTTGTGGGGAACTCGTTTTCTTGTACCAACCTTACCTTCCTGCACCTAACTAGTATTACCTCAATACATATGATTATTTTGATCTTTAGATTACAGGGGAAAATAACCTTTAATACAACTTAATCAAAGAAAAAAAAAAGGGCATGGAACAATGAAATGATATAAACTTAGGACATACGGGACAAAATAATTTATACGTAAATTAATAAGAACAAATATATAGACATACAAAAAATTAGACATTGAGCGTTACAAAATTCAGACATATACATTAATTAATTATATTACAAAAGAATCTTAAATTAAGTCGTACAAGACGGTATATACCTACATGGAGATACTAATCCTATGAATACAATTATTCTACGCTATTCGGTAATGCATTTCTACTGAGGGCGTCAGCGACCTGGTTATCGGAACCTTTTATCTAATTTATTTTAAACTGATACTCTTGCAAGAGTAAACTCCAGCGCATGATGCGGCCGTTTGAGTGTCTCAAATTCCTAATATAGGCTAACGGACGGTGGTCGGTTCCTATTCGAAATTCTTTACATATCAAGTACAGCTTGAATTTGTCTATGACCCAGATAATTGATAGAGCTATCTTTTCTCTAGTGGCATATCTCTTTCCGCGTGGTAATAATTGACGACTAGCATATGCAACTGGATGACTCGTTCTGTCATCCACGTATTGAAGGAGTACACCTCCAATGCCCTCGTTGATCACGTCGGTCTTAACCCCAAAGGATTTTTCCGGGCTGGGCAACTTTAAAATGGGGGCAGAAATGAACTTACTTTTGAGCTGATTAAAATGGGAAACAGCGACATCATTCCAACGTAAACGATCGGAGAAATTCTTTTCCTGAAGGGGGCATAGGGGGGCCGAAATTGCAGCGAAATTCGGAACAAATCGCTGATAGGGAGAAGCTGATCCTAGGATCGATCTTAATGGCTTCTTTGTAATCGGGAGGGGCATGTCGGCGATTGCCTTAATCTTGTTCTCGTGGGGACCTGACTTGCTTTGTCCTATTTTGAAACCCAAATATTTGATGGTTTCGTGGGCAAACTGGCATTTGCTGGGGCCAATGGTTAGGCCATTTTCACGCAGTTGCTCGAAAAGAGCTAATAGGGTGGATAAATGGTGATTCCATTTAATTAGTTCCTGGAGCTGACTCTTCTGACGTGGTGTCAGCTGCGCGTCACTATCCAGGTCAGAGGGTTCCAAAGACTCGCCTGGTAGAAAAGGAGGAGGGTACTCGGCATCAGGTTGGATGCACACTGTCTGGATTACCTTAAGGGACTCCGCGGGGCAGTCCTCTTCAAGCGCCGATGCTTCGTCCAGTTCTACGAAGGTATCTCCATGGGCGCGTTGGGGGTTCTTTATTTCTTGGGGTCCAGGGACAGTCTCCGTGTCCTTGTCTGGGGCCTTATCACCTAAGGGTGTTAGTGATTCACATTCCTCTTTTGCCGTCCTAAAGTCCTGGTTAGGGGTCTCCGAGAAATCGGACGGTATCGGGGTTCTGATGGGGACGGGCTCCTGGGCTTCTTTCTTATCTCGGCCTTGAGGAAGGGCGGCCTGAAACACAGGGTCGAAACTTACTTGGGGGCTCTGTCCTATAAGTATGGAACAGAATTTTATGGGTGCTACAATGACTTCAGCCCAGCCATTATAATATTGACACTGCAGGTAACATCTAGCGACGGGGAATCGGTTCACCCGCCCAAGTTGGTCATGTACCACTGCAAATTTTTCGTGGTTAGAGGCCACTGGGAGGAGTTCGTCGGACACGATGAAGCACGTACATCCTGTGTCCCTGACGAGAGTCAACACTCGGCAGCTGTCCACGCTGCCCTCCTCATATTTCAAAGTTCCCGATGAACTTTTACCAAAAACAAAATTTACCTGGTGGCCTGACGGAGGGGGAGAAGTTTCTGCTTGGGTCTGCACCACCGGGGGAGCCGGGGTTGCATTAATCTGGTGAACTTGGTGGGCTGGTCCGCTTTTAAGCCTAGAATTTTGGGGGCAATTCCAGCTCATGTGGTTTTCTACACCACAGGTGAAGCATGTGGTTGGTCGCTTCGGGAAGAGAGATGGAGGAGAAGTCTTAACGGGAGGTTTGGAGTCCCGTTGTTGGTTTTGGGGAAAGAAGTTTGGGGGTTTTACGGGGCTCAGAAACTTTGTCAGCTTTCCTGGGAAGGGGCGCGAATCCTTCCTTCTTTCTTCTCGTTGGATTTCTCTTTCTCGTTCTTCTCGTTGTATTTTTCTTTCTCGTTCTTCTCGTCGGATTACTCTTTCCCTTTCTATTACTTCCATTTTTCTTTGAAATTCTGCTTCAATCTGAGCTAATTCAATCTGATGGTCAGCTTGTCTTATCCGTTTTTTTCTTTCTCTTTCTTCCTCTTTTCTTTGCTCCTCTTGAATGTACTCAGTTAGTTCTTTTCCGGAAAGTCCACAGGACTCTCCTTGCGCTTTAAAGATTTCAAACTGAGTCATCTTTGCACTTGGGGGCGCACTAGTCAAACAACTAAAATTCCTTGCAACAAGAATTATGCCTCTATAGAATTAGCCTACCTAAATATGGGCACTGACCTATTCGTACTTGGTTTCTCAATCTAAATAACCACTGACTAAAATCACAAAAAAACACAACCAAATTATTATAACAGTTCCTTGAGCTACTCCAGCTTCTTAAGTTTAAAAAAAAAAGGGATAGCAATCGTTAAAACAAAAAGGAACTACTATATTCTATTATTGTAACGAATAACAGTATGCTTTACTCGACTGAGACCAGTGTTTGAAAAGATATAGCGTTAAACCTTACACACCTGATACCAAATTTAAATAGTATATATATATATATATGTCGTAGAATGACTCCCGATGATATACCATATATCACTATTCGTTGAGGGAACTTCCTTAATTATCTCTAGAGTGCGTTTTTACTGTCTGGCGGCCGATATTATGTATCTTCAAAATGCTTAAGAAGTGGAACTGAGCTCAAGGATAATAATATTGCTATCATTAATAAAATAAAGTTTTATTAATAATAACTTTAAACAATACACAAAAACGGAAAATATTGACAAACAGAATGGAAAGGGTCGAGGAGACTCGGGCTAATCCAAGGATTTAAGGGATCAAAAAAGGTAAAACAAATATGGAGTTAAAGAGATGGGATGGTTCGATAAACCATTTAAAGCACAGGATAGAATTGGCAAAAAGGGATCAATACTCAAAAGGTGACGTTTGGCTTACGTAACTTTTCATTAGGGTGCAGTGGAAGGTACTTGAAGGAATATTCGGTCCGCTGGCGAGTTCCAGCCGAAGGGGGGGGATAAAAGGATCCCGACGAGGCGTCTTGGAAAGGAGAACCGTTACTCGACGAACGGCTTGAAGAACAATGGCTGTTCTACTTTGTTCTCTTCTGAACAAAGGGGGGAATGAGAACCGTCTCTTGTCTACGGGCTCAAGAACAATGGCTGTTCTAATGTTGTTCTCCTTTGAACAACAGGGGGGGGTGAGAACCGTTTCTTGGCGAAGGGCTCAAAACGAACAATGGCTGTTCTAATGCTGTTCTCTTTGAACAACAGGGGGGGGGGGGGGATGAGAACCGTTTCTTGGCGAAGGGCTCAAAACGAACAATGGCTGTTCTAATGCTGTTCTCCCTTGAACAACAGGGGGGGATGCCTTGGGGACTTGGCGTCACGAAAGGCTCGAACCTTTGGCACTCAAGGAATATTGTCCTCCTTCTGGACAAGTGATGGTGAATCTCGAGGTCGAGGTCCCTTGGCGCACAAAGGGAGAGAGGGTCGTGGTGATGTTTCGCGACGAAAATCTGGATCTCCAATCTGATCTTAGTGGTAAAGTTTCCATATAAATAGCCAGGACATCTCCTTGGTGTGGGGGAAAATGGAGTGAAAGCTTGGAGGGAACGCACAGCCGGGCCGGAGAAAAATGCCTTATCTGTTCATAAGCCTAACTCGATCTGGCGAGGTCGGCGTATGGGGGCGAACGGGGGGACGATAACCTCCTTGTTTAAACATTGGCATCCGGTAGCTGAGATAAGATTCCAAGCCTCGAATCGAAGATGCACGTGGGCAGCATCGTGGTTTTTAATAATATGGGATAGGAGTTGAAATTAACTCGTTCTATCACATACATATATATATATATATATATATATATATATGTATATATAAATATATATATATATATATATATATATATATATATATATATATATTTATATATATATATTTATATATACATATATATATATATATATATATATTTATATATACATATATATATATATATATATTTATATATACATATATATATATATATATATATATATATATATATATATATATATATATATATATATATATAACATAAATTATATATCAAAACGCAAAGAAAGCCAGAGATTCCCTATCACCAGGGACCTGTCTTTCATCCTACTTTTCATTTTCGCTTTTCTATACTTTTCCCCATTTTCTCCACTATTTTCTCCTACTAAAAACCCCCTGCTACTATATTCCCCACTTTGATATGTCCAATCACCAATGTCACAGGCGATCACTCAAAATCCTGGCCGAAGGAACAGCAATGGAGATTGACATTCAATATGAACGAAAATGAGAAAAAATGAAAACCAATATCAATTAATTCAATATTATTCAATATTATACCAGTGGATAGGAAAAAGTTAAAACCTATAAGAATACGCGGAACAAAATACTCGTGAAAAACATCGGCCACAATTATAGATCTTAAAATAACAACCAGGGTTGCAGTACCCACGAAAGAGGCAAAATCAACCAGACCAAACCTCAACTCTAAAAGAGATACAGATTCATGAGCCGGAATAGATCAAATAAAAGAAAATAAATGTGCCTCATGCTCAGCAGGGCCGAATCACTGTACTTAGCAGTACGTATGCATACCGCCCTAAGATCCCAAATTGTGTTATTACAAAAGGTACAAAACACTGCTACCAGATGCATAAACAACGCTCATACGGGCGATAGAATCCCGGCAAAATACTTCCACGTGCAGCTTGCCCTAAATAAATAAGGTTCTGCATGAGAGAGCCAAAAATATCTTGCAGAATATACTGGGCACTGTGGGATAGGATATGATAACATCACTAGATGACGGAAAACAGACCAAACACCAATTTAAATAATTACGAGCAGGATCATATACCATTGTTCCGAATGTAACAAGGTGAAAAGAGAGAAGAACCTAGACTAAACGTTTGAAATAAAATCAAAGGATACAGTTTAAAGGGTAAGGAACAAAAATAAAGGAAAAACAATAATATATTAATAATAACAAGCCAGATTACTGCTAATAACTACAAAACAAGAAAGAGTAAAGACAAGCAAATCAATCTAAAACCATATTTTGATTAAACAAGAGAATAAAACAAAATAAAGCCATACATTAGACAAACAAGTCACCTTGCACCTTTCATTTACACTTAACACAATTACTTATCTCTTCTACAATTTCGAGTCTCTTTCCAACTCTCCTTTTTTTGCTACTACTAATTCTACCTTTCTTCATTAAAGAACCGTTGATCATCATTGGATTCCTGCCTCGCCGTAAGCGAAGCAGAGTTCAAAAGAATTCGGAACGGGAGAAATACACACAGTGAAAACCACTAATCGGGACAAACCAACACACACACACACACAACAGAACATAAACATGGAGAACACCAACAACACACTAAAGATCTTAACAATTAACGTCAACGGATGGGTAGGGAAACACATTCCTTACGGAAACATTTTTCGTAAAGTGGATCCCGACCTAATTCTCATCACATAACATGGCGTTAACACAAACATGAACAGCATAAAAATACCCAATTACACAATCATCAGCAAAAACCATACACAAGAACGGTTCGATGGCGCTGCCATCGCGATCCAGGACAACCTAACATATAAAACACTTCCAGGTCTAGATGAATCATTCGTGGCAGTAGCAATACCTACCCTAGTTGGAGACCTGACCGTAGCGGCGGCCTATCATCCACCGCGACGCGATTACCTCCCGATCCCTAACTTTTACAACCTCTTCGGGCGTGGGAAATTGACATTGCTTGGCGGTGATCTTAATGCCAGATGCCGTGCATCAGGCTACGGAAGCACCGATCAAAGGGGAAGAAACCTGGAGATGCTGCTCGTAAGAGACAGACTCCAGAGGGCCGGGCCAGATTTCTCGACCTTCATAACACAACGTTCAGCAACAAAGCCGGACATTTTGTTGACATCCCAAAACTTTCCCTTCAACATTGTCAATGAGCCCGGACCAGTGGTTCCGAGAGATCACATCCCGATTCTCACTACCATCTCGCTAGCGCCAATACTCAAGCCCGTTACACTTAGGAAAAGTTACGCGAAAGCTGACTGGGAGCTATATAGAGAGATACTCAGTACATACCAACCAACTGATGTGGAAGACGCTAATCTCGAAGAAATTGATGAGGAGATCAACAAGATCACCGATCTCCTCATTCAAGCCGACGAGAGATGTGTTCCCAGAATCTCCTATAAAATGCTCCCACAACCTGAGTGGACGGACGAGATGAGAGAAATCGCCCGAGAACATAGAGCAATCTATGATGAGATCGGCAGGACAGGTACCAATAGGAAAAGGACGGCCAGAATGAGACATCTAGGCATGGAAATGAAAGACATTATATTAGAAAAACAAACAACGATATGGAATGACATCATTGGGAGACTGGACAGGGATAGTGATCACGTAAAATTCTGGAATAACATCCGGAGAATTAGGGGATTACCTCCCAGACCCAGAACCCAAATCAAGGAAGGAGACGACATCATAGAGGACCCAGAGACTCGAAAGAAGATTTAGATCGCACTGGCAAACGATTTTCGCTATATCACCGGAGGAGAACGACGACTTCGACCAGGACTTCGAAGACCAACTGCTCGACGACCTCGGCACAATGATACATAGAACCCACCCCCATCCGCAAGTATCACAGGAAAGAGTGATGGCTGACCACGGATGCCCGATAACTGTAGAAGAGACCTTGAACACCATAAGGTCCTTCAAGCAGAGGGCTCCAGGCTGGTCTGGGATTACGAAAAATAACCTCGTAAATGCCCCAAGGCAAATTATTCAGGGATTGACAAATACGATGAATGCCGCCCTGAATACAGGCTACTTCCCGGATGGATACAAGATGGCCAAAATCATCTTTATCCCAAAGGGAAACAAGCCCCCAGACCAGGTGGCAAGCTATCACCCCATCTCTCTTCTTGAGATGCAGGGTAAAATCTTTGAAAAGATTTTAGCGAACAGGCTACAAGCTCAACTGAGCGAGTAAGGAGCGCACAACCCACAACAACACGGGTTCCGCAAAAAGGGGCACAGACACCGCCCTGGCGCTCCTAACTGAGAAAGTAGCATACATCCAAGCGAACAGGTTCTATGTAGACATTGTGTTGAGAGACGTGAAAAGGCCTTCGATAAAGTCTGGCTGGAAGGACTTCAATACAAGATCCTGAACCTCCAGCTAGACCCAATCCTGCAAAGGATCCTCTGTGACTTCATCATGGACAGAAGGGCGTGTCTCATGATTGAAGGGCACAGAGGCCCCGAATTCGAATTAAAGTCGGGCGTCCCTCAGGGAAGCTGCCTGAGTCCTCTGCTTTACTTTGTCTTCACCATCGACCTCCCAACTCCGGTGCACAGGGACACGATGTATCTGCAATACGCAGATGACGTCACACAAATTGTCCCGTGCCCGGAGAGGAAAGCAAGGGCGCAGGCGGCCCGCACGATAGCGGAAATCAACAACATCAGCCGATTCGAGAGACGATGGAAAATCAGAACCAACAGGGACAAGTTCAAAATTGTCTCGTTGAACCGCGAGTTGACATGGCCCATCATCATAGATGGGAGAAGTTACGGCTACTCCGCCGAAGGCACCGTCCTGGGCCTTAAAATCACTGACCATGGATACTCGAGACACCACACGGAGAGGCAGAACCTGGCGAAGAAAGAAATCTCCAAGCTCTACAGGTTTAGAGATCTTAGCTCGGCCAACATCAGAAAATTATATATGATGTATGTCTGGGCTATGCTGATCTACCCCGCAGTGGTGTCCCAAGCGGCTAATAAAACCTTGATGAAAAGGCTCCAACGTATCCAGAACACTGCTTCTCTTCTTATCAACAAAGTAAGAAGGCGTGACCGAATCAGGCAAAGCGTCCTGCATCGGAGGAAACGCTTGGAGCCCATCAATGTCGTCACCCAGAAACTAGGCAAAAAGATCTGGTCCACTCTAACGGATGATGTCATTCCAGAACTCCAGGGAGCAGGCGGCAGGTTGCATATACCTGCGTGGCTACGGGCGAAAGCCTCACGCAGAAGCCGGTTCCCGAGCACAAAACTGTGTACACGAAATAATATCACTCCAATATACACATAAAAACGTCACAACCCATCATATCTAGTCCCTTACATTTACACATGAAAAATGAAACTACAGACAACACTAAAATAGCATTGTCGGCAAGAAAAGCTATTAAAGGCTTGAATGCTACAAATAACATTATTACACTAAAAGTAAAAAGACAGAGAAGAAGAAACAAAATACAATAAGAAGAACACTACAAACATATGAAGATACAAATAGACATTAAAAAACACAAAAAATAACAACACACATAAAGGAAAAATGAAACTATAAAAATAAAGTGATGCCCTCCCTACTAGGGCAAAATCCCCCCCCCCATCTTTAATTTTTTTCACCCACTATATCTTCCACTATACCATCTCTCTTCGAAAAACTGAGTACGTCATCATCATATCATTATCTATAACTGTCGGTAATCTCTCATTATGTTTAACCCGCACGGTAAAGGTGGCAAGCAGTTGGTTAAGTCCAAGTGCACATTATTGATCAGTATCAAACTATCTTTGGAGAGGAAAACACTCACAGCTCCCCTACCAGTTACATGGCTCTCCAACCCCAGGACCCCTCCCCCCCTCCCGCCTTAAGGAGACCACTAATAGGGGGTGGGGTAGTTCCCTATGAAACTTTCAACGAACTCCTGACCAACTTCCCACAAAAAAGTGGTTCCAAAAAGAAGCTTTGGTTCTCCTCAAATCCACCATCAGAGAAAAAATGAAAATTTCCCTGGTAGACAAGTTAGATGACGAAGAAGTAACAGAAGATGAAAGAACGGAAGAAGAGGAAAAACAGCAACAATCCATTAGGCAAAAGAAGTACCGAGAAAAAACCCTGAAAGAAGGATTAACAAAGAACAAAAGAAAAGGAATTCAAAAACCTTCAAACAACAACGAACAAACAACCAAGAAAAGAAAACAAAGAAGCACTAAGAAGCAATAACGCTGAAACCCTGGATTTCAGGACAGGGGTATTCGTTCAAAGAAGAGGATATGGGCTTCAAACCAAGAGGTTTCCCATTCGTACCTTACGGAAGGGAACCAAGCAAGGAAGAACAACAGTGCTACGAACAGTAAACGGTACCCTCAATGTGGTCCTAATAAGGCTTCTAGATATCCCCTCAGGCTATACTAAATACAATCTGCCACATCACGTAGGACGTGGAAATCATGGTTTCGGAGAGGGCGAAGGAAGCGTTCAACAATATTGGCCTAGCAGTCAGCATGCCTCACGAAGTCTTCGTCCAACGTGCAATCATCTTCGCAGACTTGACTAGGTTTTCTCCTAGAATACCCCCGAGGAAATCCATCAAGGACTCAAGGATAGGCAATTGTGGGCAAAAATAAGTTAGGTAGAAAAAAGTGGAAGAAATAATAGCATTGTTAAAATCATCTTCAAGAAGACTGACATAGCCAGGAAAACCAAAACTCAGGGACCTTTGGTAATTCTACCTAAGAGTAGCACCTGACCAAATTGAAGGAGAAGAGTACATCTCTCTGGATATTTGCTACAAGTGCTAGGCAGTAGAGAGCACCCACACCAGAGAGTGTACGACAACAGACAACTGTGCTTGAACTGCGTTGGTGGCGTACACGAGTTGAAAAGTTGCGAAGTAAAACCTAAAAGTGTAAATTGAGGAGGAAACCATAAGGACATGAAGTATCCTATCCGCAAGGAAACACTAAAGACAACAAGGTCTGCTGACCAAAGTCGCGTGCTCTCACTTATTCTGATATATGACCTTACGACCTTCAAAACTTTCAATATTCCCAAACTAAACTTGGGAGGGCCTTGGCAATTATATCATAAATAAAGATAATGTAACACAGAGTAAGGGTTTCAAATTACGTTAGAATCGGCCGAATAGTTATGATTTTATAGCCAAAACAAAGTAATTCCAGGGTTAACCTTGGGAGGAGCTTGGCAATTATATTATTCAAAAGCGAATGTAAAACAGCATAAGGGTTTCAAATTTCCTTAGAATCGGCGGAATAATTACAATGTTATTACAAAAAAAAAGCAAAACGGGAACCGACCGACCGACATAGTGAGATATAGAGTCGCACACGACTAAAAATAAGAAAAAAAGAAAACAAGAAAACGTACGTAGAAGCAGCAGCTAATGCGACTTAACCGACGCCGATAATACACATGCTCAAGCTACTAATAGGACCAGAAACGATAAAATAATGACATACTTTTGTGCACAGGGCAAACATGGCATACCAAGAAACTTTCAACAAACTCCTGCCCAACTTACCACAACAAAGTGGTTCCAAAAAGAAGCTTTGGTTCCCCTCAAATCCACCATCAGAGAAAAAATGAAAATTTCCCTGGTAGACAAGGTAGATGACGAAGATGTAACAGAAGATGAAGGAACAGAAGAAGAGGAAAAACAGCAACAATCCATTAGGCAAAAGAAGTCAGCGAGAAAAATCCCTGAAAGGTGGATTAACGAAAAACAAAAGAAAGAATTCAAAACCCCTAAAACAACAACGAACAAACAACCCAAAAAAAGAAGACAAAGAAGCACTCAGAGACAGTAACGCTAAAACCGGTCATTTTAGGACAGGGGGATTTGTTCAAAGGAGAGGATATGGTCTTCAAACTCTTCCCTTTCCTGATATGGAGACTCGAGGAGAAATAAACGATGGGAAAATGATACATGGACTAAGAAAATGTTAATATAAATGGACATAAGAGGGTAAATACCCCGTCAACGTCGAGACATTCAAAACAATCACGAATGGGCAGAAAACCGCCGAGATCAAGTGAAGACAATAAACGTATACTAAACAATGCAAACATAAACAAGCGTGCATAAAATAATGGTATGGAGTAATAAAAACAACAGTGTAAATCAGTATTAAAAGTGTTAATATAAGTTATATTAAAAAATTCAAATGTGTTAATAACCTACATGAAAGTGTTAATATAGTCGTAATAAAATCAACATAATGAGGAAACATAAGTTAAAAGTGATTTTTTTTAAATATCTAGACTTTAATCTCGATAATATTTAAAAGTGGACAATTAAATAAGGATATAAGTGATAGCTAATTCCATCTGAAATCACTAGTAATAATAGTATAATAAAATGTATATTAAAAGTGTAATAGTGCCAAATAAAAATAGCATAATGAGATAAGACGAAATAGAGATGATCTAATGCGTCAATGCGGAGAGGACCACAAGACCCTAGTCATGAGACGCCCACCACGTAAAGAAGCACTCCAGCAAAAAAACAAAAGATAAAACAAAAAAAGGTCGCAGATCATGATACCGCATCTTTAAAGGGCTATCTGGCATAAGTTGATGTAATCAATTTAGCCTATTATTATGCTATGTTGAGAACACAAAAAACGACCAAAACACAAACAGCCGAAATGAAGAAGCGCGAAGAGGTATGCTCCAGCGTCGGAAGGATGCTTGCGTCCCCCCGGAGTCCGAGCATATACTCAGCACTAAGAAGACAAAACAATGGAGGAAGCCCCCCCCCCAAAAAAAAGTCAGAGTTCATAGGTCTGTGTGCACTAGTCCGTCCCAAATACAAGGAACAACCAGTAGTTATCTCACTCGTTCCCATACAGGGAGATGTAACATGCGCAAAAATCCCCATATTGGGACACTCAAGAAAGAATATGGCAAAGATTCGGGGGAGTCAAACAGAAGTCTCAGTAAAGTGCAGGGAAATGCTGCATCAAATGGCGTCCTGCGAGAGTGCCTAATGAGAAAACGAGCGGAAGGGACCTGAAGCTGTGGAGGCATTGAGTGTTAGGTCCACGGAAACAGTCCCGGTGCGATGTTGCGCAACTTTAAGTTCCTATCGGCCGTTCCAATCATATATGTCAGGTAACCCGAAGGGCTGACCTGATTCATCCAATAAAATAAGTGTGAGGAATGTTGTTTTTTTTAAGGGGCTATTTGGCGACTGCCCACTTAGGCATAAGTCGCCGTAAACAAACAGCCTAGTTCTAGGCTACTTTAAAAAAAATGAACAGGAAACAACAATAAAAAGAAATAATAACAAAACAAGAACAAAAAACAACAACTAAACATAGTTAAATGAAAGGGAGAAGGCCGGCCTCCCCCAAATAGTCAACAAGTCCACCAGTCAATGTGCACGCACTCGTCCCGAGTACAGAGGACAGGCGGTAGCGACCCCGCCCATCCCGGTACCGGGACAGGTAACGTGCGCGAAGATCCCCCAGACTGGGACATTCGAGAAGAATGTGCCGAACAGTCTGGGGGACGACGCAGTCGTCGCAATAGGGCGCAGGCGAGCGCTCCATCAAATAGCGATGCGTCACACGAGTGTGTCCGATTCGGAGACGACAGAAAGCGACCGGAAGCCGTCGCGGCAATGGGGGATAGGTCCATGGGAACAGTCGCGGTGCAATGGCACGCAACTTTAATTTCCCTTCGACCGTCTCCCATCTTCTTTGCCAAGCAGTCCGAAGAGCTGCCCGTATTCCTGCCATGTAGTCGGTGTGAGGAAGAGCGAAACGCTGGTCCGGTCGCAGAGTCCTCGCGGACTCTTTGGTGCCCTCATCGGCGCGCTCATTCCCCGCAACTCCTACATGTCCAGGAACCCAGCAGAAGATAATCTCGACATCTGCCCGGCTCGCCAAAACCGTGGCGTCACGGATATCGCGAACCAGGGGATGCGGAGATTCCAATGCCCCGAGAGCACTCAGGGCGCTTTGTGAGACGCTATAGATCACATTTCGGTCTCTGAACCGGGCACGTCGCGTAATCTCCCGTACCGAGTGGTGTATTGCCACCAAGTGTGAGGAAAAGAGAAACGTTGGTCGAGTCACCTTATCCTCCCATATTCTTTGGCGCCCCCATCGACGCGCTCATTCCCTGAAAATTCTACATGTCCAGGAACCAAGAAGAAGATAATCTCGACATCCGTCAGAGTCGCGGCAACTGGGGCGTCGCAGATACCGCGAACCAGGGGTGCGGAGATTCTAATGCCCTGGTAGCACTTATGGAGCTTTGTGAGTCTCTATATATCCCAATCTGGTCTCCGAGCTGGGTACGACGCATTATATCCTGTAATGAGCGTTGTATTGTAACCAGCTAGGCCGTGAGGATAGACGCAGTGCCTGGTAGAGCCCTGTTGACTTCAAACAGACGGAATATGGCGTATAAACCGACCTCTCGTTCGGACTTGGAGCCATCCCTGTACACTGAAGGAATATTGCAGCATCGCACGAAGTATGCTCCATAAAGGTAGACTGTAATACTCCCGGCGTCTTAGAAGCTCTGGGAGCAGAGGTATGACGACATTTAGTCAGATATGGCAACATTTAGGGCAGCATCCTGTGCTCTCGAAGGAGTTTCCTAGCATTAAACCCAAAGGACTTAGGGTATGATTGGCGTTTCTCGGCGATATAGGCGCCGTAAAGATCGGCCGTGGATGTAGTGAGATCCGTTGAGGACTGAGAAAGACGCTGGGGCCGCGCATCTAAGGTGGCACCTGAGGGTTAGTAGAACTCGCAAAGAAGTTCTAAATGGGCGCGTTAGCTGCCATGCACGTAAGCCTGTATGAACGACGAGAAGATGGTACTTTTTACTTGAGAAGCGTAGGAAGTCCCTGGTCGCGTAGACCGCGACACGAGCAATTGCTTAACCTCTCTGAAAGAGATTCTGTCCGCAGCCTGAACGGCTAGAACTTCAAACTCGAACAAAACTAGTTACATCCTCCAAGGAATCAGGATACGGCTCGCCACAATTCACACACTTGACCTTACACGATACACCTTTATCGTGTAAAGCGTTGGATAAATTAACATACTTCGGGTTGAACCCATTTATCACGCCCTAAAGGATCTGTTAGTATGGTAGAAACGATGGCAGGGAAAACACCTCCGCGGTAACGACACAGGGGTCTTAACCAGGTAGCGATGCCAGACAGCTCGCCTATCCCGTCTCTAATTTTTACAGCTTTCAGGGGCTACAACTCTCTATGAGTTAAAGGGTCGCTTTCACACCTTGCGGCAACACACACTCAACGCAAGTTACCCAGCATACGGTAACTTCCCAAAGGCCGCAGGTCTCAACTGAGCAGCTAGATAAGCAGGTGAGAAAGAGTGGAATCCCTCGCTAGGTCGTACTAGTCGTCGACATAACGGCCAGGATTTGAAGATCTATCACGTCACAGACCCAGAATTATGACACGAGACTCTTCGCAGGACCCTTCAAATTTGGTCTTTTGCAACCTGCGGACGTTAAAGGGCGTTGTTTACAAAGGTTCCGAAGCCTATCTTCTGACATGGCAGGAGGTAGATGTCTTGTCTTTAAAATATATAAAGGAAGAAATAAGGAAGAGCAAAGTAAGAAATAGTCTAAGAAAATAGATTGCATAACGGGACGGGGAAACACACCCTCTTCCCATGCTCAGCCAAAGAGTCGAAGTCGATACTGTGAAGCAGGACTCCTTGCGATACTCGTGGCGAGAAGACGTGCCATTTCCCCAGGTGCCAGGTGTAGCAGTTTACACAAGGTGTCCACCTGCTGGTCAGAAAGTTAGTAAGGAGAGATCTGTGAGGAAAGTAGTGAAGGTAAAAAGAGTGAAAATAGTGGAAGATATAAAACCACAGGTCCGGCAGACAGTGTGGCTGAAAGGGTGAAGAGGTGCGCGTACTGGAACTGGGAAACTGTACCAGAGGGTGCTTAACTGCGAGCACTAGGGCCGAGAGGAAGAATTGCCGCTTGGGGCACCAAGTCTACACAGGCTACCTTTCTGTCGAGAGAATGTTAAAGAAATTGGGCGAAAACCAGTGGGGTGGATTAATCTCTCCACGGGTTGCGAAATGCAAGCACGGTAGTCATTCGTCAGATCCTGCAGTACAGAGCAAGAAATGCCCTGCCTCTCTCGCCCAAACGTCGAAACATGGCGTACGGGGCATAGCCCGAACTTGGGTCGGTATCCGCGCACGAAGCGAGAGCGGAACTCGATCGCTCAGCAAAACCTGTCTCTGAGGGTGAATTCCGGTCGGTGGCCCTAAGCGACCATGCGACGTGCTTTAAATGCGAGTGGAGAAACATCCTCGCTAGAGTGCGAAGAAAGCTGTCGCGAAGGACTCCGCCAGAGATATATGTTGCTCCCGTCTTCCTGGAGGATGGGCTGGAGGTCCTGACTAGGCTTTACATAGGCTTTACGCCTCCATACCTCAAGCCATCCCTTAGAGGGGTGGCCATGGGACTATTTTATCCCTGGAGGGTAGGAATGAGGGACGCACCCAACGTGATGTCTCAAAGGTAGACATCTAAAGGGGAAAGAGCAACGAGAAAAGCTTCAACAGATCCTCCCAGTTAGCCTGGAGTCCTCCTCCATATCAAAGTAAATTGCCATTTAGGTGATCTTGACATCACTTAAATAAAAAGTAATCAGATTCTGCAAGGTCCGGTGAATTTGGAAAATGACGAAGAACATTCTAATCTAATCATCACATCATCATCATCATCATCATTATCACTTCATCACTAACTTTATATTTTAAGAAGGGGATTTTTTTGAGTATTTGAATAATAATTTCATCTTAGTTTGGTTATGACTTATGTTTTTTTATCAAAGCTATTTCTAATAATTCTTTTATAATATCAAAAAACAAAATGGTGAAGTTCAGAAATGAATATAAGTATCGAAATTTTGTGAATTTTTGTAAACCCAAAGAATTACAAATGGTGAAGTTCAGAAAATTTATTTTTATATATCTTCTTCTATGACTATATTTTAGCAACGTGATATTTTGAAAGGGTGGAAATTTAGTTTAAAGTTCCCTTTTAAAATTATTATAATTGGCGAAATTCAGAAAATTTATAAAAATTTAACAATGGCTGCTTTTTTTTAGATTTTAGATTTTAATCTTTCCCTGGGGCGAGCGAGCCACGCGGTGGCCTGCGGTGAAGGGCGTTTTTATTCAAGATCTTCATTTAAACGCTGTAATTGTTGAACAAGGAGTGGAGAATAGTAGTAATAGTAGTGGTTCGTCAACCTACCTTTATCCAGGAGGATTCCCGACCGGATAATGAATCAGACAAAGGTCAGTATGACAATTGCTGGTGATCCCAAGGGCACCAGGGGCCGGTCCTCTTTGGGGAGAGGTGCGAGGAAGGATTATGTTTTGAAATCAAACAGCGTTCAGGGGGAAACTTCGTCGCCTCGGGGGGTGCAGGATTCCTTGGAACAGTGTATGTGTGTGTGTGTGTGTGTGTGTGTGTGTGTGTGTGTGTGTGTGTGCGCGCGCGCGCGCGTTGCGCTGCGAAGACGGGGGAGGAAAAAAAGCAGTGTTGTAATTGGCTTTGTGTGTGATGAGAAGTGTAAGATTTACCCACGAATTGGTGTCGTTTGTGTCCGCTCTTGCCGGGATCGAAACCGGTACCGCGACGTTAGAAGACTAACGCCGTATCCACTCGGCCACCAAGAGCTCTTGTATAGGTGCTGTTGGTAGGTACGATAGGAATGCGTGGAGAGTAGATAGATCGAGTCACCACAAAAAGCGTCTACTTAGAGGGGGGAGGGGGCAGAGGAGGGAGAACAACGTTAGACAACAAACGTTTGTTTGTGCGTCGCCAAGTCGGGGCCGCTAAAGGAAAAATTGTTTGTGCGTTATGGCGGCGGCCTCGCGCGCTTGCGTGGTGGACGTAGATGGGTCGACCTTGAAGGGAGGGCAGGTCGGGATCGCGGGAGGTGAAGATCAAGAGAAAGTGTAGGGGGGGGGGAGTAGCAAAACCCGAGCTTCCCCCAAACGCCGACACTTCAGTAGCTGCCAAAACTCGCCACCCCGCGGCCTTCATCTTCCTTTCACGCCGTCCTCAAAAGTGGCAGAAAAAAGGGACTAAACGACTTAAAAAAACAACTTGGTTTAGCAGCTTCAAGCTCGCTAAGGTCATCATGCGTATACACGAGACCGAACTACACCGTAGTTCGTTCCAATCTCATCATTTGTGCTATACATAAGGAAAAGAATCAGGGGTCTAGCCCACTACCATTCTAACCTGACCCCAAATAAACTAACGTAACCTAACCTACCAAATACTTAATCTGTCCTGCCTCAAACCTAACCCAAACCAACCAAAGTAGCCTGACCTAACACAAAAATAACTCAAACCAATCATACTTAACCTGCTCCGCCTCAAACCTAACCCAAACCAACCAACCTAGATTAACCTTACCAAAAAATTCCCACAACCAAGCATACTTAACCTTCTCTGCCTCAAACCTAACCCAAGTATAATATTATGTTTATTGTTGGCAAGTTTCTAACTGGCATCTAACATGTATATACATAGGCCATTGGCCACCAACATATAATAAGATCTATGATACAAACAAGAAAAAAGTAATAAAAAGGAAACGAAGGAAGTAACCAACCAGCCAGATTTTGATAAAAACACTTTCTTTAGAAATTTGGAAAACTAACTTTTTAAATAATTGAGGTTTAGGCATTAATACTCGTTTCCTTACTACCACAAGTATATTAAACCATCCGCCTTTCCCTAATCCTGAAGAAGAAATCCTTTTGGTACTTTGAATGGGTAGCAGCTCGCCTATACATTAATTTTATGAGTTTCGTCATTTTAGCTTGTCCTACCTGACCATGATTGGCGTAAATGATTCAGCAAGTCCAATCATCCTGGTGTTCTCTCCTTCCAACTTTTACAGTCTTTTACTCACTTCTGGAGATATCTAGTTTGTCGCTATTCACGAAAATCTTCTCATGGCTCATTTTTTGATCGTTTTTTTCCCTGCTATCTCTAATATTCCGAGTAGGAAACCTCTTTCGCCAGACGATGCTTTTCTCTGCCATAAGCTTATCGTTGAATTTCTTCCTCTATCATGTTTGCGATCGTCAATCAATTCAATGCTTGCGAACACTGGTTCTCGACGTCTGCGTAAAGAGCAGTTTTATACTACTGTTTGTGCTCTACCACAACCAAACTGCGTGTCTTCATTCCATTTTAGTTCATCGCACACCATTTTAGCCTCTTCACGAACCACAGTGGTGACAACTCGCTTCATAATTAGCTCTGTATAATTCGCCAGAATTATTGTACATTTTGATAGCATATCGTTGATCTGCAATTAGTGTGGCCATTCATTCTCTTTGTAAATCCATCCGTCCGATTTTAATCTCAGCTAACTTATTTCTGTACAAATTAATCTTAATTAATATTTATTACGATGGTTAAATCTCTAATATCACTAGTGAATTCATATGACTTGTCCAATAGTTAAACTCAAAAGACCTATGAAAATTCATTTCACCTGGAAAGAGCAATGACCTTCGTTACCCATATCCATTCTTAATCCTCTTTCAGCATTAGAGCCCTCGGTCAAGAACTCTCAGGGTTAAAATTCGGAGGTAAAAATAACATTTAGGATAAGAACCCGCGAAAGCTGACGACTAAGCACAACTGACCTTTGGTGCCTCTGCGGACTCCCTTGGCACGGCGCCTCCGGGCGGCCGCGACGTCGCCGCTCAAACACACCTCTTCGGCGTACTCCCGCGCTCCGAACTGCAGCCCCGCGGCGCCCACTTCCACCACCATCACGCCCGCATCGTCTTCACGGGCTGGCGAGGCCGTCAAACGACAGTTGGAGTAAGTCTCAAAGGAATCGGAGAAGAAGGAGTCAGGTCTCGTGCTGAAGGAGGACCTGGATGTAATCGATGGCGACAACGACCCGCTTCTCGCGTCCTTGGGTGAGTCGATGGGCGCTCTCTTCCGCCCGAGCCTGGGCGTGAGGCTAAGGAGCAACCCCCTGAGTGAAGAGACAGAGATGTGTGGAGCAGTGCCCCAGGGAGTCCCGCCGCGGACACGCGACAGGACTTTGCGCGAGGAGGTCGGGGTAGCGTCACCGGGCAACGCAAAGACCCGCCGAGAGGGCACGGGAGTTTGTACTCCGACAGACCTCATCCTGGGGGCGGGAGAGGATGCCACGGACGAGGGGGATGAGGGGCGAAGGCTCTCCAAAGGGAAAGGACGCCCGAAATCGGCGTCCTCCGATGTCGACGAGAAGCTCCGGAGCGAGGGCGCATCGGGAAACCTTCGCTCGCTGCGTCGCTTGGGCGTGGGAGTAAGGGCGTGGAAAAACAAGGACGCCATGTGGCCTCTCACTGCCGATGGGAGCACCAATGGGTTCAGCTAGAAAGTTTCAGGTGCCAAGGGATCATTTTGAGGGATATTTGTCTTGTTCCCGAAGCCATGGGATTCCTTCGCTCAAAGGCACTGGAAAAAATAGGAGAGGAGAATCAACAAAGGCAGCATTCGGTTATTTATAAGCTCTTCTAACTTCTATTATTTTCCCCCAACTACAACCATTTACACTTCCGTTGTTAACTCCATTCACCCCTTCTTGATTGACTTCCATTACACTCTTATCTACACCACCGCGTTCTCCTTTACCCATTATCCAAGAAAACTTCTAGCGACACCTTTTGATTGCCATCCTCCCCATTTCCTCCTGTCGGTCGTGTCCCCTCTTCTCGACTCACCGGAGCCTTTAACCTTTTTGAATGACCCTCGACCCAACACGAGAACCGCCCTTTATCCACACCTAAACCAATAAATCTTTCTGTGTGAACGTCATATGCAAAGGCAAAAAGATGAAGTGGAAATTATATCTATCTTCAGAACCTTAAATTTCTTCCACCGCATTTGCAAATACGCGTCACTGCATTGGACGGATGCCCAAAACGGCGCCTTTACAATTCGCCTCAGTGTCAGTTCGTGAAAGATCCTTTCATCCAGCCTGACAACAACGAGACCCGACGTGAGAAGGGTTTTGTCCCCCGGGGGATCCCACCGCAGGGGGGCAGATCAAAATGGCAGCAACAAGTTGTGTCATTTGAGTATAGCTCGGGTTGAACGTGCGTGTGGCGAACCGTAAAAGGGATAATTAACGCCCGTTTTTCTTCAACTCAACAGGGGTTACAATTGACAAGGGCGTATTGTACTCCAGTATATATTTGCCAGAGGCGTCCTCTGGAGTGCTCCTAAAGTAAAATTGACCAAAGCAACCCTTTCAACCGAATTTCATTCTACATAGCCATGTTTTTCTCTCCATTGAACTTTTCTTTTAAAGTTTTCAATTCGTTCTTTCCCCTTCTACCATAAGAGGGCCTGTT
Organism: Ceratothoa steindachneri; assembly: GCA_963969495.1. Classification (NCBI taxonomy): domain Eukaryota; kingdom Metazoa; phylum Arthropoda; class Malacostraca; order Isopoda; family Cymothoidae; genus Ceratothoa; species Ceratothoa steindachneri. The sequence continues at coordinate 33,028,567 of OZ018338.1, forward strand.
CCTTGTGAAAGGGGTGGGGTGGGGGATATTTTGGAGAGTTGCGCATCGTGCCGTCTCGACCAGTTTACTTGATCTACCTATCCACGCAACTTCACTCCCATAACTTTGCCATTTCTTTCCCTACCCTATTATCAAAATATTTGTCCTCGTCAACGTTATTTTCGTCCTGTTATTTTTTTCAAGATTTCAACATAATCTGACGGGACATCTTTTTTTTCCCTTTTGCGTTATTCCTGTCTGATGTGAATGGATTGCATTAATTAAGCTGTCATTTACTCTCATTGATCTTTGTCTCCAATGAACATTTCTCTTGCCTTTAAAACTCCGGGGTTTTGTCCCATTCGCTCATTCACGTCCAATTTCTCTCTCTTGCACTATATATATATATATATATATATATATATATATATATATATATATATATATATGTGTGTGTGTGTGTGTGTGTGTGTGTACAATGAAACCACTTTTTGAGCACAAAGTTAATTGAACCGGAACTAGTTTCGGTATGAAGTTTTCCATACCATCATCAGCCATTAACTGAGAGAAATTGACAAAGAAAACGAAATACTAAAATATACAGAAACCAGTAACTGACATTAATCAGGAGGTGTTAGTTTTAGGTGATTGACAATATTTTTTAAAATGAGGTCATATGCATAGCGGCTACATTTGTATTGACCTTCTGACAGAATAAAGTTTGGGATTTCTTTGATTAATATAGATGCGATAATTTTTCTTTTATTAAAATCGACTATGCGCACAAATACATCAACAGATACTATCATTTCTGATGAAGAGCTCCAGGTATTCAATATTCAACCGATCAACCATAAATTATGTGTTAAATTGTGTTGTGAAATATGGAAAAGTATAAGTATTGAGTTGTCCAGAGAATTCTGAAGAAGGCTAAATCGAAATTTTACATCTCGTGATTATTCCATGCCTTGAATAAGGCTGATCCAGATCGCACTTGAATAAGAATGATCAGAACCCACTTGAATAAGGGTGATCCAGATCGCACTTGAATAAGGATGATTTTTTTTTTTTTTTAGGAGCTCATCTGGCGACTGCCTACTTGAGCATTAGTCGCCGTATTAAAACTGGCCTAGTTCTAGGCTACTTTAAAATAAAATTAGAGAGAAAAAAGAAACACCCCAAAAAGGGGGGAAAAGAAGCAAGCTGGTGCGTCAGGGAAAGGTCCCCCCGGAGCAGGAGCGTGAAACAAAAAAAAAACAACAAAAAAAAACAAATGCAAAAAACAAAACAAAACAAACCTTGCTAAAATAATAGGGAGGAGGCCGGCCTTCCCCAAGAAAAGTCAACAAGTCCACAAGTCAATGTGCACGAATCTGTCCCGAGTACATGGGACAGGCGGTAGCGACCCCACCCATCCCGGTACCAGGACGGGTATCGTGCGCGAAGATCACCCAGACTGGGACATTCGACAAGAATGTGCTGAACAGTCTGGGGGACGACGCAGTCGTTGCAATAGGGCGCAGGCGAGCGCTCCATCAAGTAGCGATGCGTCACACGAGTGTGTCCGATTCGAAGACGACAGAAAGCAAACTGAAGCCGCCGCGGCATTGGGGGATAGGTCCATGGGAACAGTCGCGGCGCAATGGCACGCAACTTTAAGTTCCCTTCGACCGTCTCCCATCTTCTTTGCCAAGCAGTCCGAAGAGCTGCCCGTATTCCTGCCATGTAGTCGGTGTAAGGAAGAGCAAAACGCTGGTCCGGTCACAGAGTCCTCGCGGACTCTTTGGCGCCCTCATCGGCGCGCTCATTCCCCGCAATTCCTACATGTCCAAGAACCCAGAGAGGATGCCTGCCGTTCAGATCTCCAAGCAAGAGATAGGGCCTCGGCAACCGTGCCACGACGCGGCGGAAGTCCCCCGAGTCGAAGTCAGCTGACGGTGGAATGTACGCAGAAATGATAGTATACCTCCTATCCAGGTGTAGCTGCACAGCCACTGCCTGAAAGGAGGTATCTAAAGAGAAAGGAAGAACGGAGACATCATGCTGGGTGTAAACCGCGCATCCCCCAGCCCGGCCATCCCACGGTGGTGGGGTCGCAAGACCCTTATACCCCGGGAGGGCATGCAGGGGGCACGCGCCTAGCATGGTCTCCTGCAAAAAAATAGCTAACGGGGAACGGGACGAGGCGAGCCTCCGCAGCTCCTCCCAGTTGGCCCGGAGTCCACGGCAATTCCATTGAAGAAATATACCCTCCAGGCCTAGCTTGGAGGAGACGCGGGGGCCCTCCTCGAATTGAAGACCCTCACGGGAATGGCCGTACGCTTCCCGGGGGCAGAACCCCGGGCGCTGTTGGCCGGACAAAGCGCTGGAGGCGCTGTCGCCTTCGAGGACTTATTGGGGGAGGTTGGGCTCGCCATGCGAGTCTTTTCCTCCCTCCGCCTCGAAACCTTAGGCGGGCGCTGCGGCTTCGGAGGCGGGGGGGCCTCTTTTCGAGGAACCACCGTCTCCGAGCCACTCGCTCCACCTCGGGGCGTGGGCAAAGGAGCCGAAGCTCCTTTATTGCTGTCCTCCTTTCGGGGGACAGCTTTAGGAACCCCTGAAGATGGCCTAGCGACCATCTTCAGGGGTGTTGCCTCCTGTGAGTCTAACGACTCGGTGGAGGCGCGTGGCCGTTTCGCCTTGCGGGAAACGGTCACGCTGTGGGAAGAGGGGGGAGCCCTGGTTTTAGCCGGGGCTGGGTATGAACCCTTTTTGCCGCCAGCTTCACCAGGGGAGCGCCCGGGTTGGGTAGAGCCCGCAGAAGGGCTCCGAATGGGCGCGGAAACAACTGTGCTCGTTGGCCTGGATGGGCTAGGAGCAGAGGGTGCCTTTCGAACTACTGAGGCATATGAAGTCCCAGGCAGAGCTGGGCGCGCCAGGACCGAGTCCTTAGCCTCGCGGAATGAGAGTCTATCCTGGGCCTGAACGGCCAGGATTTCTTTCTCCAGGAGATATGCACCACATTGCTTCGAAGAAGCAGGGTGCGGCTCTCCGCAATTGATACACTTGGCCACACACGATTTCGACTTATCGTGTGCGACCTTGGAGCAATTTACACAGACTTCGGGTGACCCCGACTTTGCACGTCTACATGAGCGATTCGTATGGCCGAAGCGGTGACAGTAATAGCACCGCCGCGGCAGTGGCACGAATGCCTTCACGCGGTAGCGGTACCAACCGGCACGCACCGACTCAGGGAGCTTGTCACAATCGAACGTGACGAAGAGTGTAGGGGTGGGTCTTAAAGCCCCTCCCTGTTTTCTCATCACACGTTCGACCTTGACCGCCCCATGGTCGGCCAGCTCTAGGGTGATGTCCTCAATGGAGTAGTCAACGAGTTCCCTCGCATAAACTACTCCTTTCACAAAGTTTATGGTAGAGTGCGGCGTCACACTCACCGGGGTGCCATGAAGTGTCCGAAGAGCACTTATCTTGGCCGCCTCGGCGGGATTCGCCGCATTCGCCAGAAGGCTCCCGTCCGAGAAACGGGTCACCTTCGGCTCTCTACCAATTGCACTAGCTAATCCTCTCCTCTGATGGATCATGTTGCCCTTGGACAACATGGTGCCATCAGTGGAGCGAATAACGAGGAAGCGTTTGAAGCCAGCGGGCTCGAAAACGCCAGGTAACCTCTGAATCAGGGGCCCCGATGTCATCGAGGCTCCGCCCTGTGCACTTTTGGTGTTAGTCTTGGTCAGGTGCTCTGCACACGAGGGGGTAGAGGGGCCGGATGTGCCGATCTTGGCTTGGTCGCCTACCAAAGTGGTAGCAGACCCATCCGTCCCCGCAGCCCCCACGGATGGAGAGGAGCCCCGAGTCTTTTTCGTCTTTTTAGTCTTTTTTGTCTTTTTCTTTTTTGGAGAGGAGGGCGGGGAATGAACCCGCTTTTCACCTCCGCCGGAGAAGCCCCCAGGCCAGATGGACCGGCCTCAGCCAGGTCCCTCTCCGAAATGGAGAAGGTCCTGGTTGTCGTGGGGGCACCTGTCGGAGGATATCCCTCCCCTCCTTTTACGGCCTCGGAGCCTTCAGCCATTTGAGGAGGACCTTGCATTGGGGCGGATTTGGGTTCGGTGCTTGGCGCCGAGCCCGAATTCCCCCCCATGGAAGGCCCTACCGTCTGAGGCTGGGTCTCCTCAAGGACCATGTTTATCACAGGAGGGGCCTCCAGTTGGCCATCCCCTCCCAGGACATCGCAGGTCCCCTTGGCAGTGTCGCCAGTCTTGTGTGGGGAGGCACAGGCCTTGACCCCGGCAAGGTTTAAAATTATTGCCAGCAGGTCTTTTGAGGGAAGCGACCGAAGGGGCCTGGCCTCCCTCTTCCCCCTAAGGGGGTTTGCCCTACCGAGCCGCTTTGATGGGGAGCGGCTGGCTAAGGGCTGCCTTCTGGCTTTCTTGGCAGTCTCCTTGGAAAGAAAAGAGGGGACTGCCGCTGGGAAAAGGGAGGTGCCCGAAAGCACCTCCAGAGAAGGGGGTGAGGGGGAGTCCCCTGCACCCGTAAGCGAAGGAGAGGAGTAAGCCTCCTCTCCGGTTAGAGAAATATGAAGGGGCCCCTGTGCAAGCACAGGGGGGGGAACCTCCATTTTTTTGCTGGAGCTGCCCGAGGGCGGCTCCGTCGATGGAACAGGGGAAGTTGAGGGTTGTTTTTTTTTTTATCATCATTGGGCATGGTGACCCTTTTTTAAACACGGGATGCAATCGCGCACACCTCTCGCAGTAGCCCGCACTGCGAGAGGTGCTTACAAGCCCGGCAGAGCCAGGCGCCGCCATTTGGGACCACCCCTCCCGCCTGGTGGCCTGGCAGTCCATCGGCATGGCGGCTCCACCTTGGACACGGCGTAAAAATTAATAGATTGTGAAGAGGAGAGGAAAAGGGATGTGAGGAAGGTATGGGTGGGGATGAAGCAGGTAGTTATAAACCAGCCACCCCAGACCGGAGCTCAGGGGTTAGGGAATATTGTCCCCCACCCCCTCAGCCCCGATGCGGGACAGTTGGCTGAAAGGAAGGTCAGCATCTACCCTGTGAAATTAGAGGCTGACCAGAGAAAGTTGTGGGAGAGGTTGTGTGAAAAGAGAGAAAACAAGTGTTTTCAAGGAAGGAAGAGAGGCTAAGCTGGGGCCGGACGGAGCGCTGGATCCCGTCAGCACGGCGGCTAGAGTGGCAAATCGCCGCGCCCCTTACGGGTTTTGAATGGGAAAGTGATCACTACCATGGGGGTCATCGACCACCCCCCAATCAAAATCAGGCTGTGCATCCGAAGAGCACAAAGATAGGTCAAGGCAAGAAAATGAAGCGGTTCTCGGACAGTGATGCGCAAACTCATCCACGTTTAGGACACCCATCTCAAGCTCTTCGATCAGATCGGCAAGGACTTGTCCCCTGGGATTTATGGAGTAATCTCCCCAGAGAGGATGCCTGCCGTTCAGATCTCCAAGCAAAAGATAGGGCCTCGGCAACCGTGCCACGACGCGGCGGAAGTCCCCGGCGTCGAAGTCAGCTGACGGTGGAATGTACGCAGAAATGATAGTATACCTCCTATCCAGGTGCAGCTGCACAGCCACTGCCTGAAAGGAGGTATCTAAAGAGAAAGGAAGAACGGAGACATCATGCCGGGTGTAAACCACGCATCCCAGAATCCGGCCATCCCGCGGTAGTGGGGTCGCAAGACCCTTATACCCCGGGAGGGCAGGCAGGGGGCACGCGCCTAGCATGGTCTCCTTCAAAAAAATAGCTAACGGGGAATGGGACGAGGCAAGCCTCCGCAGCTCCTCCCAGTTGGCCCGGAGTCCACGGCAATTCCATTGAAGAAATATGCCCTCCAGGCCTAGCTCGGAGGAGACGCGGGGGCCCTCCTCGAATTGAAGACCCTCACGGGAATGGCCGTACGCTTCCCAGGTGCAGAACCCCTGGCGCTGTTTGCCGGACAAAGCGCTGGAGGCGCTGTCGCCTTCGAGGACTTATTGGGGGAGGTTGGGCTCGCCATGCGTGTTTTTTCCTCCCTCCGCCTCGAAACCTTAGGCGGGCGCTGCGGCTTCGGAGCCGGGGGACCCTCTTTTCGAGGAACCACCGTCTCCGAGCCACTCGCTCCACCTCGGGGCGTGGGCGAAGGAGCTGAAGCTCCTTTGTTGCTGTCCTCCTTTCGGGGGACAGCTTTAGGAACCCCCGAAGATGGCCTAGCGACCATCTTCAGGGGTGTTGCCTCCTGTGAGTCTAACGACTCTGTGAAGGCGCGTGGCCGTTTCGCCTTGCGGGAAACGGTCACGCTGTGGGAAGAGGGGGGAGCCCTGGTTTTAGCCGGGGCTGGGTATGAACCCTTTTTGCCGCCAGCTTTACCAGGGGAGCGCCCGGGTTGGGTAGAGCCCGCAGAAGGGCTCCGAATGGGCGCGGAAACAACCGTGCTCATTGGCCTGGATGGGCCAGGAGCAGAGGGTGCCTTTCGAACTACTGAGGCATATGACGTCCCAGGCAGAGCTGGGCGCGCCATGACCAAGTCCTTAGCCTCGAGGAATGAGAGTCTATCCTGGGCCTGAATGGCCAGGATTTCTTTCTCCAGGAGATATGCACCACATTGCTTCGAAGAAGCAGGGTGCGGCTCTCCGCAATTGATACACTTGGCCACACACGATTTGGACTTATCGTGTGCGACCTTGGAGCAATTTACACAGACTTCGGGTGACCCCGACTTTGCACGTCTACATGAGCGATTCGTATGGCCGAAGCGGTGACAGTAATAGCACCGCCGCGGCAGTGGCACGAATGCCTTCACGCGGTAGCCGTACGAACCGGCACGCACCGACTCAGGGAGCTTGTCACAGTCGAACGTGACGAAGAGTGTAGGGGTGGGTCTCGAAGCCCCTCCCTGTTTTCTCATCACACGTTTGACCTTGACCGCCCCATGGTCGGCCAGCTCTAGGGTGATGTCCTCAATGGAGTAGTCAACGAGTTCATTCGCATAAACTACTCCTTTCACAAAGTTCATGGTAGAGTGCGGCGTCACACTCACCGGGGTGCCATGAAGTGTCCGAAGAGCACTTATCTTGGCCGCCTCGGCGGGATTCGCCGCATTTGCCAGAAGGTTCCCGTCCGAGAAACGGGTCACCTTCGGCTCTCTACCAATTGCACTAGCTAATCCTCTCCTCTGATGGATCATGTTGCCCTTGGACAACATGGTGCCATCAGTGGAGCGAATAACGAGGAAGCGTTTGAAGCCAGCGGGCTCGAAAACGCCAGGTAACCTCTGAATGAGGGGCCCCGATGTCATCGAGGCTCCGCCCTGTGCACTCTTGGTATTAGTCTTCTTTGTCAGGGGCTCCGCAACCGGGGGAGCAGAGGGGGCGGATGTGCCGATCTTGGCTTGGTCTCTTGCCAGATCGGCAGCAGACCCATCCGTCCCCGCAGCCCCCGCGGATGGAGAGGAGCCCCGAGTCTTTTTTGTCTCTTTAGTCTTTTTCTTTTTCGGAGAGGAGTGCGGGGAATGAACCCGCTTCTCACCTCCGCCGGAAGAAGCCCCCAGGCCAGATGGACCGACTTCAGCCAGGTCATTCTCTGAAATGGAGAAGGTCCTGGTAGTCGTGGGGGCACCGGTTGGCGGAGATCCCTCCCCTCCTTGTACTGCTTCGGAAACCACAGCCGTTTGGGGAGGACCTTGCATCGGGGCGGATTCGGGTTCGGTGCTTGGCGTCGAGCCCAGATTTGCCCCCATGGAAGGCCCTACCGTCTGAGGCTGGGTTTCCTCAAGGACCATGTCTATCTCAGGGGGGCCTCCAGTTGGCCATCCCCCCCCAAGACATCGCAGGTCCCGTTGGCAGTATCGTCACTAGTCTTCTTTGGGGAGGCATGGGCCTTGACCCCGGCAAGGTTCAGTATTCTTGCCAGCAGGTCTTTTGAGGGAAGCGACCGAAGGGGCCTGACTTCCCTCTCCCCCCTAAGGGGGTTTGCCCTACCGAGCCGCTTCGATGTGGAGCGGCTGGCTAAGGGCTGCCTGCTGGCTTTCTTGGCAGTCCCCTTGGAAAGAACAGAGGGGAATGCCGCTGGTAAAAGGGAGGCGCCCGAAAGCACCTCCAGAGAAGGGGGTGAGGGGAAGTCCCCTACACCCGTAAGCAAAGGAGAGGAGTAAGCCTCCTCTCCGGTTAGAGATATATGGAGGGTCCCTTGAGCAAGCACAGGGGGGGAGACCTCCATTTTTTTGCCTGAGCTGCCCAAGGGTGGCTCCGTCGATGTTATAGGGGAAGTTGGGGGTTGGGTTTTTTTTAAACTCATCATTGGGCATGGTGACCCTCTTTTTGACACGGGACGCAATCGCGCATCACCTCTTGCAGTAGCCCGCACTGCGAGAGGTGCTTACAAGCCCGGCAGAGCCAGGCGCCGCCATTTAAGACCACCCCTCCCGCCTGGTGGCCTGGCAGTCCATCGGCATGGCGGCTCCACCTTGGACACGGCGTAAAAAATAATAGATTGTGAAGAGGAGAGGAAAAGGGATGTGAGGAAGGTATGGGTGGGGATGAAGCAGGTTGTTAAAAACCAGCCACCCCAGACTGGAGCTCAGGGGTTAGGGAACATTGTCCCCCACCCCCTCAGCCCCGATGCGGGACAGTTGGCTGAAAGGAAGGTCAGCATCTACCCTGTGAAATTAGAGGCTGACCAGAGAAAGTTGTGGGAGAGGTTGTGTGAAAAGAGAGGAAACAAGTATTTTCAAGGAAGGAAGAGAGGCTAAGCTGGGGCCGGACGGCTAAGCTGGGGCTGGACGGAGCGCTGGATCCCGTCAGCACGGCGGCTAGGATGGCAAATGGCCGCGCCCCTTACGGGGTGAATAAGGATGATCAGAACCCACTTGAATAAGGGTGATCCAGATTGCACTTGAATAAAGATGATCCAGATCGCACTTGAATAAGGATGATCCAGATCGCACTTGAATAAGGATGATCCAGATCGCTCTTGAATAAGGATGATCCAGATCGCACTTGAATAAGAATGATCGAAACCGCACTTGAATAAGGATGATCCAGATCGCAGGTTCCAGGTTTAGGAATGGTTTCAACACCCCCCAAAATGACCAATTTGTGGATAAAATTGTGTGGTCAAGGAGCCGCTGAATTTAAGGTAAAAGGTATCATTAATCGTCATAATGGCACATACCTGGCACAAGAAATCCCTACATTTATGTTGAACATATAAATTTACCGGGTATAACTATTTTTTTTTTTAATGATACCGGTTATGGGTACCTCAACATGCCGTGAGGAAAAGGTTTTCATACAATTCACTAGTTATACGGAGATGAGGACTTACTTTCAATACCTCCTCATTGCCATCACGATAAAAGCTCTTGCTAGCCGAGTGGATACGATGTTAGTCGGCTAACGTAGCGGTACTGGCTTCGATCCCGGCATATGCAGACACAAACGTCAGCGCCCGTAGAGTTCGGGCTACCAATTAGTGGACGCGCTGTGCTTACTCCCCAATAGGGGGGATCTTACACTTCTCATCACACACACAGCCAATTACAACACTGCTTTATTCCTAACCCATCTTCACAGCACGACACACACATTCACTCTGTTCCAAGGAATCCTGCCGAGCTTAGATATAATTTTCCAAATCATTGTCATTCTCTTAATCACTTGCTTATTTTTACCACTAACTAAATCATTTTTATTTCCATTATACGAAAAACTTTAAACGAATTGAAGAAAAGAAAATAAACAAAAGAGTGGAATATAGTAATTTTGGGTTAATACATATAAAAATAAAGTAAAGGTCTAAAGGAATAATTACAATCTTATCTTTTTAATATATGTAGTTATAGGGAAGCACACCATTTTTTTTTAAAGGGGCTATCTGGCGACTGCCCACTAGGGCATAAGTCGCCGCAAACAAACAGCCTAGTTCTAGGCTACATCAAAATATTTTTTTTTACAGAAACAACAATAAAAAGGGATAACAATCAGGGAGCAAGCTCCAACGTCGGGAGGAGGTCACCCTCCCACCAGCGCAGGAGCATGCGACCTAGAAAAAAAAACAAATAAACAAAAATATAAAAAAACAACAGACAACTAGTTCAATACAAGGGAGAAGGCCGGACTCCCCCCAAAAGTCTGTCAGTCCACCAGTCATGGTGCACGCACTCGTCCCGAGTACAAGGGATAGGCGGTAGAGACCCCGCCTATCCCGATACCAGGACAGGTAACGTGCCCGTAGATCCCCCAGACTCGGACATTCGACAAGAATGTGCCGAACAGTCTAGGGGCCGAGGCAGTCGTCGCAATGGGGCGCAGGCGAGCGATGCGTCACACGAGTGTGTCTGATTCAGAGACGACAGAAAGCGACCTGAAGCCGTCGCGGCATTGGGGGATAGGTCCATGGGAACGGTCGCAGCGCAATGGCACGCAACTTTAAGTTCCCTTCGACCGTCTCCCATCTTCTTTGCCAAGCAGTCCGAAGAGCTGCCCGTATTCCTGCCATGTAGTCGGTGTGAGGAAGAGCGAAACGCTGGTCCGGTCGTAGAGTCCTCGCGGACTCTTTGGCGCCCTCATCGGCGCGCTCATTCCCCGTTATTCTTACATGTCCAGGAACCCAGCAGAAGATAATCTCGACATCTGCCCGGCTCGCCAAAACCGTGGCGTCACGGATATCGTGAACTAGGAGATGCGGAGATTCCAATGCCCCGAGAGCACTCAGGGCGCTTTGTGAGTCGCTATAGATCACAATCTGCTCTCCGAACCAGGCACGTCGCGTAATCTCCCGTACCGAGTGGTGTATTGCCACCAGCTTAGCCGTGAAGACAGACGTAGCGCCTGGCAGAGCCCCACTGACTTCAAACAGAGGGGAACGGCGTGGAGGCTGACCCCCTCTTCGGACTTGGAGCCATCCGTGTACACTGGCACGGTTCCAGCGTGACACGAGGTGTGCTCCAAAAAGGTCGAAAGCAATACTCACGCCGCTGTACAAGCTTTGGGAGCAGAGGCGTGGCGACAAATAGCCAAATGTGGTACCCTCCAGGGTGGCGTCCTGGGCAGAACCAGGGACGCCACCGGCTCGAGAGCTATACCTAACTCTCGAAGGAGTTTCCTGGCCCTAAACCCAAAGCGCTTAGAGTACGACTTTCGTCTCACGGAGGGATAGGCACCGTCGAAATCAGCTGCGGATGCAGTGATAGCTGTTGCCAACTGAGGGAGGTGCCGGGCTCGCGCGTACAGGCGAGTGATGCACTGCACGCGGCAAAGAGCGAGTGGCATCTCCCCAGCATCGACTAGTAGGCTCTTAAGGGGAGAAGTTGGGAAGGCACCGGTCACAAGGTGAAGGCCAGTGTGGTGGATCGAATCCACCTTCCGCAATAAACGCTCGGCTGTGGATGCATAAAACTCGCATCCATAGTCGAGCTTTGAACAAACAAAGGATCGATAAAAAAGTAAGGCAGTAGCCCTATCAGCACCCCAAGCGCTGAACGTCACGGAACGGAGAATGTCCATGGCGCGGGTACAAGAGACCCTAAGGCTGCGATATGAGCCTCCTAGGTGAGGCGTCGATCGAATACACGACCAAGGAAACGGTGCGACTCAACCACATCCAGGCGCACCCCATTAAGAAACAAATCTGGGTCGGAGTGAAACCGTGGATGGCGGCAGAAGTGCACCACCTTAGTCTTGGCCAAAGAAAACCGAAATCTGTGCGCTTCGGCATATCGAGAGACGCGATTCAATGCCTATTGCTGTCGAAATCCAGAGTTGGCATCTGGGCCGCGCCAAAAGAGATCGAAAGGTTGTCCACGTAGAGCGTAGCGAGAACATCTTCCGGCAACGCCGATGTGATGCCGTTAATGCTCAGGGCAAAGAGTGTGACACTGAGGAACCTTGCCTGCGGGATACCCTCTTCCTGCACCATTGGGACGGAAAGGGCTCCCCCCACCTGTACGCTGAATTGACGATCTCGCAAAAAATTCAGATATAAACATGTGGAGGCGTCCCCTCTCCATCATTGCGTGGAGAGTCTCCATAAAACCGTATTGCCATTCGGTATCATAGACCTTCTCCAGAACGAAAAACACCGTAGCGTAGTGCTGTCTCTGAAGGAAAGTCTCGCAGACAGCGTTTTCCAGTCGGACCAGAGCATCCGACGTGGAGTGGAACTTGCGGAAGCCGCACTGTGCAGAAGACAGATGGCCTTTGCTGTCCAGGAAAAAGACTAATCTAACATTTACCAATTTTTCCATCAACTTGAACACGCAAGAGGTTAGAGAGATTTGGCGGAAACCAGTCGGAGTAGAGTGATCTCTCCCCGGTTTGCGAAAGGCAAGCACAGTATTAATTCGCCAGGAATCCGGGAGCAGATCCTCCACCCAGATCCTATTGAACAAATCTAAGACAAAGGCCAGGCCTCGTTCACCCAGGTGTCGAAGCATGGCGTACAGGACATCGTCTGGACCATGGGCGATGTCCGCGCACGAAGCAAGAGCGGAATGCAACTCACTCACAGTAAACCTGTCGTTGAGGGTTTCTCCACCTTTGGAGGTAAAGTCCAGTCGGTGGCCTTCCGCGACATGACGACGTGCATTGAATGCTGGCTCCCGGCTAGAGAATGCGGAGAAAGCAGTCGCGATGGATTCCGCCACGGACGCGGGGTCCAAGATTGTGGTCCCATTATCCTGGAGAACGGGAGGGGGGTTGTGCGAGAACTTGCCCCGAATCCTCTTGACTCGCTTCCACACCTCTTCTAAAGGGGTCTTCCCGTTAAGTAAAGACATAAATGCCCGTCAAGAAGAGCGGTGGGCGTTCTAGGAAATATACCGAAACTTAGCCCTAGCCCGTCGAAATTCGGCGACAGTGAAATCTTTCGGGAGGCGCTTATAGCGCATGTAGGCATAACGCTTCTTTTTGAGGGTTGTCTCACACTCAGCCGACCACCATGGGAGTGGTCGGCGTGCAAAACGGCAAGAAGTTCAAGGAATAGTAGTCAGGCCCGCGGCGTTGAGGTTCCTGGAGAAGAACTCAACGGCCTCATCTACCGACCTAAACTCCTCGACTGAGATAGAGAATTCAGTCATTTCCTGAAATGCAGGCCACCACGCCCACGTCAAGCACCAGCGAGGTGGGCTCTCAGGCGTTAGTTGCCCTGAAAATGATATTTGAATGGGAAAGTGATCATTACCTTGGAGGTCATCAACCACCCCACAATCAAAATAAGGTTGTGCATCCGAAGAACACAAGGATACTTCAAGACAAGAAAATGAAGCGGTCTCGGGCAGTGATACGTAAACTCATCCACATTTCAGACACCCATCTCAAGCTCTTCGATCAGATCGGCAAGGACTTGCCCCCTGGGATTTATTGAATAATCCCCCCAGAGAGGATGTCTGCGGTTCAGATCTCCAATCAAGAGAAGGGGCCTTGGCAACCGTACTCCGACGCGGTAGAAGTCCCCCACGTCGAAGTCAGCTGACGGTGGAATGTACGCAGAAATAACAGTATACGAGGGGCAGTCAATAAGTTTTGCAATTCGGATATAAGGAAACGAGATATGAGGAAAAGTGTTTTATTATTTTTCAATATAACTACCCTCGACTTCAATGCACTTTCGCCACTTGTCCCTAATGCTTCGAATTCCCGACAACCAGAAATCTCTCGACTGCTATTCAATCCACTCCTGGACGGCGAGCTGGACATCTTCATCGTCTCCAAACCGGCGTCCATCCACGCAGTGTAGCATTGAGCTAGCGGTATAAAAAGTAGTCGTTAGGGGCCAAATCGGGACTGTAGGGGAAAAGGTTGATCTCCTCGAATCCGCACTCACGCAGGGCATCTTGTGCATCTCTGGCCTTGTGGACTTTTACGACGTTGAAGTCGATCATGGAGCGTCAGGTTTCTAGGGACCAAACGGGCAGAGACCTTGGTCATGGCCAAATTTTCGTGAAGGATGTTGATAACACTCCCATGTGATATTCCAAGTTCTCGCTCGATTTCTTTGACCTTCACCCGTCGATTTTCGACGATCATCCTCTCCATACGGGCCACATTTTCCTCGTTGGTCACCTCTGACGGGCGTCCTGGACGGGGATCATCTTCAAGAGACTCACGACCATGACGGAACTCCCTATTCCAGCGAGCAATGGTTGCATAGGAAGGGTTGGTGCCGGTGTACACTTTAACCATGCGTTCATGAATCTCTTTTGCATTCTTGCATTCATGGTCAAAAATTTGATGACTGCGCGGTGCTCAACCTTCTCCATTGTTGAGAAATTTGTGACTGACGATCTGCAATCAGCTACTGCTTCTTAAATAGACGAGGCAGGAGCGTGCCATGCAAGTCTTTTCCACCCTTCGCCTCGAAACCTTTGGCGGGCGTTGCGGCTTCAGGGGCGGGGGGCCCTCTTTTCAAGGATCTACCGTCTCCGAGCCACTTAGCCCACCACTTGGAGTGGGCGAAGGAGCCGAAGCTCTTTTGTTGCTGTCCTCCTATCGGGGGACAGCTTTAGGAACCCCAGAAGATGGCCTGGTGACGAACTTCACGGGTGTTTCCTCCTGTGAATCTAGCGACTCGGTGGAAGCGCGTGGCCGTTTCGCCTTACGGGAAACGGTCACGCTGGGGGAAGAGAACGGAGCCCTGGTTTTAGCCGGAGGTAGGGTATGAACCCATTTGTGCCGCCAGCTTTACTAGGGGAGCTCCCGGGTGGAGTAGAAACCGCAGAGGGGCTCCGAATGGGCGCAGAAGCAACCGTGTTCGTTAGGCCGGATGGGCCAGGAGCCGAGGGGGTCTTTCTAACCATTGAGGCATAAGACGTCCCAGGCAGAGCAGGGCGCGCCATGACCAAGTCCTGAGCCTCGCGGAATGAGAGTCGATCCTGGGCCTGAACGACCAGGATTTCTTTCTCAAGGAGATACGCACCACATTGCATCGAAGAAGCTGGTTGCGGCTCTCCGCAATTGACACACTTGGCCACACACGATTTCGACTTATCGTGTGCGGCCTTGGAGCAATTTACATATACTTCGGGTGACCCTGACTTTGCACGTCTAAATGAACGATTCGTATGGCCGAAGCGGTGACAGTAATAGCACCTCCGCGGCAGTGGCACGAATGTTTTCACGCGGTAGTGGTACCAACCGGCACGCACCGACTCAGGGAGCTTGCCACAGTCAAACTTAACCAAGAGTGTAGGGGTGGGTCTCGAGACCCCTCCCTGTTTTCTCATCACACGTTTGACCTTGATCGCCCCATGGTTGGCTAGCTCTAACGTGATGTCCTATATGGAGTAGTCAACGAGTTCCCTCGAATAAACTACTCCTTTCATAAAGTTCATGGTAGAGTGCGGCGTCACACTCACCAGGGTGCCATGAAGTGTCCGAAGAGCACTTATCTTGGCCGCCTCGGCGGGATTCGCCGCATTCGCCAGAAGGCTCCCGTCCGAGAAACGGGTCACCTTCGGCTCTCTACCAGTTACACTAGCTAATGCTCTCCTCTGATGGATCATGTTGCCCTTGGCCACCATGCTGCAATCAGTGGAGCGAATAACGAGGAAGCGTTTAAGGCCAGCGGGCTCGAAAACGCCAGGTAACCTCTAAATCAGGTGCCTCGATGTCATCGAGGCCCGCCCTGTGCACTTTTGGTCTTAGTCATAGTCAGGGGCTCCGCATCCGGAAGGGGGGCTGAAGGGCTGGATGTGCTGATCTTGGCTTGGTCGCTTACCGAAGTGTCAGCAGACCCATTCGTCCCCGAAGCCCCAGCAGATGGAGAGGAGCCCCGAGTCTTTTCAGTCTTTTTCTTATTTTTTTTCTTATTTGGAGAGGAGGGCGGGGAATGAACTCGCTTCTCCCTTCCGCCGGCAAGAGCCCCCAGGCCAGATGGACCGGCCTCAGCCAGGTCATTCTTCGAAATGGAGAAGATCCTGGCAGACGTAGGGGAATCGGTTGGAGGATATCCCTCCCCTCCTTGTACTGCCTCGGAAACCCTAGCCGTTTGAGGAGGACCTTGCATAGGGGCGGATTCGGGTTCGGTGCTTGGCGCCGAGCCTGGAGTCTCTTCCATGGAAGGCCCTACCGTCTTAGGTTGGGTTGCCTCAAGGACCATGTCTATCTCAGGGGAGGCCTCCAGTTGGCCATCCCATCCCAGGTCCCGTTGGCAGCGTCACTAGTCATGTCTGGGGAGGCACACGCCTTGACCCCGGCAAGGTTCAGTATTCTTGCCAGCATGTCTTTTGAGGGAAGCGTCCGAAGGGGCCTGGCTACTCTCTTCCCCCTAAGGGGGTTTACCTTACCGAACCGCTTTAATTGCGAGCAGTCAAATATGGGCTGCCTGCTGGCTTTCTTGGCAGTCCTCTTGGAAAGAAAGGGGGGTACTGCGGCTGGTAAAAGCGAGTTGCCCGAAAGCACCTCCAGAGAAGGGGGTGAGGGGGAGTCCCCTACACCCGTAAGCGTAGGAGAGGAGTAAGCCTCCTCCCTGATTAGAGAAGTTGGGAGGGTCTTCTGCGCAAGCACAGGGGAGGCAACCTCCATTTTTCTTGTGGAGCTGCCCAAGGGCGGCTCCGACGATGGAACTGGGGAAATTAAGGGCAGAATTTTGACTTCTTCATCATTGGGCATGGTGACCCTCTTTTAATTACGGGATGCAATAGCTCATCACCCCTCGCAGTAGCCCACCATGCCAGGGGTGCGTACAGGCCTGGCAGAGCCAGTTGCCGCCATTCAGGACCACCCTTCCCGCCTGGTGGCCTGGCAGTCCGTCGGCATGACGGCTCCACCTTGGACACGGCGTAAAAAACAAAGATAGATGGTGAAGTGAGAAGGAAAGGGGATGTGAGGAAGGTATGGATGAGGATGAAGCAAGTTGTTAAAAACTAACCACCCTAGACCGGAGCTCAGGGATTAGGGAACATTGTCCCCTCCCCCCCCCAGCCCAGATCCGGGACGGTTCGCTGAGAATAAGGTCAGCATCTACCCTGTGAAATTAGATGCTGACCAGAGAAAGTTGTGGGAGAGGTTGTAAGGGAAGGTAGGAAGTAAGGGAGAAATACAGGCTATCTGAAGGAAGGAAGAGAGGCTAAGCAGGGGCCGGACGGAGCGCTGGATCCCGTCAGCACGGCGGCCAGGATGGCAAATCGCCGCGCCCCTTACGGGGAAACAAAAAAAATAAAATCCAGTAAATCAACAAGATTATAGAGAAAAGGGCCAAGAAACTCATCCAAACCACGCCGCCACGTGAGATAGGAGAGGAAGTAATGGCCATGATCACCCAGAGACAAGAAGGGGGAGCACGTAGAGACTTAGCCACCTATACTTCAAAGATCTACGAAGAAGAGGACGAAGTGTTCACATGATGAGAACAAACAGAGAGAGTAAGTAAACATAGTTAGAAAAAGCTAGAAATAATAAAAAGAAACATAAAAGGATAAACAGAAACAGGTATAATAAAATAGAAAGGAGAAAACTTTATACCAGTAGAGGAAAACAACTAAAACAACGGTTTGAACGCCACAACACAACAACAATAACACATATTTAAAAACATGACATAAAGGATAAACCTGATACTCAGGCAACCATTTCTATTCATTTGAATTCTAAACTATAACATTTCTAAATGCCAGAGATTAGCGTCACCTCCACGTATACTTTGCATTCAACTGCACATCTTCTACTTCCTTCTTTTTCCATCTACATTTCCTTTTATCCTTCACACTGGGCTTAACACAGCATACGTGGGACAGGGGCACTAGAGATTGAATGATAGTACACACCGTGGTCCGGATTCCACGTGAAGCTGTAGGTCCGCCGACCACCTTGGTCTCCTTATAATCTTCCAATCTACTTCAAACTTTGCTATCCCCTTTTCTCTTTCTTCTTCCTCTCCCTGTCCTTCTCCCTGTCTCCCTCTCTCATATCCAGAAGTCCAACAGGACTCTGGAGGGAGAGGGGCTTGGCGATCTATTTTATCTTACCTTCCACACCTTTTCTAATTTACTTTACTTAGGGATAAATTCTTTTATCAAGAAACCAGGAAATTGCTTCGCCATTTCCCCCACCTACGGGGGGAGCTTGCGCTTCGCTAATAAAATTAAAATCTAAAAAAAGGCAGCCATGGTTAAATTTTTATAAATTTTCTGAACTTCGCCAATTATAATAATTTTAAAAAGGAACCCTAAACTAAATTTCCCCCCTTTCAAAATATCACGTTGCTAAAATATAGTAATGGAAGAAGATACATATATAAAAATAAATTTTCTGAACTTCACCATTTGTAAAATCTTTGGGTTTAAAAAAATTCACAAAATTTCGATACTTATATTTATTTCTGAACTTTACCATTTTGTTTTTTGATATTATAAAAGAATTATTAGGAATAACTTTGATAAAAAAACATCAGTCATAACCAAACTAAGATGAAATTATTATTCAAATACTTAAAAAATCCTCTTCTTAAATTATAGATTTAGTGATAATGATGATGATGAAGACAGCCACCCAACCAAATTTAGAAACCCATTTATCTGCACCAAAAGTAATACCAAAATTGGGTGCCAAATCACCTTTGTTAATCACACCACTCCCTAAGAGGGTTACCTCTGGCCAGCACCATAGTTCCACCTGAACTGTTTGGTATCCAAAAACATAATACTGCCTGGTACCTCTTCCCTTAGAGGACCAGTCCCTGGTCCTTCCTTTATTCCTATTTCATTATCCGGTCGGGATCCACCTGGATAAAGATAGGTTGGCCAACCACTACGATTACTAAAACCATCAGGATATTAGGAACTACGTTGATGAAACCTTTCATAATCGATGGATCGGACGACGACCAGGTGGTATCGACTATCCAAACATTTACCAGATTCGAACCCACTTGACTTTTAATGGGGTCCTACAACTCCTGAACAATTCAAGGCCACATATGTAGAAGCTCTGAGGAATATCTCGGATTTTAAAAAAAAATCTCTCAATCGGTGAATCGAAGAACTCGGTGGCGCAATGGTGCCAATGGACGACAGTTCGAACACTTACGTATTTAAAACAAATTAAACTATTACTTCGATGTATATTTTACCTAGAAAAAATATCATCTGAATCCGTCAGTGCCACAGATTCACTCCGTGGCACAAAACTCAAAACCAATCGGGAGCCGGCTCCAATACAAATACAAAGCGAAAACTAACAAGGGCATCTGGGCCATAAAGCTTGTGAGTGGACGTTCGTAAAGTGCTAAAAATGGGGTAGGAGGTGGACATGTATGAAACTTACCCAGACCGAGTATTCCAAAGAGGAGACTACATGGGGCGCTCAGACAAAAGGGTACATGGCGCTAGAGAGCTTTCGAGGAAATTTAGTTATTTATATTAATTATTTAAATAAAAACCAACGTGGGCATTCCTACTCGAACCCTTAAGTTGGTAAAGTGGCGGTAAGATGCGTGGAAAGTTGGTCATCCTACTATTTTAAAGAGGAGACCTCTTGGGGGGGGGGGCAGAGGATCGTCAGGACGCACAACTGCCCTAACCTTACTTAATTATTACTTAGTTATTGACAAGGTAATTCCAGAGAAGGAAAAGTTGGGTAATCCACCGGGAAAACAGACAGAAGGAAAAGAGAACCCATGGGGCTGGAAGGGCAACGTGGAGTCACTTGAGCCGCTTCCATGGCCTCGAGGTTTTCATCATATCTGTCCATTACCTCCATCTTCACTCATAACGTCAAAATACCCTCGTTGGTTACTTACAAATTTTCACTTCCTCTAACTTCACCACATGAATTTCGCTTCTTAATTTGTATTACTAATTATTATTATTATTTTCCTGCATTTGGGCATGGAAGAATACCCATACCTTCCTCCGGCGCGCCTGGTAAAAGACAACTAAACCTGGATATGGGCCACCATTCTGGAAAACCGCGCGCCCGGAAGATTTTCCCCTCGCGATCGCAATACCAAAAAGCGGTAGAAAGCGTTGATGCACGCACTCCACCCCTACCTTATCGGGAAGCGGTTAATTATTATTACAATCTCGAAGCAAAGGTGTGGAAATTCGAGCCACGTCAAAATTCGACCTCTTTAAATTTATTGGGATTTCATTTTATGGGGATTTTTTCACGAAAATCCCATGAAACGATCGCATCCATTAAAAATCCTGTTTCGTACAATCTGAGCGCCGCTTCGTTCCTGCACAAAGTGCTTTCCTTCACAAAGGATCGTGTTCACTCATGCATGGATAATTCAACACGTGTATTGTGTGGTTAAGCTCGTTCACAATGGCCTCCCCCGTCTCACACTACAGTACGGGCGTGGTGTCAACAGAATTTTATTTGCGTTAAATCTCTCCGCCTCGCGAATTTATATGATGGACATTGTAACGAAAGGAAGATTTGGATGATTATATATTTCAATCGATTCGGATTAGTCGTAATTTATAAAAAAAAATGAGTCGTTTGAGAGTAGGAAAGATCTTTTTTTTCCTTTTTTTTTAAAAGGAACGTCAATATTTTTCACCAGAGAAATATTTTTTTTTTTAACTTGAAGAGTTTCGCAAAAAATTGGGATAATTTAAATGTTTAATAGAGAAATTAGTCATCATCATCACTAACTATAATTTAAGAAGGGGATTTTTTTTAGTATTTGAATAATAATTTCATCTTAGTTTGTTTATGACTGATGTTTTTTTATCAATGTCGTAGAATGGACTCTCGACGATATACCATATATAACTATTCGTTGAGGGAACTTATTAATTATCTTTAGAGTGCGTGGATGTCTGGCTGGCCGATATTATGTATCTTCGATATGCTTAAGAAGTGGAACTGAGCTCAAGGATAATAATATTGCTATCATTAATAAAATAGAGCTAAATTAATAATAACTATCAACAACACAAAAAACGGAAAATATTGACATAAACAGAGAATGGAAAGGGTCGTGGGGAATCGAGCTAATCCGAGGATTAAAAGATTTAAAAAGGTAAAACAAATATAAAGTTAAAGGGAGGTGATGGTTCGCTAGACCATTTAAAGCACAGGATAGAATTGACAAAAGGGTTAAATACTCAAAGGTAAAGTTCGGCTTACGTAATTTATACTTGTTGTGCAGAGGAAGGCGGCGTGAAGGAATTTCGGTCCGCTGGAGAGTTCTAGCCGAAGGATGGGGGAATAAAATGATCCTGACGTGGCGTCTTGGGAATGAGAACCGTTTCTCGACGAACGGCTTGAAGAACAATGGCTTTTCTACGTTGTTCTCTTCTGAACAACAGGGGGGTGAGAACGGTCTCTTGTCTACGGGCTCAAGAACAATGGCTGCTCTAATGTTGTTCTCTTCTGAACAACAAGGGGGAAGGGTGAGAACCGTTTCTTGGCGAACGGGCTCAAACGAACGATGGCTGTTCTACGTTGTTCTCTTCTGAACAACAGGGGTGGGGGTGAGAACCGTTTATTGTCAACGGGCTCGAACGAACAATGGCTGTTCCAACGTTGTTCTCTTTCTGAACAACAAGGGAAGGGTGAGAACCGTTTCTTGGCGAACGGGCTCAAACGAACAATGGCTGTTCCACGTTGTTCTCTTCTGAACAACAGGGGGGGGGACCGTTTCTTGTCAACGGGCTCAAGAACAATGGCTGTTCTAATGTTGTTCTCTTCTGAACAACAAAGGGGGAAACCTTGTGGACTCGGCGTCACGAAGGCTCGAACCTTGGCACTCAAGGGATATTGTCCTTCTTCTGGACAAGTGATGGTGAATCTCGGGGTCGAGGTCCCTTGGCGCACAAGGTGAGAGAGGGTCGTAGTGATATTTCGCGACGAAAATCTGGATCTCCAATCTGCTCTTAGTGGTAAAGTTTCCATCTAAATAGTCGAGACACTCCCTTGGCGTGGGGGACAATGGAGTGGGAGCTTCGAGGGAATGCACAGCCAAGCCTGGGAACAATGCCTTATCTGCCCATAAGCCTAACTCAATCTGGCGAGGTCGGCGTAGGGGGCGAACGGGGGAAGATAAACCTCCTTGTTTAAACATTGACTCAGGTGGCTGCGATAAGGCGCCAAGCTTCAAAGCGAAGATGCACGTGGGAGCATCGTGGTTTTAAATAACATGTGATAGTGGTTGAAATTAACGCGGCCTCAACCCGTTCTATCACAATCCAAGTTATTTCTAATAATTTTTTTATAATATCCAAAAAAACAAAACGGTGAAGTTCAGAAATAAATATAAGTATCGAAATTTTGTGAATTTTTAAAACCCAAAGAACTACAAATGGTGAATTTAAGAAAATTTTTAAAAATTTAACCCTGGCTGCTTTTTTTTAGATCTAAAGTTTAAATCTTAGTAGCGAAGCGCAAGCTCTCCCAGTAGGCGGGGAGTGGCGAAGCCATTGCCTGGTATACTTATATTTTTTAGCAGTTGCATTTTTAATTTTAATGGTAGCTTATTCCTCTGAGTTTTGCCCGGGATTTCTTAACTCTAATGGCAGACAAGCATACAAGTGAAATAAGAATCTTAGCGGTACAGAGTGACCAGTAAAAATGCGTCTGTTTTTAAATAGCCTTATTTCGGTAGTCTTTTAAAGTCTGAAGAATGAAATCATTACCAATAAATAAATTAATAACAATGGGATTCGTTAGCAGGACAATAGGCTCTTTTCAAGCTGTTTATAGGTAGTAATTAAGGTTAACAATTCGAAGAACGATTATGAAACAGAAACATTTAAGAGATAAAGAGTAAGATAAAAAATACTCAAATTTGAAGTCAAGCTTAACGCTGATATTTTGAAAAATGTCGTTGCGAATCTTGCTATTCGGACGAAGTACGAAGTAAATAACTTAAAAAATGGGTAAGCTGAAGATCGGCGGCGCGACCGATGGGACGCAAAATATTTCGTCCCTGTTCCAATATGTTTCACCTTTTTTGAAGAAATTCAAGGGGACTGCTCTTTGGGGAGATATCACTGCGGGAAAACCCCCCTACGATGATCCTGAGTTTCAATCAATTGGGGGTGTTTGGTGGCACAGCCCCCCAGTTATCATGCGTGGGTGAACGAAACATAAACGCAACTTAGTGTCGTTTCGGCTGAAAAAATACACTTTTTCGGGCGCGCCGCCGATTTTCAGGTTTACCCCCCAAAATGTAATTTAGTTTAATAAAATCTAAAAATTTTCTCGAAAAAGTTTTATTTCATCTCTTCAACTTTAAGGACAAATGATAGATGGATATTCAATAAACCCGACAAATATCTACAGATCATCCTCTATATAAATTTAATAATCGCATTTACCAACCAAAAACACACACCAGGTTTTAAAAATATATCAATTTATGTTTCCACACATAAACAGTCATTCATTAATTACTGATTTCAAAACAGAGCCCCTCGAGGGATTTAAGCACGAGAGAAAAACGCAATAACTAACAAGGTTAGCAGAACTAAGTCGCGTGTTCTCAATTATTTCAATAATTTTGAAAACAAAAAAATAAACGTATTATCAATTAAAAAACATTTGACCTTACGACCTTCAAAACTTTCAAAAACTCATTGAAAGATAAAATGGTTAGTATCCGACCGACCGACTGACCAACATAGTAACTTTAGTCGCGTGCTTTACGCAACTAAAAAGTATATCGGGGGGGGGGGGGGGAATAAAAAGAGCCAAGGGCGATATCTACCCTGCTATGCTAATAACCAAACCTGTCAATCATAACTGCCCTGGAGGTCGCATTATAAGCTTTCAGGAGCAGATTCGTACAGCGGGACTTACACATGAACGTATTTTAGGGAATGGGTAAATCTGGATGTGTAAAATGATGGAAAGACCAAACTACACGACAAAGGTTCAAAACTGCTCCACTACATGGTGGTGGTGGCGACCCCATCCCCGGCCTGACAGTGGGTCGGGGACCCTCACACCTATTCCAGGCCCCACCCCAGCTCCCCAGACCATCACAGGAGCAGACCCCCTGCCTCCCGGGGTCTCTCCCAGAGATCCACCTGGCCCAGGTATGTGTGTATCGGTGGGCAGGTGAAGAGATGTGTGGTGTCGTGTATCAGTGTTAGGCATTTGGAGCAGTTTGGTGTTGTATGAGTGTTAGGAGATATTTTGTGCATGTATGATGTCAGGAAGGGTGATTTATTTGTTTGTACGAATCTGTGCTATTGTTCTTCTGATCCAGTTAGTGAGTATTAGTTCTCTGAGTTGTGTATGGTTGGAGGTGGTGAACTTAATATTTTGTTGTGGGTTCTGTGTGTCAAGTATTGCTGTGTGATCTGAGAGTGGATTGTTTTCATGTTTTGCTTAATTGTCTTCTATCGTTGTGTTAGGGTCTATGTCTAAGTTGTGGTGTAGTTGTTGTTGTTGTTATCGAAAATGGTCTGGGTTTTTTTGTGTCGGTGATTGGGAGGTTGTCTGGTGGTGTGGCGGAGAGGATGATTTGGATGTTGCGTTTTCTGCCGAGTTGTGATGCGTGTAGTTTTAGGTGATTTTTTATTGGTAGGATGTTCGTCTCGTCGTGTAGATGTTGGGTGTTTGTGTCAAGAGAGCATCCTGTGGCAATGCGGAGGGCTCTGTTTTGTATTGTCTGTAGTTTTTTGGTATTGGTTTCTGAAATGATTGGAGACCAGATTGTGTTGGCGTATTCTAGTACTGGTCTTGTGATTGTCTTGTATGTGTTAATGAGTGTTACCTTGATTTTTCCCCAGTGTGTAGTTGTGAGTGCCTTGATGACTTTTAGTGTTTTTGTGGCCTTGACTATTGTGTTTTGTATGTGTCTTGAGTATGTGATTTTGTGGTTGAAAGTGAGGCCAAGGATCTTCGATTTTTTGTGGTGGGTAGTGTTATGTTTTGTATGTTTAGATTTAGGGTTGTGTTGTATTCTGCAGGGTCTGGTGTGAAGATAGTGGTTATTGTTTTGGTGGCGTTTAGCTTTAGAGAGTTTTTTATTGTTCATGTGTGCATTTTGTTGAGGTAAGGTTGTATCTGTTGTGCAGCAGTTTCTGGTTTGTTGTGTGAGGAGTGTTGGGATGTCATCTGCGTAGGTTACAATTTTTAGTGTTTGTGGGGGGGGGGGGGGGGTATATCTGACTTTTAGATGTTGAAGAGTGTTGGGGAAAGTACTCCTCCTTGGGGAACTCCGGAATTGTGTGTCTGTTTGGATTTTGTGTTTTGTATTTGGGTGTATTGGAGTCGTCCCTTGATGTAGTTTGCTATGTACTTGATGAGGGTGGTGGGTACGGTGAGTTTGTGGATCTTGTTGACTAGTTTGTGTAGGTCTACTGTGTCGAATGCTTTGGACATGTCAAGGGCGACTGTTATGGTTCTATGTGGTGGAATTTTCTTGGTTGAGCGGTGGTTGAGTGCATGAGTTTGAACCCATGTTGGTGTGGTGTGTTTGGGATGTTGGATATGATGTAGGGTAAGATGATTTTTTTCTAATCTTTTGGCTATGGGGGAAAGCAGCGATATTGGTCTGTGTGAGTCTCCTTTGTTTATGTCTTTGTTTGGTTTGGGTATTGGGATTATTTTTGCTATTTTCCATTGTTTAGGTATGTTGTTTGTGTTTATGGCGAGGTTTATTGCATTTTGACCTTGGTGTTTGATGTTTATGTCATCAGGGCCGGTTGAGTTGTTGTCTCTTGATTGTCTAGGCTCTGATGGTCTGTTCTGTTATGGTTGTGAATTGTGGTTAGGGGATTTTTCTTGTAAGTCTGTCTATTTTCCTGTTTTCATTTTTCGTTTGGTGTATGGTTGTGTTTGTGAATTGTTTATTGAAGAGTTCTTGTAATCATCAAACCACTGCGCTAGCTTGTCATTCCTCAACAATCGCTTATCTCTAACCTCTAAATTTAGGAGCACAAAAAATATTTTTACGTTAACCATTCGAGCCACGATTCATTCTATTTAAAATAAAGCGGTCGACTTTAAAAGTTATTTCTAGGGTCGGTTTCTTAAAAATTCCATCAAGGAAATTTTTTTAATAAACGGTTTTTAAACCTTATCTGAATACTCAAAGTTTTTACACAGGTTATTCTGGTTAGCTTTGAGGCCTGGAAGGCATACAATCCTTTTAATATGACCTACAGCTTGGCTGACCATACTACATCTAACAGAGTTTGGAAATGAGAGGTTGAATTAATTGTTATTTCTTAAATAAAATATTGAGATGAAGGGAAAGATCTCAGTTCCAACGCTTGACTTGTACTTAATGATTTAGCAAAAAGAAATCCATTTACTATGGAGGTTGTGATGTTCTGAAAGAGTTTGCAATTTTCAGTTGCACGTCTTTTTAAAAAGGACGGCAGAAAAAGCTTCCACAAGTACAGCCAATCGTTCTATTTATAATCAATCAACAAAACCTAAAATTCGTAATCAACGGACTAACAAAAACACTCGACAGAAATCATTCAAAAAAGGCAGATTGAGTATAAGCTATAATATTATATGAAGCTCTGTAGGCAGTTCATCAATTTTTACACCATACTAATGAATATGAAATGTCTCTCTTCATCACATTTAGAGTATAAACAAGCCATTGATTCAGTTCTAAGGGCACAAGAAGAACAAGGAATTAAAAAAAAGCCATCTTGACATAGATATGTACTATCCTACATATACAGCCACACAACATAGCTATTTCCGGTGCAGTCAGTAAAAAAAAAAAAAAAAAAAAGAGGAGTCAGAGAGGGAGAGACCATCTCCCCCGAACGGTTTCCAGGTGTGCTCCAGGAATTCGACTTGGAACATAAAGAGATCAGAGTTAAAAAAAGATATTTAAGACTCTTTCGCTTTGCTGGTGGAATAGTATTATCTTCAAATCAGATAAGAGAATAACCACAAACTAGTAATTAAGTTGGACTGAAAATTAAGTTTTTAAATATAAAATATAATGAACAATAATTTTTTTAGAAGATATAGCAATTAAAATTAACGATCAAACTTCTGAGAAGGTACAAGAACGCGTAGACTAGTGACATCCGCAAATAAATACTCTTTTGAAGGGAACCGACCTTTTCTCGGTACAGGACTAGATTCGGGGCATCACGCTCCACCTCTCAGTTTTGCATCGACTGTAAAAAACACCCCTAGGACAGTCCTTATATTCAATAATAATAATAACTAAGAGTGGAAAAAAGCAAAAACACGTGAAAGGAATATTTACAAACTGAAATGGTAAGGAGATTCCTTTCTGTGAGGGTATTAATTATCTAATGAGTTGGTCGAACGTGAGTTCTCATTTCGAGAGATTAAAATTGGGATGTTATCAACTAATGTTGCATCAACTACATAGAGTTTCAGACAGTTATTAGAGGTATACATAAATTTTGCTTTTTTTTAATTGTTGCAATGGTTGGTAGGTATTATATGTTGAAATAAATTGTCAAAAGTGTCATACTAAGTATTAATTCATTGCCCTCTTACTTCTAAACATAAACAATTTAACAATGACGTTAAAATCATCTTAAAATACTCTACAGATTTTTAGTCGCGTGAACGTGACTCTAAAAAATTCTATGTCGGTAAGTAGGTCATCGGTCAGACGGTAATTTTTTTTACTTTTAAATGAGTTTTTTTTGGCAATAACATCGTAACTGTTCGGCTGATTCTAACTAAATTTGAAACCTTTATGTTGTTTTACATTTTCGTTCGAATGATATAATTACCAATGTCATCCCAAGGTTAGTCCTGGAATTATTAAAAGAAAACTAACTATGTGGCGGAATGCTTCACTTGTTGAAAGTTTTGAAGGTCATAAGTCAGAATAATTTAGAGCACGCGACTTAGGTCTGTTGACGTTAAAATAAATTTAAATTTATCAATCACTTTCCTATATGGATTGTGTTCCTAAGACCCAGGAAGAAAAGTTTTAACTATAACCAATCATCTTTACGGTTAACTTCCCCCCATCCCCTATAAATTAGCACAATGGCTTACTTCGTATCTATCTACCAATTTAGGCAAGTATTTCCAGAACGCTTTAAAAATATTGACTTCATCATCAAAGTCAACTCTGCCAATGTTAGTAGAGACGCTCTTATCACTTGATGTCTATTCTCTTTCTACCATTAAAAGTAGCTGTGAATGAAACATTAAAAAAAAAGACCTCTCCTTAATATTTACCTACTTATCTCTTATGATTTATTCATTCAATTAATGAATGTAGGAGTTTTAACAACGTTCTCAAGTGGAGGGGCTTATTCAGAGCCGTAGAACCGCTCCTCTCCGGTCAGGGGGAAGGCTCTTGAAGGGGGCCAACTGTGGCCCCCCAAATTTATTTTATTAAGGAAAATATAAAATATTCGAATACCCATTTTCTGTAAGTATTCCGCAGCATTGACACTGCTGAGTATTTGTCGTGCCTGGCACTACTTGTAAATATATTGTTATGGGGACCCACAATCTAGATTAGGGGAAAGGGCACTAGCCATTGCTATGGCTCTGGACTTATTACAGGCAACGAGATGACTTTAGAGTGGGGAATCTCTTATCTCTTATTCTATGTTGGTTCTTTATGGAATACTTTGAATCGGAACTATGAGCCAATATTTCCCAAACAAAATCTTGATGTGATGTAGACAATATATTTTTACCATGGCAAAGACGTGCTAATTTTAATATTTTTTATTATTATTATTTCTAAATCAACTGAATATCCTGCGTCCCTCCATTAAATTCCAATTTGAATAGGAATCAAACTTCCGTTTCTACTTCCTTGATGTGATTATTCACCGTGATAAAGATTACATCTCCAATTTACTGTTTATCGTAACCCGCTCATTCAAATACTTATATACAGTTATATTCTGGTTATAGTGATACTATAAAGAAATCACTTATTTCAACAATGTTTATCCGTGGGCACAGAATATGTGATCTTGAACACATTGATAATGAAATTCAGAATATCAAGAATATTTTTTAATGTTGGTCCGTAGGTCGTCGGTAGGGTGGTAACCATTTTACTGTTCAATGAGTTTTTTTTGGCAATGACATCGTAACGAAATCTGAAATCCTTATGTTGTTTTGCATTCTCTTTCGAATGATATAATTACCAAGGTCCTCCCAAGGTTAGTCCTGGAATTATTAAAAGAAAATTAAATATAGGTCGGATTGCCCCACGTGTTGAAAGTTTTGAGGGGCGTTAGGTCATATGGTCATATGTCAGAATAATTGAGAGCACGCGACTTACTTAGGCCTATTGACCTGGTTTTATGTACATAGAGGCCTAATTTAGAATTTCTTTCCTGCATTTTCTGTCATTTCTCCTGGCAATGTATCCTGCACCAAGTATTTCGGTTATGGTCCATGTAGGTTATTCATAGCATGTAATGCTCTATGTTAATTTTCGTTGTTCTTAAAATCTCTTTGTATGTCGGTTTAAAAGATGTAGCTAAGCTTTCATACCGCTCTCCCACCCACTTTTGTTCTTCTACCTGGTTCGACATTCCATGCTTCCATCAGGATTCATAAACTGTTCGTATTATTGTTTGAATAGAACGCCCCTTTTAATTCTACAAGTAGAGAACTAGTTTCGGAGCATCACGCTCTATGTTTCAGCTTTACAGCAACTGACAAAATATTACCCTAAGATATTCCTTATATACAATAAAAACAAAAAACTGCCAGTTTTCTTTGTGGCGGTAATGTCCAATGGAACCTTGTACATCGCCGGAAGATCGGCAATGTGTGCGTACTCTATAAGCTACAATCCAATCCGCATCACTCGCTGTATATTTCCTTGCCAAATCGCTTTGTAGCAAGGAGAAACACTCGTCAGGCTTTGGCCCGGCATCCTCTTCGTTTCCAGTCTATCAGATGCCGTACTAGCCAGTTTCAGCGTTGCTTTCTGCCAAGTGTTGTCCATCTTTGGAATTCCTTGGACGAAGAGTGTTGTGCATCGAATAGTGTAGATGCCTTCAAAAAGAAAACTAATAAAATCTTGTGTTCATCATGAGCCATTATCCTGCTATTTGTTGTTGTTTTTTCTTGATTGAATATTCTATATACAGTATATCTTGTTTGTGAATGTTGCTATATACTGTTTTTCAATTTTTTTATTTAATTTTATTACTCAATTTAATTTAAATGAATCCAGAGATGACTGGAAGCCTTGAGGTTTTTCTTTACCTATCTTTTCCCAGTTTGTTCTTCTATCCTACTTCCTTTTCTTCTTAGCATCATTCCCTCTTCGATGTTGCAGGTGTGCGGGGATTGCTAATTGCAATCTATAGTGCTTGCACTATTCCCGTTCTACCTATCATCTTGAGTAATAATAATAATAATAATAATAATAATAATAATAATAATAATCAAGAGGGAAAGAAATGAAAAACAAGTGGAGATAACATTTACAAACTGGAATAGTCGGGTGAATACTATCTTGGAAGTGATTAACGATTTAATGAGTTGGTTGAACATGAAATTCCCTTTCGATAGATTAAAGTTTGAAATGTAATCAATTAATGTCGCCTCAACTACTGGTTTCAGTAAATCATCATCATCATCATCATTAACTCTATAATTTAAGAAGGGGAAATTTTTTTTAGTATTTGAGTAATAATTTCATCTTAGTTTGGTTATGACTTATGTTTTTTATCAAAGTTATTTCTAATCATTATTTTATAATATCAAAAAAACAAAATGGTGAAGTTCAGAAAAAGTATCGAAATTTTGTGAATTTTTTAAAACCCAAAGAATTATTACAAATGGTGAAGTTCAGAAAATTTATTTTTATATATCTTCTTCTATAGCTATATATTTTAGCAACGGGATATTTTGAAAGGGGAGAAATTTAGTTTAAAGTTCCTTTTTAAAAGTATTATAATTAGCGAAGTTCAGAAAATTTATAAAAATTTAACCATGGCTGCTTTTTCTTAGATTTTAAATTTTAATCTTAGTAGCGAAGCGCAAGCTCCCCCTTAGGGGGGAGTGGCGAAGCCATTGCCTGGTTAGAGATATAAATAAATTGGGCTTTTTTTTTTCAATTGATAGTTGGTAAACTTCAAAGGTTGAAATGAAGCGTCAAATTCGTTTCTTGTTCGTACAGAATATTTGTGTTCGTAAATCCTCAGATAGGCTCCGTCCAGCTTGTTCTATGCACATTTATTCGCGATTTTTTTTATGAAATTTTATATACACCTACTTTATTAAAGGGGGAGTGGGGCTTATTCTGCACTAGTTAATTTTTAAGAGTTAGCGAAGCTAAAGACTACCCTTAAGATTATTTCTCAAATGTCTATTAATGCGTTTAAGGTTTAGACTGTAAGGGAAAAGAATGTCATAAAATGTTCTCCTGGCCTGAAAATAGGCTCCATTCAATTAAAGATTCCGGATATTAGAGAGAATAACAGACCTAAGTCACATGCTCTCATTTTTTCACATTTATGACCATTTGACCTTCAAAGTTAAATGGATACCATCCGACCGACCGATCAACCTACGAACTGACATAGTAACTTATAGAATCGCGTGAACGCGACTAAAAAAAAAACAATATAAGATGACCTCATAGAAGGTGGAAACATTAAGTTCACTAAGACTAGGAGTAATCTTTAGAAACTTGAGCAGTGGCACATGATCAATAGAAACTTTTTAGTAGTATATATATATGTATGTTGCAAACCCCAATTTCAGACATCCAGTCACACAGAAATAGAACTTACCTTACACTTAAGGAAAATACTACGAAAACGAAACTTCCAACGCCGCGAACAAGACGCGTTGATTGGCTGTCACCCATTTATTGTGCACACCATTCCATCCATAAATTTTCGGTATTTCACTCAAGAGATCCAAAATGTCGCTTAAAAATTCACTGTAAACACAATTTAGATAGGCCCAGAGTTGCCGAGACAGGCTCCCTTTTTCTTAACCAGCCGATCACATGCCACGCCATACTGAGTCTATAAGAAAGCCACGCCTAGACGAATCTCTTACTCAACCTGTCCAAGATC
This sequence comes from Ceratothoa steindachneri, assembly GCA_963969495.1. NCBI lineage: Eukaryota > Metazoa > Arthropoda > Malacostraca > Isopoda > Cymothoidae > Ceratothoa > Ceratothoa steindachneri. The sequence continues at coordinate 33,060,476 of OZ018338.1, forward strand.
AACGATGTCCCCTTAAATTCTAGATATGGCCACTTCAAGGAACTATAAAAATATCTTGTATATAAAGATAAACTTTGTATGGCTCTTATTATTATCATCACTATCGCCAATTTTCGTCAGTTACAAGCTGCTCATTATTCCCTATTTGGTTTACAAACGTTCAGTTCCTTTCAATCCCCGAGTTTTAATTTACTTTGTGCATTTGTCTACCATTCACCGATTAGCCCAGACTCGTCAGATTCCCATAACGACCGAAATCAGACCATAAAATGCTTATTCATTAGCTTGCCGAGGAAGAAGATTGATTTACTTTATATAATAAAGATCTATATAAAGCCCTAAGGCCTTTTTTTTAACTGCGACTTGTAAGGATACACACGATTATGAGATAAAAAGACCATATTGTTAAAGATCAGAGTGTACTGCGCTTCTATGAGCTCCCCCGACCACCAGCTTTCAAGCTGTCTGATATTCTTCTTTTTCGTTAACGGAAGGTCGTAAGTAACTGTACCTAAATTCATATCTCTTTTGCAAAGTAGTTTTGAAACCCAGCAGGAGGAGCAGGAGGTTGGCTTATATTTCATAGCAGAAGTAGTGGATGAGAAGAGGAATCTACTATAAAATACTTCTGTTATATAATAATCAACTTCCTAATCCTCTCTTTTTAAGCTCTTCGCGGTTTCCAGCACTTTTCCGTTGACAACTAATTGGACAAGGTTAGTGTTTTCGAGATTTGCAGCGTTTCTTACAAAATTGATATAGCTCCTTTTGCTATTTAAATTTTCCAACATAAATTTAAGGCAATAAAGTGTAAGTTTGTATTACACCCTAAATTAACGTGTAAAATCCTCCATTAATTCCATAATTTGTTTAATTTTTTAAACTTGAAATGCTGTATATTCAGGAATTTGTATTTCCAGTGCCAGAAAATGAGTGAAATTGAACACTTAAAACATTGTATTAAAGAAATGAATTTCTCCCTCTAGGCCCTTTCGTTATCCTACAACTTAAACTGAAGTCTACACGAAGAGCCCAAACGAGAGTGTGTATATATATATATATATATATATATATATATATATATATATATATATATATATATATATATATATATAAATATATATATATATATATCAACCCCTTTATCAGTCAAAAAATCTTTGACTCTCTTCGCAGTGTGGCAGGGTTCGTTGTCCTGCATGAAGATAGAAGGTTAAACTGACGAGGATCAGAGATATGGAAGGGCATGCTGTCTAAGAATCTGCTTGTAGATTTCAGCATTGACAGTCTCTTGTAGGCGAATGAATAAGTGGACCAGGACCATCAGCAGTGACCACTCTACATACGATTGAACTGCTTCCTCCATATTTCACTCTCTTCTTGACACATGCACAGGATAACCTTTCGCCACATCTTCGTCGGATGTACATCCCGCCATCGGAACCAATCACATTAAACTTCAATTCATCGCTAAAATGAACCTGCGCCCACTGTTCTTCTGTCCAAACGACATGTTTTTGAACGTAATGAAGACGAACTCTTTGATCCTTTGTGGAGATCAGACGTTTCTTTGCCGGCGCCCGAGCAAGCAACGCAGAACCTCGTAACCTCCGGGAAACTGTTTTGAGCGACATCGGAGATAGAATTGAACTCGTGGGATATCTCAGCAGCATTTTTAAACCTATCCTTCAGTGACATTCTAACATAATACGAATCCTGCTTGGTGACGTTTTATGAGGTCTACCGGTTTTGGGTTTAGCATCTGTCGATCCTAATGACTTAGAGACCAGGCAGAGGAAAAGCCTTCGCATTGGTCTTTGGGAAGCTAAACACCTCCCTAATAAGACTAATAGAGGTTGCAACGAGCTACATCGCAATTTGCGAGAAAGAAAGCGACGTCGAGGCGCTGACAAAAGAAGCTTCAATTGATGCCCTAAAAACTATAAACCTCCAACTAAACATCCCAGCACAAATACTGACCCACCGAAGCATCATTTGCAGAAGGTTGGATCCATGGATCGGACACAATGGAAAGGAGGAAATCGAAACAGAAATCGAAAGAAACCACAGCTGGGCCAAAGTCTCGTAGGTTGTAAAGTTCAGAAACCAAGAGAGAAAACAACGAATATAACCATGTATTCAAAGTTATATTCACTGAAACAGTAATGGCAAAGAAGGCGAAGGAAGCATGGTTCCAGCTGTTTAACGCAAGGATAAGCAGCGATCAAATTGAGAGGGGAGATTTCATCCCAGTACAGATGTGCTTCCGCTGCTTTAAGATGGAGAGTCACACCACCAAAAAGTGCAAAGAAGAACATGAGACATGCTCTCGATGCGGCGAGCTGGGCCATAATTGGAGGACGTGTAAGAACCTCCAGGAAAGATATGCTCACTGCAAGATAGGACACAGGGCCATGATCATGGTTTGCCCATTAAAAAAATAAATCATACGACAAAAGGCCAACGAAAAGAGAGAAGCCGAAATTACGAGAAAAAACACCACATACGCCCAGGTTGCGAAGGCAGCCCTAAACGAGTATGACGTGAAGAAGGTATACCTTAATATCAACAGCAAGATGCCAATCAAAATATTGACCTGCATAATGTACGCGCACACGTGCAACCTTATGACGCCAGGGACATTAGAAGATTAGCTAAATGCCATGCTATCTAAAAATGGGATAAGCACCATGGTCTTCCCCAAAAAAACAGCATCCGAGGACATTCTTCAAATAAAGTATGCCCCGACGGTACCCCTTAACGCCCAAGACAAAAGCACACGAAAGATGACGGAAGAGAAGACAGACGCGACACAACCACTAAGAAGACAGGACCCACACATCATAGCCCAGAAAAAAAGAGAAATGGAACAAAAAAAAGGAACCTAAAGGAGACGACCACGGAGGTGGAATCCGACAGCTCAGAGGGCGAGAGAGAAACGCCTAAAAAGCAAAGAAAATCAAAGAACAAAGAAAAAAAATAGACCGAAGCGATATCAATCTCAAGATATACGTCAGTGAAGATTCACCATTCCTGGGAAAAATAACGTCAAAAAGTCTCCTCGAAGTAATCAGATCCGGCAGATACAAATGGGAGTTTGATGTCGACGTAGACGCAAAAAAGTTGGAAGACGCAGAAATACTTGGCGATATAGAACTCAACGAGGATTACTGCAAAACTAGGACCCCGCAATAATACAAAAAATACAGTGTGGAAGGACAAGAAATAACCACTAACAGATAGGACAACCGACAGACACGAACATGGAAAGGACAAACAACAGACTAAGTATAATGACACTGAACGTTAACGGATGGGCAGGAAAAAACACAATATACACTAATATCTTTAGGGAGACAGACCCAGATATCATTCTTAGCAGTGAACACGGACCCGACACAAGAACAGAAAAAAATAAAAATCCCAAATTACACGACATTAACAATAAACTGCTCCCAGGAAAGGTACGACGGGGTGGCGATCGCGATAAAGAGAGGCCTCAAGTTCAAACACTTACCTGAGCTTGATGAATCCTTTATGGCGATAGCGATCCCGACTCTCGTCGGAGATCTTGTGGTAGCAGCAGGGTACTAACCCCCCTAGAATAAAGTACCTGCTGCTACACAATTTCAACACACTATGTGTGTACCAAAGAAAAGTCTTTTTCGGAGGTGACCTAAACGCTAACTTGGAAGCAGCTGGAAACAAAAAGACCAAAGAAAAAGGCAGGAATCTGCAACTCCTACTGCACCGAGACAGACTAGACATAATTGCACCTGACTTCCCGACATTCGTAAATTCGCGCTCGGCGTCGAGGCCGGACGTTATCTTGACCAGCTGCAACTTCCCATTTAACCATCATAGCACTCCGGAACCACCCGTCCCGAGTGATCACATACCTATACTTACAACTATTTTCTTTGCGCCCATTCAGATCCCGGTGCAGACAAGGAAGTCCTTCGCTCGAGCCAATTGGGAGAGGTACCGGGAAATGCTGAGCGAATACCAGCCAGCAGATCTGAATGGAGCAATACTCGAAGAAATAGACGAAGAGCTGGAGCTATTAACAACCTCGATCATCAGGGCAGACAGGGAGAGGGTCCCAACAACATCATATAGAACGCTCCTCCAGCAAAGATGGACAGACGAAATGAGAAGTATAGCAAGGGAACATAGGGAACTCTATGACCGGTTGAGACGCACGGGAACGTGCAGGGAATTAGTGGTCGGGATGCGCCGCCTCGAAACTGAGCTAACACAAATAATCAGGGAAAAACAGATAGAAATATGGGAACAATTAATCGACAACATTGATGACGAAGACAATCCCGACAAATTCTGGAGACAGATAAAGAGACTCAGGGGTACAAACATAAGGGAAAAACACGAATCAAGGAGGACGAATCATACATCGAGGAACCAACAGACCTCGAAGTATGGTTCAGGGAGCACTGGAGAGAAGTCTTCTCAATAACAGCAGAGGACAACGAAGACTTCGACTTAGAGTTTGAGGGTGAGATCATCGACGAGCTGAATAATGTTATTGAGCGGAGCTACCCGTACCCGCACGTCTCCGAAGAAAGGGAGATGATGGGTCACGGGAGGGCAATAACAATGCAGGAAGTCGCTTATGCCATCAAATCCTTTAAACAAAAAGCTCCAGGTTGGTCGGGAATAACAAAAGCAAACATAACCGACGCTCCACCACAAGTGCATCAGGGAATGCTGAACGTAATGAACGCAGCCATGAACACCGGCTATTTCCCTGATGCGTTTAAACTTGCAAATGTTATATTCATCCCGAATGGGAGCAGACCTCCCAACCAGCTCCTAAACTATAGGCCTATCTTCCTCCTGGAATTCAGAAGCAAGATCTTTGAAAAGATCATAGCCGACAGGCTACAGAATCAGCCAATAAAGAATGATGCACTCAACTATCAAAAGCACGGCTTCCGCAGAGGAAGAGGAACCGACACCGCGCTCGCACTTCTCTCAGAAAAGCTAGCAAAATCCAGGGCGGAGGGAAAGTACATAGACGTAGTCCTCAGAGACGTACAGAAGGCCTTTGGCAAGGTTTGGCTGAGGAGTCTGCAATTCAACCCAGTCATTGAAAAGATCCTCTGCGATTATGTGATGGAAAGAAGAGCACATATACAGATTGAGGGTCACGAGGGACCGGAATTTAGTATCGAGGCTGGTGTGTCGCAAGGTAGCTGCCTCAGCCCTCTGCTGTATAGCATCTTCACGATTGATCTTCCATCACCAATAAAGGGTGACGCGATGTATCTGCAATTTGTAGAGGACATCACGCAGATTGTACCGAGCACTTTCAACAACGACCTAGTGCAAGCTGTAGAGACGGCGGCGGAGGTCGAAAACATAGACTCGTACGAGCGTAAATGGAAGATAAAGACGAACGTCCAAATGTTCGTCATTGTCCCCATGAACTGCACGATATACGACGACATCTATGTTGGCGATCGAAACCACCACTACTCTCATGGGCACAGTGCTCGGGCGCAAATTTACCGTTCGGGGGTATAAGTCTCACGTTACAGACCGGATCAACTTAGTACAGGTGGAATTGGTGAAACTGTTCCGTTTCCGCAGACTGAGTAGGAGTCACTTAAGGAAACTCTACCTTTGCTACGTTAGACTAAAGCTTATATACCCAGCGGTAATCATCCAAACCTCAGAGATCATGACACTGAGATCTATGCAGAGGGTACAGAATAAAGCCTCCTGATTATTAACCACACAAGAAGACGAGAATGCATATCACAGAGAACACTACACAGAAGAGCGAGACTACAACCAATCAACACTTTAGTACAATCACAAGCAAAGAAGACATGGCACAAAGCAGAAACAGAAATACTGCCAAACCTGTAATTACGACACAACCACTTGAAACTCCAATTTATGACCTAAATCCTTAATCTGTCTGATATTATTTATATCAATTATGTTGACCAAAGTTGTTTTTATTAATAGGTACTTAAAATGTACTAATTCAGCTACAATTAGAATATAAAGGCTTGAACACCTCAAAAATATATAATTATCTTAAATATGTTTATATAAAGTAAAAAGCAAAACGTATACGTAAATGTATTTTTCTTGAATTAAAAATAAACAGATTTTTCTTATATATGAATTGGTATGAATGTAAAAAAGTTAAAAATAATATGTAAAAATTTGTATGAAAGTTTAAAGTTAGAATTTTTTTTTTTTTTTTTTAAGAGCTCATCTGGCGACTGCCTACTTGGGCATTAGTCGCCGTATTAAAACTGGCCTAGTTCTAGGCTACTTTAAAATAAAATTAAAGAGAGAAAAAAAAACAACACCCCAAAAGGGGGAAAGGAAGCAAGCTGGTGCATCGGGGAGAGGTCCCCCCGGCGCAGGAGCGTGCAACTTAAAAAAAAACAAAACAAAAAAAAAAAAACAATAAATGCAAAAAAACAACAAAACAAAAAAACAAACCTTGCTTAAATAATAGGGAGAAGGCCGGCCTCCCCCAAGAAGTCAACAAGTCCACTAGTCAGTGTGCACGAATCTGTCCCGAGCACAAGGGACAGGCGGTAGCGACCCCGCCCATCCCGGTACTGGGACAGGTATCGTGCGCGAAGATCACCCAGACTGGGACATTCGACAAGAATGTGCCGAACAGTCTGGGGGACGACGCAGTCGTTGCAATAGGGCGCAGGCGAGCGCTCCATCAGATAGCGATGCGTCACACGAGTGTGTCCGATTCGGAGACGACAGAAAGCAACCTGAAGCCGCCGCGGCATTGGGGGATAGGTCAATGGGAACAGTCGCGGCGCAATGGCACGCAACTTTAAGTTCCCTTCGACCGTCTCCCATCTTCTTTGCCAAGCAGTCCGAAGAGCTGCCCGTATTCCTGCCATGTAGTCGGTGTGAGGAAGAGCGAAACGCTGGTCCGGTCGCAGAGTCCTCGCGGACTCTTTGGCGCCCTCATCGGCGCGCTCATTCCCCGCAATTCCTACATGTCCAGGAACCCAGAAGAAGATAATCTCGACATCTGCCCGGCTCGCCAAAACCGTGGCGTCACGGATATCGCGAACCAGGGGATGCGGAGATTCCAATGCCCCGAGAGCACTCAGGGCGCTTTGTGAGTCGCTATAGATCACAATCCGGTCTCCGAACCGGGCACGTCACGTAATCTCCCGTACCGAGTGGTGTATTGCCACCAGCTCGGCCGTGAAGACAGACGCAGCGCCTGGTAGAGCCCCGCTGACTTCAAACAGAGGGGATACGGCGTGGAAGCCGACCCCCTCTTGGGACTTGGAGCCATCCGTATACACTGGCACGGTATCAGCGTGACACGATGTGTGCTCCAAAAAGGTCGAACGCAATACTCCCGGCGCAGTACAAGCTTTGGGAGCAGAGGCGTGGCGACAAATAGCCAAATGTGGTAGCCTCCAGGGTAGCGTCCTGGGCAGAACCAGGGGCGCCACCGGCCCGAGAGCTCTATCTACCTCTCGAAGGAGTTTCCTGGCCCTAAACCCAAGGGGCTTAGGGTATGACTGGCGTCTCTCGGCGGCATAAGCACCATCGAGATCAGCTGCGGATGCAGTGAGAGCTGTTGGAGACTGAGGGAGACGCCGGGCTCGCGTGTACAGGCGAGCGATGCACTGCACGCGGCGCAGAGCGAGTGGCATCTCCCCAGCATCGACCAACAGGCTCTCAATGGGGGAAGTGCGGAAGGCACCGGTCGCAAGGCGAAGGCCGGTGTGGTGGATTTAAAGTTAGAATAAATATATGTCAAAATTAGTATGCAAGTATAAAAGTTAGAAATATTATGTAAAAACTTGTATGAAAGTTTAAAGCTAGATCAAATATATGTTAAAAATTTGAGTGAATGTTTAAAGTTAGAATAAATATATGTCAAATTTGTACGAAAGTATAAACTTTAGAATAAATAGAGATGCAAAAAAAAAAGTATATACATGTGATTATACAAAAAGTCTAATAAAAAAATAAAATAAATATATATATATATATATATATATATATATATATATATATATATATATATATATATATATAAAGAGTATATAAAAAAGCAAGAAATGTCAAAGCATTAAGATTCAAAAGAGTGAAAAAAAAAGAAAATAAAATAATGCAAGAGATGCCCCAATCACCAGGGCAAAATATCAACGGTGTGTTTTCACCAAACTACTACTAAAAACTTTGAACATCTGCAAAAATAGATACAATTCGTTGCACAACTCTTCTAGACTGTCCTACAGTAGTTGCTAACACAAAATTTGACTTGCCCTTTAGTGAAGGCACACAATCCTTTGTTTCCCATTACAAGACACCGGTGGTCTCTCACAAGCCGCCATGTTGACAATTTAATGTTCCAATAATGTATGATCATAATAAGTAACTGTTAGTCCATTAACAGTCATCAACGAATATGAACTCTGGGAATTATTGAAAAACGAATGGAACAATATTATCTCATTATTTTGCAAGAAATTAATTCAGTCCTGTGGTAACAGATGTCTGGAGGTCATTGCTAGTAAAGGGATGTTCACAAAATATTTATAGTAAGGGTTCCTTTTTTTGATTTTGTTCCATTTTACATTGTTTTTTTAAGTGACCATTAACTTTTGTCCGTTGCAATTTGGAAGATAGTTTGTTTATTTCCTCATAACTTAGGAAATATTTAATACATTTACTTGAAATTTTCACATAAGATAGATATATCTAAATATGTGTATAATATATAGTCTCAAAGTTCTGTTAAACTTCTATAATAAGTATTTAAATACATTTGTTCTTACTGACCCTTATATTATGTTGATATAAATATATATATATATATATATATATATATATATATATATATATATATATATATATATATCGCAATAACACAATCATAATTATACGCTCAAAAGGCTATTTTTGCGTTATTGCAATAATTTTTCTCGATTTATAAAGCGAGGCAAAATTGGAGAAAACAAATTTTCCATTCTCTTCAATTAGCAGGGGTGACATTACAAAAGGCCGATCGAAAGATAGTCTTTTTGGCTCTATGAGAAAAGCTTATTTTATGCGTTACTTTCTCGTGTATGTGAGAAAATCACCTTCCGAGGGCTTTGAGGAAGACTGGTTTGCCCTCAAAGTGGCCTTTTAACCGCATAATTATGATTGCGTTATTGCAATCATTTTTTTCAATTTATAAGACGAAAAAAATTGGAGAAAACAAATTCTCCATTCTCTTCGATGAGCAGGGGTGACATTACAAAAGGCCGATCGAAAGATAGTTTTGTGGCTGTCTGAGAAAAGCTTATTTTATGCGTTACCTTCTCATGCATGTGAGAAGAGCTCCTTCCGAGGGCTTTGACGAAGACTGGTTTGCCCCCAAAATAGCCTCTTAACCACACACACACACACACACATTATATATATATATATATATATATATATATATATATATATATATATATATATATAGAGAGAGAGAGAGAGAGAGAGAGAGAGAGATTGAGAGAGAGAGAGAGAGAGAGAGAGAGAGAGAGAGAGAGAGAGAGAAATAGCAAATACAAGTTATGTGGGTAGTAACAACCACCACAGGACTTTCGTCATATTTAATTTCAGCCTTTCAAAAACCTTTTGAAGACAGAAAGAAATATGCAGAAACCTTGTATTGCAAACTATATAACAATACAATACAAGAGAAAGAGAAAGTTGACGTAAATGAGCAATGAGACCGGAAATAAAAGGTTTTTATAAAGGTAAAAGAGAGGGACATTGTAAGAACACAGAGATCAAAGAGAGCAAAGACGTCATAATGAAGGGAATCCAAGTGAAAAGACAAATAATGGCAGGATAAAAAAGTTGTTCGCCAATTTCTCGCCACATATTAAACATACTGGTAAACCAGTCTGGTCAGTAGTGAAAGCAAATGAATCTGCCCACGTAACATTGAATGTTCTGTTTTCTTCAGAAACTTTTCTCGTCGTAGATTTTTCCATGGTTCGCCTACTTGGGGTTGAAAATTTCCTTAAATAAATAAATGAATTTAAGAAAAAAAACTAACGAACTGAAATAAAATACAATTTAATTAAATGCTCGATAGCAGAGCAGTTCGCAAGGACTGACGTGCTGCGTGATCGTCGTTCATCCACCACAGAGAGCCGCAGCGGAGGGACGTAAGAGCCGCGGGTTGCCGACCCCTGACCTAAAGGAACACCACATACAAAATGACATTTCACAAGGCCTCAAACCTACACTAAACTAATACTGAAGTCGCATTAAGGTGTTTCTGTAAGTCATTAGTTTTTATTTATACTAGTCACACAACAACAACACCGAGTAGGACGACTCAGACCTTTTGAATGAACAGTTTGGTTTTAATGTACTCACATTAAAACCAAACTGTTCATTCAAAAGGTTTGAGTCGTCTTACTCGTTGGTGTTGTTGTCGTGGGACACATATCCAATGGAGATATCTCCAGCTTGTATCACCTTTGATCTTTCTTCTCCTTTACCTCTTCCTCAAGTTGGTCAATGTATTAATGTCCGCCTTTTCTCCAACGCCAATGGGTGGAGACACATTCGCACCTCTGAGTAGCTGTGGTCTGTTCGTCACTGTGTTTTGATGTTTTGACAACCATCGTCCGACTGTAGCGCAGAGGTAATGAGATTGGCTATCAAGAAATTTGTTCTATTATGTTTTCTTTTTCTCCTTCTCTGGTCTTGTCCTCATCTTCCTGTTGAGGAACTCTGTACTCCATCGCTTTGGGGGGGACGGACGCTTCATTTCGGTACAGAAGATTCGGTCCGAATTATGTCCAAAACAAATATCTGAGGGTTTTTTCAGTTCAAAAAATAACGAGAACACTGTCAGTAAGTTTAGGGCGAGAGGTAGGGAGTGAAAGTGTTAAAGAGATGTGGAAATATGTAGAAGGTAGGGACTAGAATTACTTCCCAAGGGAAAAATTAGCTTATCACTAATTTAAGCCAATTTATGACACGCTAAAGGGCAGGGGGTGTAGATATATCTAGACGGATCCCCCAAACCATTTTTGAAGAAAAGAAGGAATACTGATGCAAAAAACGAGGACATTTTCACCTAATACAAAAAGAAGACGAATGAAGATGATGAATAAAAAGAGACAGGAGATAACAAACGTGTAAATAGCCCAGAAGATTTGGTGGTAACGAATCATCATAAAAAAAACAGTAGATGATAATTGAGTAGAAGCGATAGTCACTAACACAAAAGAAAAAAGAGGAATTGAAAAGAAAAATAAAGTATGAAACCAAACTGTTGAAACTAAAGGAGTAAGCAGGTTAACACAACTTGGAAACTAAGATTCAAAACTAATACCTATTGCATTTTTTTTACTAATGAATTTTAAATTAACCTACGGTGTAGAATTTTTTCTCACATTGGTAGATCATATATAATTTTTTTAAATTTTAGGAGCCTATCTAGCGACTAACGCACTTGGGCACAAGTCGCCGCACTCACGACAGCCTAGCACTAGGCTACTTTAAAATAAGAATATGAAAAACAACAACAACAATAAAAATGGAAAATGGCAACAATTAGGAAGCAAGCTCCGGCGTCGGGGGGAGGTCCGCTTTCCCCCGGCACAGGAGTGTGCGAGCTACAAAGAAAACAACAAAAAAAACCTAGTTAAATAAAGAGGAGAAGGCCGGCCTTCCCCCAAAAGTCTATAAGTCCACCAGTCGATGTGCACGAACTCGTCCCGAGTACAAGGGACAGGTGGTAGCGACCCCGCCCATCCTGGTTGGTAGATTATATAAAAATAGAATATTCATTCGTTTTTAATCTTAAAACTTGCCTCCTTTACCATCCAAATGTTGATCAAAGGATTGCAGACAAGTTATTTTGTGGGGTGTTTTATTTTTGCTTGTTTCTTTGATTTTATTTTCTTTTTATATGTTTTATGTGTGTTTTTTGCATTTTTTTGTTTGTCTGTTCGTTAATCTTGGTAGATTATATAAAAATAGAATATTCATTCGTTTTTAATCTTAAAACTTGCCTCCTTTACCATCCAAATGTTGACCAAAGGATCGCATACAAGTTCTTTTGTGGGGCGTTTTATTCTTTTGCTTGTTTCTTTGCTTTTATTTTCTTTTTGTATGTTTGCTGTTTGTTTTTTTTCATTTTTTTGTTTGTCTGTTTGTTAATCTAGCCTAGTATTAAGCTGTAGGGTGATTACAGCGACTTATGCCTAAGTAGGCAGTTGCCAGATGAGTTCCTTAAAAAAAAATGCATACATGTTCACCTTTATTGCCCATGTACAGTACCGTCCAAAACTAGAAAACAAAATACCAAAAATGTATATTTTCTTAAAAATGCTCTTTTAATTTCCATTAAAATTGCACATAAAATTCCTTTTGAAATTTGCCTCTGATAGTTTAATTTCATAGAACAGCGGCTAAAAAAACTTATGAGAGATGTAATAAATGATGAGTCCCAAACCAGAGAGCGATGAATGTAAACGCAACCATAACCAAAAATAATCATATTAATAAGTATGCAGTAGGAATTAAACACATATCCGACTACATGATTTCAATAATTTATCGCCATTCTCGGGCGTGATTTTATCCCAGTCTCTTCCAATCTTTGCCAGAGATCTTCAAGATTTGTCAGTTTACTAGCCATAACATTCTCACCAAGTATCTTCCAATTTTTTTTTTCTATCTGATTTAAATCCTGGCTCAGTGCAGGCCAGTTCATATCGACATTTTCGATATCCAATAAATGTTTAATCGTTTTTGCTTTGTGGCATGGACAAGTGTCATGCGCGAAAACAGGATCACGTACGCCCGATGTTCGGAGAAAGATCATATGTTGCTGAATCAGATTCATGTATACCGCAGCGTTTACTTTACTCCATAAATAGAGGAGTGAACCAACTCTAGGGCTTGAAAATATGCCGCACATAATAAAACTGCCATCTCCAAATATACCTATGTTTTTCGTGTGTGTTCGAGGTCTTAGATGCTTCTTTCCGATCTGAACAAAGGAAATTTGGTTTTGTCGCTGAAAAACACGTTCAGTGATTTCTGCACGCCGGAGGACATGCTCAGTAGTGTAGGCCAAACTAGAGTTGACTATCACGCCACAAGCACTTCTCGTGAAAACCTCAGAGTTGACTATCATGTCACATGCTTTTCCTTCGAATACATCAAAGTTGACTATAAAGCCATATGCACTCTTATCGAACACCTTAAGCTGACTAACATATCACCTGCCCTTCCATCGAACACCTCAGAGCTGACTATCATGTCATCTTCCCTTCCCTCGAACACCTCAGAGCTGAATATCATGTAACCTGCTCTTACATCGAACACCTCAAACTGACTATCATGTCACCTGCCCTTCCCTCGAACACCTCAAAGCTGACTATCATGCCATCTTCCCTTCCATCGAACACCTAGGTGCTGAATATCATATCATCTGCCCTTCTCTCGAACACCTCAGAGCTGACGATCATGTGACCTGCCCTTCCCTCAAACACCTCAAAGCTGACTATCATGTCACCTGCCCTTCCCTCGAACACCTCAGAGCTAACGATCATGTCACCTGCCCTTCCCTCGAACCCCTCCAAGCTGACTATCATGTCATCTCCCCTTCCCTCGAACACCTCAGAGCCGACGATCATGTCACCTGCCCTTCCCTCGAACACCTCAGAGCCGACGATCATGTCACCTGCCCTTCCCTCGAACACCTCAGAGCTGACTATCATGTCGCCTGCCTTTCTATCGAACAGCTCAGAGCTGACTATCATGTCATATGCCCTATCCTCGAACACCGTAGAGCTGACTATCATGTAATCTGCTCTTCCATCGAACACCACAAAGCTGCCTCAATGTCATCTGCCCTTCCATCGAACATCTAGGTGCTGAATATCATATCATCTGCCCTTCTCTCGAACACCTCAGAGCTGACGATCATGTCACCTGCCCTTCCTTCGAACACCTCAGAGACGACTATCATGTCACCTGCCTTTTTATTGAACACCTCAGTGCTGACGATCATGTTATCTGTCCTTCCCTCGAACACCTTAGAGCTGACTATCATGTCATCTTCCCTTCCCTCGAACACCTCAGAGCCGACTATCATGTCACCTGCCCTTCCCTCGAACACCTCAAAGATGACTATCATGTCACCTGCCCCCCCCCGGGGGCGACAAAGTAAGCAAATCTTCCAGCATTCACATCATACATCACACACTGCCATCACATTCCTAACCGACGTCTACCTAGGTCATTTTAACAGAGGTGGTGTCCGAGAGTGCAACGAGCCGTTCCAATGTAATATAGCGCATTCATGGGATTATTATAAGAACATAATATAAGTCTCCAAAAGGCTAATCAATAGCCTACCATTATTCATGTTTTGGTGTGCAGTCATGTTTAGTCATCTTCTCCGGCGCGCAACTGGTACCATGCTAGCGGTAATCTTACTCCTCCTGCAACAAGGATACTACATACGACTTTATGTAGAAATACAGCGTATTTAGTCTAAATAATTAATAATCTTTTAACACCAGATTGCCTTTTAAAAATAGAAATTTAAATCAGCGTAAAACTTATATACTATTCCTGAACCTTTTCTTTTTTAAACGCGCCCATCTGGCGACTGCCATCGTGGCATAAGTCGCCGTCAGTTACGGACAATGGATTATTCGACCTCCAACTGCGATTTAATCTCATATGCTCACACGTGCGTGGACCTCTGAACCAACCTCCAAAGATGTGAGTAAATATTAGAATATTCTTTCCTCTAATTTATAGCGCGGAAAATACCTTTGGCCACATATGAAAATTCCCGTTATTTTTTAATGACGTCACCCAAATCCCACTCGTGAAGTTGGCGATCCCCAAATATACCAAACGCAACGATTGGTTTACCGGGCCATCATCACACGTGGCAGCGAATGAGATAAATGGGACACGGTCGATCTATCACCGAAGATTAGCGGTGCACTAAGCCGAGCAAATATGGCCAGCGCAATGCTCAGCGGGCATACAAATAAGATGCAAGAGCGAGAACAATGCTTGAGAAATACATCACCGCCTCTTTTGCAATAGAGCAAGCAATAAATGCAAACATACGACATTTAAGCACTTAGTATTGAATACACTAATGTAAAACTACAAATTGAAAAAAAATTTACTCATATTAATGGGACGAGACAAATGACAACCAATTTACATAAACAAATGATAAGAGAAATTCAAGAGACATTCGATTCAAGCGCCATCTTTATGCCGAAAATGCAGAACACGACAATGGCAAATTGCGAGTTTGTTTTTATTCGCAATATTCAAAGCGAATACTAAGGAGAGGATCTCCCGCAGCAAGTTTGTAATGAGAGATCTATAAAGAAAGGGAAGTTAGAGGAATTGATGTGTGGAAGATAGAAAGTAAGGTAAAAAAATATTTGGACGCTCAAAAAAGTAAATTAAATTAAGTAAAACTAAAAATTGTGTGTACCATACAGTTCTTTATTACATTTAAGAGAGAATAAAGACATTCCTCAAATGTTATGTAATATAAAAACAAAACAAATATAATCAGGAAAATAAGTATTTGGACACTCGATAGAGAGAGAGAGACTAATATTTCGTTGCGCCACCATTCTTTGCTACAACTGGTCACTCCCGTTTCTTACATACAAGACTTGACCAAGTCCTGGCATCATTGTGTTGAATAACTCCACACTTCTTGCTACATATAGCCCTTCATTTGGACGAGGATTGGAGGTTCCCTCCTATAGTCTTGTTCCTTCAATATCTGTATCTATAAGACTCTCGATCTGTTGCTACGGCCACAACGGTGTTCGTTCATAGCTAACGGTCATCCATGTTTGCGCGTAAACTGCCGGGTGCACGATGTAAAACGTTTACTCGTAAGTATATTATATGATACCAGGCAAGAGCTTCGCCACCCTCCCCTACGGGGGGGAGCTTGCGCTTCGCTACTAAGATTAAAATTTAAAATCTAAAAAAAAGCAGCCATGGTTAAATTTTTATAAATTTTATGAACTAAATTTTCCCCCTTTCAAAATATCACGTTGCTGAAATAGAGTTATAGAAGAAGATATATAAAAATAAATTTTCTGAACTTCACCATTTGTAATTTTTGGGTTTTAAAAATTTCACAAAATCTCAATACTTATATTTATTTCTGAACCTCACCATTTTGTTTTTTGATATTATAAAAAAAAATTATTAGAAATAACTTTGATAAAAAAGCATAAGTCATAACTAAACTAAGATGAAATTATTATTGAAATACTCAAAAAATCCCCTTCTTAAATTATAGAGTTAGTGATGATGATGATGATTATATTATATGGGAGAGTGCGCAACTCTTCTGAATCTGCCACAAGATAAGAGTTTCAAACAATATGCAACTGGACTTTTTATTCCAGGTGACGAAGAATACCTTTTAGTCGTGATATACTTCTTTTTTGAAGTATACTTTTGTCGAATGATACCTTTTGTCGTGATTTACTTCTTTTTTGAAGTATACTTTTGTCGAAGAGTGCTAATTTTGTTGTTTTTAAGAAAGAGCCGTTTCAACACAAAAGGATATTGAGAAACGCACAGGAATTATCTCAAAATAAATATATATTTTAAATTTAACAATTGATTATGACAAACAAACCGTAAACACATTTATATCCTCCTACTAAGCTAACCCAGGCTAAACCGGTTGGCACTAGGGCCCATTACAATATCTCTTTAAGACCAAAATAAACAAATAGGCTACACGTAAACACACCAACTGCCGATTAGTTATTTTATCGCGCCCCTTTTAGATTAGAGTTAAACATTAAATTAAATTACTCTCTTGTACTAGTAAATATGACAGGGGTCCACGCACAATTGTTTCTACTTCCGTTAAATCGTGAAACGTAATAAACTCATACTATCGCAATATGAATATAAATGTTCTCTCTAACTTATATGACAGAAGGGATCAGGGGTTGCCGGATGTCGCTGGAGGGCTTTTCTCGCGCTTCGGAGATTTGGAGTGGCTGATGGTAGGATTTCGTCGAGATGGGATGTAGGAAAAGAGGAAGAGGGGAGGGGCGTTGTCAACTTCTTATTGCAACTTTGCCTCTTGTTACGTTAAGACAACGGAGAGAGTTACGGTGCTCCTCGCTCAGTGTCCCCTTCGGATAATATTGAAGCCTCTTTGTGTCTTATTCTTTAACACCGGGTGCCCAACTAGTTTTGGGGTATACGAGGGGATTTCTACCGTAATTAACAAATGGAACCTCGTTGGGGCTTGGTTCTGCTCCTCTCACTCTTACGGAGCTTGAGCCGTGAGAGTCACTCGAGTGTGAGCGGGTTTTCTTTTCTCCAGTCAGACTTCTTCTAAGTCTGTAAAGGATTCTTCGGTATGGCACCGATACAAAACTTGACGTTTTATGTTAATTCGGCACTGGGGGGAAGGATAGATCTTCTCAATCTGATCCTTTTTCGTCTCTCCTCGAATAATCTTGACTGGCTGAAGGATCGATCTTCGCGAACTGATCCTATATCGTTCTCACCGAATAATCTTGACTGGCTGAAGGATCGATCTTCACGAACTGATCCTATGTCGTTCTCACCGAATAATGAAGAGGTTGGCACTGAGGTACCCAAGGCGGCTTGTTAATTAGAGAGCCCCCCCAACCGCCACCCTCCTTGGTGTGCCTTTTGCTTGGAACCGCTTTTTGGTGATATAACCACGGGCCTACGGATCTCGTAGGTAATTGGATCTTTCGAGCGTCGTTTAAGGGCCTTTGGTGGTTTCCTTAACACAGATGGTCGCTCCAACTACCTATGCGGTGGGGAGATCAAACAGGGTAGGCAGTTACTGTTATTCGCCGGCTACCGTTCCCACGAGTCTCCTCATGGGGCTCGCTTCTCCGGCTCTCTCCACAAGGAGGGGGGGGGAGTTTAATGTATATGTCCGCCTGGGCCTCCGGGAGGCTTTATGTTGCAATTCCTCTATACCGGGCAACGCCTGGTACCTCTGCTAGTTGATATAAATTTTCGGTCGGATTCAAGTCAGAGGATTGACTAGGCCACGGTAGAGTGGTATTATTGTTCTACAAGAACCATTCCGTGTTGCTTTCGCCTTCTGCTTATCTTCCGTCCATCCCCAACTTCTGCACAGTTGACGTTGTTATTGGTCAATATTTTGTCGGTTCTTGGTTTCATTCATTGTTCATTCATTTATATGAGTATGTAGTGATGTCCCATTAAAAGAAAAATAACCCCACACCATATTGATGGCGAATCCCAGCCTGACTGTAGGAAAGGTGTTCTTCCGATTATAGGTTAAATAATATGTCAATTTTGGCAAAGTCGTTGTCCTAACCTAATCTAACCTAACCTTAACCTCGCGATAATCACCAACGACTAATTCGCTGCCGGGCTTGTTCCCCCAAAAGACCCAAGATTGCTCATTAGCACAAAGAGACGCCGGCTCAATTTTGGATGAATGTGCGGTTCCATCAAGGGACCAAACAGTGCGAGCTTCATTCTGATAAAGATTTAAATTTTAAAACTCATCAGACCAAAGCACATTCATCCAAAATTGAACCAGCGTCTCTATGTGCTAATGAGCGATTTGGGGTATACTTTGGAACAGGCCCAGCAGCGAATTAGTCGTTCGTGATTATCGTGAGGTAAGGTTAGGTTAGGACAGCGAATTTTCAAAAATGGACATATTAAACTTTCATTAGAATCATCGCGTTTCCGTTGGTGTTGTAATAAGCGTGAATGGAATTCCAGTGTTGGATTGTGAAAGTCACTTTGTTAGAAGAATCAAAATTATCCTTTGCGACAATCTATTATTTCATTAACGCATGGTGCAAAGAGTCAACAACTACTCTTTCTTGTGGTAAAGAGCTTAAAATGTCAACAGAAGCCATAACTAATGGTAAACTAACTTAACCTGACCTAACTAACCTAGCCTAACCTAACCTATAGGCTGTACTTACACTACGAGCCTCGGGTCGTACGGCTCCGTTGCATGGGCGACCGAATGAGTCTCCCTTCGGATCGTGCGGCTCCGTTGCTGGGACAACTGAATGAGTCTCTTTTCCGATCGAGCGGCTCTGTTGCCGGGACGACCGAATGAGTCTCCCCTCGGATCGTGCGGCTCCGTTACCGGGACAACTGAATGAGTCTTTTCCGATCGAGCGACTCCGTTGCCGGGGCAACTGAATGAGTCTCTTTTCCGATCGAGGGGCTCCGTTGCCGGGGCGACCGAATGAGTCACCCCGGCGATGGAATAATTCTTCTTTCGGACCGCGCGACTATTCTCCTCTCTCGAATGGCATCTCTACCCGATACCAACACGATTGGGAAAATATATGATTGCAATTCGACTTTAAACATTGCTTTTGATATTTATAAACATCCCGTGCCCACCCGGCCCCAATGCGGCAGGTGATTCTGCCTTAACTGTGAAGATTAGGGAGGTTCTCATATGATTCAAGTAGTTTCCGCTTTCAGCTGCTCTGCCTATGTTACCCCCTTCACAATTTTCACTTAACCTAACCTTACCACTCTCTTTATAAACATCCCTTACACTATTTGAAGTGGAGAAGCCCTCGATGTCTTTTAATTTTCAGAGTGGGGGTAGGTTTCAGGAGAATTGCGCGCCGTCCTGATACCTAACGGTCTAAGTACACACTTCCTCTTTGACCACACTGACTATATACCTTCCATATATATATATATATATATATATATATATATATATATATATATATATATATATATATATATATATATATATATTACAATCCCCCTCATTGTATATATGTTGGTCAATGTGTTCAGTTGACTGCTTAGGAAAAACGGTCCTTGAACTAAAAATCATCTCTAATAATGGACGACAGGCGATTCAAGTTTAAGAAAATCTTTAAAATGTTATTAAACCTTACCTCCAAAGTACGAACAAACAACAAAGATTAACCAAAATAAAACAGAATGTTATGTGGGACATCCTCGCACAATGATACGTAGGCCTAACTCTTAAAAGGCTAGGCTTCGCTCACCGGCGGGCTTTTAACTAGGCTGCAACTCACAAAGAGGCCACATTGGAAAATGTAAACAAAAATAAGTAGGCTAAAAGTATATCTCCAATTCAAGCTTGACACATAATTGCACCTTCTTAGAATACCAAACATCTTAAAAATAGAAGACATTTATCAGGTAAGGGGGAAGCGTTTTAGAAATTATCATTATTTACTTAAAACTGATAAGTTCCTTAAAGACAAAGTTTTTTAAGAGGTTTGTAAAGAAAATGATGAAGTAAGAGACAGTGGAAATGTGTTGGTGCTATAACGGCCTTTACATACGCAATGAAAGCAACCGACAGGGGAAAAATAGACTAATTTCTAGATTTATTAATATTTTTAACGCCCCGGATTATAGAACAATTTCATTACTAAACGTTCCTCTTACACAGATGTTTTATTGAAAAATAAACATAGATAATATCAAGCTTATAAAACTCTACTCGATTAGTTTTCTGGCAAAATATATTTATCCCGGTATAATCAAAATAATGATTAAAATACTCTGTCCATCAAGTGACATAATAAATATTTAAGAGTATTTAGCAGCCAAAATAAGCAACTAGTTTTCCCAACATAAACAACACAGACTTTAAAAGAAACTAGGAAAATATGGGTTGAGTCTCTGCCAAGATAATGTAATATAGCAACAACCTTTGAACTAATTTTGAAGTTTTTTTTATTTTAATGGTAAGCGATTTACCACCGATCTTATGTTCAATTAAGATGGCTTTATTACTCAAGGGAAACCGACTGGTTAACTTGGATGTGGAAGGGCACAGGATACACATACGTTCATCGCATTTAGTGAACTTGTAATACTAGTGTAACCGTGTTGTCATTTCGAAGACGATATTTAATAACCATTGTTAGGTTCAGCAGTCTCTACCTTAGGATAATTTCTTGTATGTAGTACCAATGTTAAAACAACTTGATATTAATGTAATTTTTAAATACAATTATATGTACATTAAAAAATATGCTAATGAAACACAGCCTAAGGAACGATAATAATGTAATATATAGTATACCTTGTTTGGATTGTAATTTATTCTATGTAGCTCAAACTTCTAAAAATATCTCTGTAAGAATTAAGCAACATCAAAATGCAGTATCTAAGGGATATCCAAATAATGCTTTAGCCGTCCACAGGCTTATTTTATTTTTTTTTTAGGGCATATCTGGTCCACAGGCTTAAGATGGGTCACCAGATTAACTGTTTAAAAAACAGATACTATAATGCATATAAATGATTTTATTAGCAGAAATATCTGTGAATCGTTCCTAATCTCCAGCACAAAGGAGATAAATGTAAATATTAGCCCAAGTTTGTTTTCTTTAGATCCAATCCTATCTTTCTTCCTCAAATCAAACTTATCAGAGGCCACAAAAAATATGACCATCTGATTTTATAGGGGAAAACATTGCTTTGTATAAATCCAGTGTCTCTCTATTTCCTAAACCATTGTGAGTTTAAAAATGTTATTAAGATAACGAAAGTGCTAGCTCCAATCAATCTTTCTTTTTCCCTACGTGCTACAACTAAATATTTATACTCATTCACGTGTTACCTCTCGTGATTTTTACCCATATATATATATATATATATATATATATATATATATATATATATATATATATATATATATGTATATATATATATATATATATATATATATATATATATATATATATATATATATATATATATATATATATATATATATATATATATATATATATATATGGCCTAAAGTTTTGAGACTAGAATATTTAGTTTTTTATTCGGTCTTAAAATTTACGTGATATGAATTATTATTGTAAAATTTAAATTATTGCGTGTTTATTAAAAATGCAGCATTTAAAAATAATAAAATAAACTGGATTCCTTCCCTGAATCCAAATGATGACAAATATGAGTTAAATGAATGATGTATAATTATAATCTATTTCGTACTATTTTGGGGGGAAAAGTAAATGCTTGAATCTTTTTTAATTCCAAAAATATTTCGTTTTTTCAAAGAAAGGAAGCAACCATCGTTGATTCGCTTTAAAGTTGCCTGAGCTGTAAGGAGATAGATGCTAAAGTATTACATTAAGGAGCAACATCTTTAGGATCACTAATGACTTTAAAAAGACTGGTTGCATTCCTGTGAAGAAGTCTTATTGACATCCAAAACTTCAAGTGAAGACCAAGATCGCCTCTTGGTAAGGTCCCAGATGAAAGATCAGGTTGAATCCAGTGCAAAGTTTGCTCACGATTGTAAAGAGGCGAGTGTGAACGCGTCAGTGCGCACAATGAAGCGGAGGCTTTTCGACAAAAGTCTCAAGTCGAGAAGACCCACGAAGAAGCCCCATCTCACAAAGAAGAACTTTACAGGTAGGCTCCACTTTTGTAGAAAATAAAAAAAGTAGACTCCTGAAGAATAGGGCAAAGTGATATTCTCTGTTGAAGTTCCCTTTCGCTTGTTTGAGGCTTCTGGAAGAGGCCTCGTTAGGAGAAGAACAAAGTAGGGCTTTAACGAGTCCTGTGGCGTACCCACGGTGAAGCATCCGGACACTTTCCATGTCTGGGGCTGTTTCTCATCTAAGGGAATTGGAGCACTAATAATTTTGCCCAAGAACACTACCATGAACTCAAAATGGTGCCAGATTCGAACCAAATAGAGAATCTGTGGGCGATCATCAAACTGGCGGTTGATAAACAGAAACCACTCAATTGAGAACAATTGACAGTGTTTATTGAACAAAAATAGAGCAAATTAGTCAAGATATCAGAATTTTGGTCTCCACCATACCAAAAAGAATTGAAGCAGTCGTGAAGAACAAGAGACACCATTGTAAATATTGACTGCGCGCATCACTTCACTGTATTTATTAATAAAATGGGTTTGTGCTATAAATTTTTGTGTATATCACCCTCAAATTATGGTACAAACATATTAAAACACAATTCAACGTTTGATTGTTTATATTAACTTTTATATGAAAAAAACAGGCAATGGCTTCGCCACTTCCCCCTACGGGAGGAGCTTGTGCTTCGCTACTAAGATTAAAATTTAAAATCTAAAAAAAAGCAGCTTAAATTTTTATAAATTTTTTGAACTTCGCCAATTATAATAATTTTTAAAAGGAACTCTAAAAACTAAATTTCCCCCCTTTCAAAAAATCACGTTGTTAAAATATAGTTATAGATAAAATAAAAAATAAGCCTTACTTAAATTTTAATAAATTTTCTGACCTTTACCAATTGTAATTCATTTTCTTTTAAAACATTATAAAAAAAACATTGGATAATCATATTTATTTTTTCTGAACTAAACTATTTTGTTTTTTCAAGCTCTAAAGAAATTCTTAGAAATTACCTTGATAAAAATTTGAAATAGACTTAAGTCATAACCAAACTAAGATGAAATTATTATTCAAATACTCTAAAAAATCCCGTTCTTAAATTATAGAGTTACTGATGATTAGTGATGATGATGATGATGATGATGATGATGATAATGACGATATAGTAGGCTCAAAGCTTTTCGCTATGACTATACATATCCAGCATTCGTCTTTTTGTGCTCTTCTAGGAGTATTCTACCCTTAATCGCCCCGCTATTCAACATCAGCACCTTTCTTTTTGCAACTTAGGTGGATTAACTAGGCCTAACCTTAAACCCTAAAAGAGACATTTAGTAGGCCCGACAGCTTCTCAGTCAAGAAAATTACTTTTGTCAAAAATTAGGCCAATGGTGGGCCTATGGATGAGTCGACGAATTTATAACAATAAAGGTGACCCTCAGAAACGGAGGGGTAGCCCATCAGTGAAGAAAACTAGAGCTTAATCTATTGGCTGTATTTAATTAAAAATGGGGTAAAAAATAAGGAGGGCATCTCCGCCATCTTTGAAAAGAGGGTCATTTCTTTAGAAGCAAAAATCAAAGAGGGCATATACCCCCGAACATTTGTAGGGAGGGATCTGTAAAAAAAAAAAAAAGTTAGGATGGAGGAAATGAAAATGTGTGGAAGATAATGCGTCTGCAGATAATCTGCAGGCTAAGTATGCCTACATATGTTAGCCGCAGCATAGTTGTCTATTTACAGCTGACATCCCCTTACAAAGTAAAAATATAGAGGGCCATAAAGAAGTAAAGTTAGGTGAAGTGAAATTTGGAATCACTTTAATTTGTTTCAACAAAGAAACAATTAAATAAGTGGCATTTTTGCCACTATTTTAAAAGGACAATTTTGCCACCAATTTTTTATTATTTCTTAAACCAATATTGGGGGGCCCAAAACAGAGTTCCTGGAGTATGCCGTATAATTTTGGAGTCCTTGGTTTCGAAAGGACATCGCGAGATTGGAACGCGTACAAGCCAGGGCAACCAAACTGATTCCCTCTATCAGGCATATGAGTTATAATGATAGACTAAGGGAATTAGATATGTTCTCGCTGGAGACCCGGAGACTACGTGGTCAGCTTATCGAAGTGTTTAAAATACTTCGAGGCTTCGACTACGGGGATATTTTCCAGCTCAGCGAGGGGAGAACAAGAAATCACGGCTACAAACTTGAACTGAAGCGATACCACCGTGATCTGTGTGGGAAATTCTTCACTTACAGTATCTGCGGTAGTTGGAACGCACTTCCGACGGAAGTTGTCAACAGTGAATCTGTTGACCAGTTCAAGTCAAGACTAGATAGAGTCTTGAAAATGGCCGTTTAAGGACGTAAAACATTGGAGCAGAGATGTGCCCGCTCGACTGCTAGTCCAAAGGTACCCTCATTGAATGGACCATAAGGTCTTCTAGGGTACTTTCTTTCCTTGTTACCCCTTAACAGTGAGGGCTATATTCAATATCGTCAGTATGGCCGATGTAGGAAAAGATAATATTTTTTTTGTTTCATTAAACTCCAGATAAAATAACATGAATTAATCATTCCAGAATTAACGGAAATGAGTCAAAGATTTGGGTAATTTTGCAAGATCTTGTAAAGATGAGGCATCCTAAGTTTTTTTTCGACCCTAATATAACCTAACTTAACTTCACTTAGCCTAACCTAAGCTAACCTTATTTAACATCACATCCCCTAACCTTACCTAACCTAACTTAACCTATAGTAGATTAAGTTGGTTTGTATTAGGCTAGGTAAACTTAGGTTTAGTTAGGTTAGGTTATATTAGAGTCGAAAAAAACTTAGAATACCTCATTTTGAATAATTACGGCTTCAATAGGGAGGATTTGTTTTGGCTACTGTTGGCACAAAATTGGATGCCAGAGGACCTATTTGCTCTGATTCAACTCCGAAAGCAATGAGGGCATCGACTGCTCGTGGTGAAATTGGAGTAAGTTGAATGTATACCGTTTACTCTGGAGGATTGCAAGGAAAGAGATTAACGTTATTAATTCACTATGCTAAATATAAAATAAAACCAGGCAATGGCTTCGCCACTCCCCCCCCCTCCCCTACGGGGGGAGCTTGCGCTTCACTACTAAGAATAAAATTTAAAATCTAAAAAAAGCAGCCATGGTTAATTTTTTATAAATTTTGTGAACTTCACCATTTTGTTTTTTGATATAAAAGAATTATTAGAAATAACTTTGATAAAAAACATAAGTCATAGCCAAACTAAGATGAAATTATTATCCAAATACTCAAAAAAATCCCCTTCTTAAATTATAGTTAGTGATGATGATGATGATGCTGATGATGATAACACAAAGAATTCATTTATTCAAATATATTTACCAAAGTACGTTAAAGACTTGTATGTTAAAGGATTGTACTATTCATTTTGTTCAATGAAATCGCCGTCGGCCCCAAGGGTATAATGAATAAAGCAGCAGTGGGCCCCAGAGGTACGGCGTGCAGGCCTACCGGTGTGTGGACACACCCTGGCGCATACCAGCTACTTCACCCCCTCCCCCAACACTGCCTTGTGGGTTCTGCCTTTTTAGGCAAAGGCCAGAGGAAGGATACCTCGATCTCAAACCAGGATCGGGAGTGCCTATAGGCGAGCACCAAGAGTCCGGTGTATCGGCAGCTCCCTTCAGCCGAGGATTAAGCCTGGTCGTCTCTACCTCTCTTGCTACCAGGGTCCTTCTCCTCTCGGGGGTCCTTCTCCTACCCGTTTAAACGTAGTGCAGGTTGCTGCCGTCAAGAGGGCATCCGTCATCATCGACATCGATGGACTACCCAAAGCAAAGCAAGTCTTAATCTAGTTTGCGACTTTCAGGAGCATTGAGGCCTGGATGGCGTGTAGCTCGTCCGAGTACTAGGTGTAAGGGGCTAGGTGAGAAAAATATGAGAAGGGGACTAAAATATACATACTCCGATGGTATATACTAAAAAACAAAGTTAACTAATCGGTTAAGGTATCTAAATAGGTCCAGCCACATAATTAGAAAAGCCCAATATAAATAACAGAATGAGTCGAATAAAGATCTAAAAAAAACTCGCGCTTTTTAATTAAAAAATACTACAAAATGGTAGTCACGTGTGATAAAGCTAATTCCAAATAATGCTTCAACATCGGCCAGTTTCCCAGAAAGTGTTTTTCACACTTTATACCACTAAAGTTATATATGCCCTCCCCCCCCCCCCGCCATTATGCCCTATTAAAATATCCAAATAATTCTTAACCTTAAATTTATTACGGCTCTAAACGTTCAGCTTACCCATTCACATTCCAGGTGATAATTAGGCCCTTTGATTCTGGATTAAATGAAAGTAAGGAGCATACATGGCATCTTTAAGAGGTCTCCGAGGGATCAGACAGACACATTATTAAAAAGGAAGCTTGAACTCGTCAGAGAAAATTGTTTAAAAGTAGCTATATGCCAGATAGGCCAAAGGGAAATTGTTACAGCCTAACGAGCTTGAACTACATCAAGCAAAGAGGCCTATTCACATCGCACTGTTATTGATTAAAAGACGTGTATAAATCATTAAATTACAACGTAGAAAAATAGCCTATTTTCGTAACCGCCGACGCGCAACTGGTGCAGAAAACCTGTTTATTTGCAAGATATGTAAAAAAAAAAAAGAACGCTCGACCATAAAAATAATGCCAAACTATCCACCTTTACAGACACTTCTTCGCCCACGCATTAAACCATTTCCCTTAACGAAAGAGAAAGTATGGAAGACGTCAAATACACTTTATAGGTTAGCCTATCTCAAGTTCATCTTAGGGGGCTGTGTAGACGCAGTTTATTCCAAGCCCCATTCAACGTAGCCGAGGGTTCCCCAAAGAGCGAGTACAGACGCCCATCAAAATTCCATACGCCTTATCGTAACCGTCTCACGAAAAGGTACATGGTGTTCAAGTCTGCAAGAAGGTGGGCCTTTCGATAATATAAATAGGTAGTTTACGTGATGGGACCGAAACAGGATAGGGTTTGTGGCCTCGAGAGTGAAAAATGACCGTTGCGGAGAAGCACAGTATTTAAAAGACAGCCAAGATCACGAAATAGCCTAAAAAACAGTTGCATGGAGATTTCCAAATATGTTAAATCGAAATGCCTTCATTTCTATATGTAAAAACCCTCATAATAATTACATCTATTGAAATCTTTTATTGAAGATAAGAAAGGGAAATGAATGAAGCTGACCACTTAAACAGGTTTCAGAATTAAATATATCGGGTACCTAAATACTCCGACGTCACGCCTAAATAATTAAAACCGTGCAATTTAAGACCCCCAAAATCGACTTAGTGGGGGATTTATGAGTAATTAAAAGGGAGAAAGATACAAAGGGCACGAATAAGATAAAAACACCAAAAAATCTAAGTCCAGGGATCATAGAATAAATTTTAAGGCTCAATCGAATTACCCCTCACACAATGGTTAATTCATACTTATATATATATATATATATATATATATATATATATATATATATATATATATATATATATATATATATATATATATATATATATATATATATATATATATATATATATATATACTAATATCACAATAAGGTAAGGCCTATTATATATTCGTAATTGTCATCTATTCATCATTCTGATCCTGTCAAGAATAACAAACTCAATGCAAAAGTAAAGAGTTAGTTAAACATATGCCACGTTTATTCATGAAAGGATTGGTTGGGTTAAAATAGATAAATCCTTTAACAACCTCCCATAGTGGAGCCATTTTAACATCCAACAAACATTTATCAATTAAATTTCATTGCAAAAAGCTTTTGGTAAAAGCAAAAGAGTGTTAAAAATTAAATTAGCTTAAACTAGCAATAAAGATCCAATAAAGTTTTTTAGTTTTTATATAATAACAAATCTAGTCGAGCTAAAATAGGACCTATTAAATCTGAAGGAGTTGAGCGAGAAACTGATGAGGAATTACTTGAGCTACTTAATGACCATTTCGCTTAAGTAGTTAGAGAAGAGAACCTAAACAGTTGATTACAATTAAATGTAGATAGGCAAACCATTAAAAGATAACTGAGTTAAATGTTAATAAGAGCCTCTGGCCTTAATAACATTCATTCTAGGATACTTAAGATTTTTTATGGTCTACACTGGCGACTACCAACAGTATTATAAATCGCCGTAATTAATGTTTATCCTATTAATATAGTACATTCAAAACGAAGACAAAACATGAAAATAAACTAAACAAACAAAAACAAGCAAAAAGATAAAGGTGCGCTCGGCGTCGGGGTGAAGCCTACCTCTACCCGGCCCCGGAGTATGCGCCCAACAACCGAGTCAAATAAAATGAGGAGGCCAGCCTCCTCAAAAAAGTCCCTGAGTCGTCAGGTCTGTGTGCGCCAACTCGTCCCAGACACAAGCGGTAGCGAGCCCGCTCGTCCAGGTACTGTACTGGGACAGGTAAAGTTCGCTATCTCCCAGATTGGGACATTCCACAAGAATGTGCCGATACTTAAGGAAAGGGTAGAAAGTATTGCAGTAACTCTTGAGAAGATATATATTAGATCACTAGAGTTTGGAGAAATACCTAATGACTGGAAAAGAGCGAATGTAGTTCCCATTTTGATGAAGGCAAGTAAAGTGGATCCAAATAACATTATACCAGTAAGTTTAACTCTTATAGTTTGTAAAATTATAAAATAACCAGTTTTCGAAACCCGGATTTGGGGACATCTAAAAAGTGTGTGTCTGTGTATGGAGGAAAGAGAGTAATCACTGATGCTCAGCATTGGTTTAGAACACTTAGATCATGTCTAACAAATTTACTAGAATTTCTACATTTTGTAAAAAAATAATTAGATGTAATATATATGGATTTTAGCAAAATCTTTGATTAGGTTCCACATAGAAGACTAATTTTCAAATTAAAAACACTTGTGATATCTGGGAGCGTTTTGAATTGCATAGCTGAATGGCTGAAGGGTAGGAAGCAGAGGGGGGCAATAAATTGAGTAAAGTCACAGTGGAGGGACGTTATTAGTGGTCTGCCTTAGGGATAAATTCTAGGTCCATTATTATTTCTTATCTATATAAATGATCTTGAAGTGGCAGTTAATAGCAGTGTCAATCTATGCTGTTGAC
Organism: Ceratothoa steindachneri; assembly: GCA_963969495.1. NCBI lineage: Eukaryota > Metazoa > Arthropoda > Malacostraca > Isopoda > Cymothoidae > Ceratothoa > Ceratothoa steindachneri. The sequence goes on from OZ018338.1 coordinate 33,090,125, forward strand.
ACCAAATTTGTAGTCGGGGGTAAAACAAGTTGAGGCTAAGTTAAAATGCAGAATGATTTGAATAAATTTGTATACTAAGCACAACATAGTTGGCGGATGATTTTCAACTTCTATAAATGTAAAGTTATTAACATGAGAAGGGATAATAGAGAATTTAGCTACGAAGAGGATGAAAATAAATTAGGAGTAGAAATAGGAAATAGATAGGTCATTGAGGTTTTATAAGCAATGTGTCGTGGTATTGCAAGGACCGAGTGGTGGAGGACGTACGTATAGGTTTGTTATGTACTTCAAAAACTCCGTAATTAAGTTTTCTCTAAGAGTACTATATTTTAAAATGATTATTACGTTATTTTTAATATTTGAGGGTTTCTAGTGCCATGCTCAGTGTTTCGCGGATTGAATTAAATACTTCTACGAAAATAGAACTTTAATTGCAGCTTAGGTAATTACAAAGTTGTTGTGCAGAGGAAGGCGATGCGAAGGAATCTTCGGTCCACTGGCGATTTCCAGCAGAAGGGTTCTTCGGGGGGTTGTCCTTAACGAGGGGGAAGGACTGTCTTCGAGGAGTGAGAGCGAAGTGGGGCTCGGAAGTACGAGCGATCCTTGTGACAGCAAATCGGAGATGTTCTAGACGAACAATGGAGGTTATTGTTGAAACCAAGCGTTCTCTGGAAGAACGTTAAAAAGGGGGGAATTAAATTATCCGGACGTGATGTCTTGGGAACGAGGACCGTTTCTTGACGAACGGGCTTGAAGAACAATGGCTGTTCTAACGTTTTTCTCTCTCTGAACAACAGGGGGAGGGGGGGGGGTGAGAACCGTTTCTTGTCAACGGGCTTAAAGAACAATGGCTGTTCTAACGTTGTTCTCTTTCTGAACAACAGGGGGGCCTTGTTGACTTGGCGTCTCGAAGGCACAAACCTTGGCACTCAAGGGATATTGTCCTCTACTGGACAATAAGGGTGTTCTCGAGGTACAGAGTTCCTAGGTGCACAAGGAAGACCGGATCGGCGTGATGCCTCGCGAAGATAATCTGGATCTGCTTCAATTGGGAAAAGCTATGGTATAAATACCCGGAGCCATCTCCATGGCGTAGGGAATAATTGAGGCGGGATGGGGGGGACTTCGGGGGAATGTCCCGGTGGCGCCTGGGAAAATACCTTATCTGCCCATAAGCCTAATTCGATCTGGCGAGATCGACGTACGGAGGCCAAACGGGGGAGTGAACCTCCTTGATTAAACATTGGCTATGATGGGAGATAACGCGCTTCTGCTTCCTCTCACAGGCAGGATGCACGTGGGTAAGCCTGTGAGTAAGCATGGTTAACATGTGATAGAGGCTGAATTAAAGCGGCCTCAGACCGTTCTATCACACCCCTCTATTCCAGGGGAAGTTGTCACTTCGAAAAAAAGAGAGAAGGGACAACCATAGAGCTCTTTTTTGGAGAACTCACTTTCTTTCACCGACTGTACCTTCATGCACCTAGCTAGTATTACCTCGATACATATGATTATGTTGATCATTTGATTATAGGGGAAACAAACCTTTAGTACAAACTTAACCATAAAAGAGACATGGAACAATGAAATAATATAAAATTAGTACATATGGGACAAAAGAATCCATACGTAAATTAATGGGTACAAATATATACCCATACGAAAAAAATAAAAAATAGACATTGAGCCACAAAATTCAGACATATACATTAACTAATTATATTACAGGAGAATCTAATTTAAGTCGTACAAGACGGTATATACATACATGGAGATCCTAATCCTACGAATTACAAATTAATCTACACTATTTGGTAACGCATTCCTACTGAGTGCGTCAGCGACCTGATTATCGGAACCTTTTATGTAATTTATCTTAAATTGGTACTCTTGCAAGAGTAGACTCCAGCGCATAATTCGGCCGTTGGAGTGTCGTACATTCCGAATATAGGCCAACGGGCGGTGGTCAGTTCCTATCTGAAATTATTTTCCTATCAAATACATCTTAAACTTATCAATAACCCAAATAATAGTTAGAGCTTCCTTCTCTATAGTGGCATATCTCTTTTCGCGGGGTAATAATTGGCGACTAGCATATGCAACTGGATGACTCGTTCCGGCATCCTCATATTGAAGGAGCACACCTCCAATGCCCTCGTTGCTCGCGTCGGTCTTAATCCCAAAGGATTTTTCCGGGTTGGGCAACTTCAAAATGGGGGGAGAAATGAGCTTACTCTTGAGCTGGTTAAAATGAGAAACAGCGACATCATTCCAACGTAGTCGATCGGGGAATTCTTTTTTAAAAGGGTGCTGAGAAGCGCCGAAATTGCAGCGAAATTCGGAACAAATCGCCGATAGTAAGAAGCTGATCCTAGGAATGATCTTATTTGCTTCTTAGTATTCGGGAGGGGCATGTCGGCGATTGCCTTAATCTTGTCCTCCTGTGGACCTAACTGGCTTTGTCCTATTTTAAAACACAAGTATTTTATGGTTTCGTGGGCAAAATGGCATTTGCTGGGGCCAATGGTGAGGCCATTTTCGCGCAGTCGCTCGAAGAGAGCTAATAGGGTGGTTAAATGATGACTCCATTCACGAATAGCGACGTAGACGTTATCGAAGTAAAAGGAGACATTCAGAAGTCCATCTACAACCTTCTCATGAGACGGTTATAGTTACTACAAGCGGTCACGAGGCCAAAAGGAAGGCACTTAAATTGCATTAGGCCTTTCTCAGTTGCAAAGGCGGTATATGCTTTCACATCGGGCCGGAGGGAAATTTGGTAATACGCCTTGCACAAATCAAGTTCTGAGATGAACTTGGCGTCTTCAAAAAGGTGGAGGTTTTGATCAACCAACGGGATGGGCTCGGCGTCGAACACAGTTACCGAATTTAACTTCCGGAAGTTGATGCACATCCGATAAGAGACATCAGGTTTCTTGACCATGACGATTGGGGAGCAATAACTAGAGGTGGAAGGTTCTATTATATCTAAACTAATCAAATTATCTACTTCGGCGTTAAAAGCTTTGCGTAAATGAATTGGCATGGGATAGGGTTTTGAACGGACAGGTTCTAAGGTCGTTAATTGAATATCATGCTCGAAACTAGTAGCGCATCCAGGCTTCTCTGAAGTAAAGTCGTCGAACTGATATAGTAATTCTTGTAGCTGACTCTTTTGATGAGGTGTCAGCTGGGCGTCGATATCCAGGTCAGAGGGTTCCAAAGACTCGCCTGGCAGGGAAGAAAGAGGGTAATCGGCATCAGGTTGGATGCTCACTATCTGTATAACATTACTGGACTCCGTGGGGGGGGGGGTAATCCTCTTCAAGCGCCGATGTTTCGTCCAATGCTACGAACGTATCTCCATGGGCGCGTCGGTGGTACTTTTTCAACAAGTTGACGTGGTAGAGCTTATCGCCTGCCGGGGTACCAATGAGGTAATCTACCGGTCCTCGTACCTCGCGGACCGAGTACGGACCTTTCCATTGGCTCAGTAATTTATTACTCGCTGTGGGAAGGAGCAGGAGTACTTCATCACCGGGCTTAAATTTCTGATCTTCGGACGTAAAATCCTGGTTAAGGATCTCGGAGAATTCGGACGGTATCGGGGTTCTGAGGGATACGGACTCTTGAGCTTCCTTCTTAGCTCGGCCTCGAGGAAGGGCGGCCTGGGACACAGGGTCGGAGCTTACTTGAGGGCTCTGTCCTATAAGTACGGAACAAAATTTTATGGGTGCTGAAATGACTTCAGCCCAGCCATCATAATACTGACACTGCAGGTAACATCTAACGACGGGAGATCGGTTCGCCCGCCCAAGGTAGTCATGTACCACCACAAATTTTTCCTAGTTAGGTTCCACTGGGAAGAGGAGCTCGTCGGACACGATGAAACACGTGCACCCTGTGTCCCTGACGAGAGTAGATACACGGCAGCCGTTCACGCTGCCTTCCTAAAATTTCAAAGTTCCCATATAAAATTTACCTGGGGGCCTGACGGAGGGGGAGAAGTTGATGCTTGGGTCTGCACCACCGGGAAAGCCGGGGTGGCATTAATCTGGTGAATTTGGTGGGCTGGTCCGCTTTTAAGCCTAGAATTTTGGGGGCAATTCCAGCTCATGTGGTTTTCTACACCGCAGGTGAAGCATATGATTGGTCGCTTCGGGAAGACTGATGGAGGAGAAATCTTAAAGGGAGGTTCGATGTCCCGTTGTTGGTATGGGGGGAAGAAGTTTTGGGGTTTTACGGAGCCCGGAAACTTCGTCGGCTTTCCTGGGAAGGGGCGCGAATCCTTCCTTCTTTCCTGGTAGGGGGATTGGTGAGAATTTCGATTCTCCTTGGGGTATAAATTATGGCTTGCGGCATAGACATCCGCTTCTTCGGTACACTCTTTAAAGGTCTGGCACCGACGATCCTTGACGAACGCGCGGATCTCCGTCGGGAGCGACGCCGAAAATTGATCCCCCCAACACGAAGTCTGTTAAGGACTCGTAGTTAGCATCAACATTTGAGTTTTCTAACCAGAATTTAAAATTCCTCTGAAGAATGTATCCGAATTGACGGAACGTCTGTCCGAGTTTAATACGACCTCCTCGAAATTCTTGTCGGTAGAAATCGGGAGTCATATTATGAGCGGCCAATAACTCAGCTTTTAAGCTGTTTTAGTCAATTGTACATTCAGATGGTACAGATATGAAAATGTCGCGCAATTTACAATTTAAAAGGGGAAGTAATCTTACTACACCTTCAGGCTCCAAATCCAGGTTATTGATCTCGAGGATCTTTTCGAAGTGTGCTAAAAATGCTCCGAAATCCTCTCCATCCCTGAAATTAGGAAGCTTAAGTGGGAGGTTGGGTGGGGCTTCGGAACGTGAACTCACCGATTGGGTTTCAGCATGTACACGAGCCATTTCAAGCTGATGGTGAAGCTCAGCTTGTCTTTTCCGTTCCTCTCTTTCTTCTCGTTGGATTTCTCTTTCTCTTTCTTCTCGTTGGATTTCTCTCTCTCTTTCTTCTCGTTGGATTTCTCCTTCTCTTTGCCTTTCTTCTCTTAACTTTTCTCTTTCTGTTCGTTGCTCCTCTTGAACGTACTCAATCAATTTTCTTCCGGAAAGTTTCAAGGATTCTCCTTGCGCTTTGAAGATTTCAAACTGAGTCATATTTGCACTTGGGGGCGCAATAGTCAACCAACTGAATTCCTTGCGATAAGAATGATGCCTTCTAGAGAATTGGCCTACCTAAATATGGGCACTGACCTATTCGTGATTGGTTTCTCGACCTAGATAACCAATGACTAAAATAACACAAAAAAAACACAAACAATTTATTATAATAGTTCCTTGAGCTACTCCAGCTTCCTAAGTTTAAAAAAAAGGATAGCAATCGTTAAAACAAAAGAGAACTACTATACTCAATTCTTATAACGAATAACACTATGCTTCACTCGACTGAGACCAGTGTTTGCAAAGATATAGCGTTAAACCTTACACACTTGACACCAAATTTAAATAGTATATATATATATATATATATATATATATATATATATATATATATATATATATATATATATATATATGTCGTAGAATAGGCTCTCGACGATATACCATATATAACTATTCGTTGAGGGAATTATTCTAATATTTCGAGTGCGTGGTAATCTGATTAACCGAGGTTAGTCCAAAGGGGAAGGGGGGCCGGGAGAGGCTTATTTATCTTCAATATGCTTAAGAAGTGTAACGGCGCACAAGGATGAATGATATGGCTACCATAAATAAAATAGAGTTTTATTAATTAAACTATCAACAACACACAAAAAAAATGTTTACACAAACGGGGAATGAAAAGGGGTCGTGGGAATATAGGACTAATCTGAGGATTAAGATTTAGAGAGATTTAAAAAGGTAAACAAACAAAAAGATAAAGAGGGGAATGGTTCGCTAAACCATTCAAAGCACAGGGTTGCGTTGGCAAAATGTTAAATGATTAAAGGTAATGCTCAGCTTACGTAATTACAAAGTTGTTGTGCAGAGGAAGGCGATGCGAAGGAATCTTCGGTCCACTGGTGATTTCCAGCAAAAGGGTTCTTCGGGGGGTTGTCCTTAACGAGGGGGAAGGACTGTCTTCGAGGAGTGAGAGTGAAGTGGGGCTCGGAAGTACGTGCGATCCTTGTGACAGCAAATCGGAGATGTTCTAGACGAACAATGGAGGTTATTGTTGAAACCAAGCGTTCTCTTGAAGAACTTTAAAAAGGGGGGAATTAATTTATCCGGACGTGAGGTCTTGGGAACGAGAACCGTTTCTTGACAAACGGGCTTGAAGAACAATGGCTGTTCTAACGTTGTTCTCTTTCTGAATAACAGGAAGGCGGGGAGGTGAGAACCATTTCTTGTCAACGGGCTCAAAGAACAATGGCTGTTCTAACGTTGTTCTCTTTCTGAACAACAGGGGGAGGCCTTGTTTACTTGACGTCTCGAAGGCACGAACCTTGGCACTCAAGGGATATTGTCCTCTTCTGGACAATAAGGGGGTTCTACAGGTAGAGAGTTCCTAGGTGCAAAAGGAAGACCGGTTCGGCGTGATGCCTCGCGAAGATAATCTGGATCTGCTTCAATTGGGAAAAGCTTTAGGATAAATACCCGGAGCCATCTCCGTGGCGTAGGGGATAATTGAGGGGGGGGAGGACTTCGGGGGAATATCCCGGTGGCGCCTGGGAAAATACCTTATCTGCCCATAAGCCTAATTCAATCTGGCAAGATCGGCGTACGGAGGCCAAACGGAGGAGTGAACCTCCTTGATTAAACATTGGCTATGATTGGGAGATAACGCGCTTCTGCTTGCTCTCGCAGGCAGGATGCATGTAGGCAAGCCTGTGGGTAAGCATGGTTAACATGTGATAGGGGCTGAATTAAAACGGCCTCAGACCGTTCTATCACAATATATATATATATATATATATATATATATATATATATATATATATATATATATATATATATATATATATATATATATATATATATATATATATATATATATATATATATATATATATATTTATATATGTCGTAGAATGGGCTCTCGACGATATACCATATATAACTATTCGTTGAGGGAACTTCTTTAATTATCTTTAGAGTGCGTGGATGTTTGGCGGGCCGATATTATGTATCTTCGATATGCTTAAGAAGTGGAACTGAGCTCAAGGATAATAATATTGCTATCATTAATAAAATAGAGTTTTATTAATAATAACTATCAACAATACACAAAACGGAAAATATTGACTTAAACAGAGAATGGAAAGGGTCGTGGGGGCTCGGGCTAATCCGAGGATTAAAAGATTTGAAAAGGTAAAACAAATATAAAGTTAAAGAGATTGGGATGGTTCGCTAAACCATTTAAAGCACAGGATAGAATTGACAAAAGGGTTAAATACTCAAAGGTAACGTTCGGCTTACGTAATTTTGTACTAGTGGTGCAGAGGAAGTCGACGTGAAGGAATTTTGGGTCCGCTGGCGAGTTCCAGCCGAAGGTGGGGAATAAAAGGATCCTGACGTCGCGTCTAGGGAATGAGAACCGTTTCTCGACGAACGGCTTGAAGAACAATGGCTGTTCTACGTTGTTCTCTTCTAAACAACAAGGGGGGGGGGGGTGAGAACCGTCTCTTGTCTACGGGCTTAAGAACAATGGCTGTTCTAATGTTGTTCTCTTCTGAACAACAAGGGGGAAGGGTAAGAACCGTTTCTTGGCGAACGGGCTCAAACGAACAATGGCTGTTCTACGTTGTTCTCTTCTGAACAACGGGAGAAGGGTGAGAACTGTTTCTTGTCAACGGGCTTGAACAAACAAGGGCTGTTCTAACGTTGTTCTCTTTCTGAACAACAAGGGGGAAGCCTTGTGGACTCGGCGTCACGAAGGCTCGAACCTTGGCACTCAAGGGATATTGTCCTCCTTCTGGACAAGTGATGGTGAATCTCGAGGTCGAGGTCCCTTGGCCCACAAAGTGAGAGAGGGTCGGGGTGATGTTTCGCGACGAAAATCTGGATCTCCAATCTGATCTTAGTGGTAAAGTTTCAATCTAAATAGTCGAGACACTCCCTTGGCGTGAGGGACAATGGAGTGGGAGCTTCGAGGGAATGCACCGCCGAGCCTGGGAACAATGCCTTATCTGCCCATAAGCCTAACTCAATCTGGCGAGGTCGGCGTGTTGGGGCGAACGGGGGAAGATAAACCTCCCTGTTTAAAATTGACTCAGGTGGCTGCGATAAGGCGCCAAGCTTCAAAGCGAAGATGCACGTGGGAGCATCGTGGTTTTAAATAACATGGGAGAGGGGTTGAAATTAACGCGGCCTCAACCCGTTCTATCACAATATATATATATATATATATATATATATATATATATATATATATATATATATATATATATATATATATATATATATATATATATATATAATATATATTGAAAATATACTCAAATGCTATATAATAGCCTTCACTAGGTATACTATGGAAATCTATATGCTGTTATAAATATAAATATATTTGAGGCCATCTTGTCACATATAGAAACTATTATTTGCCACTACTTGACCTGTCCGTATGAACGTCATAGCTCTCAGGAAAAGAGAGTGATATCACCGAATGAAGAAATACCCATTCTCTATGACGATGATCAGAATTTACATTGAGGTAAAATGGTTTTTAGCTACGGTTTAATTTTAGATATTCAAATATCATCCGCACCAGATATATATATATATATATATATATATATATATATATATATATATATATATATATATATATATATATATATATATATATATATATATATATATAATATCCTATTATTCCGAATCCGGACGAGTCGTCGTGCTACTCCTTGTACTTCGTTCGGCCCGTGTCCTGAATGGGTTTATTGACTCAGAGTGCTTAGGCGTTAGCTACGGAGGGATTGGAATGAACTTTGCCAGCAAGCGACCCAAAGGAAGTTAGATACACAACAATACGAAAATAAAGTTTTAATGAACAATAAACAAGAAAAAAAAAATATATATATATATATATATACAAATAATATGCTTAGAGAGCTAAATTAATAAGTGAATCTCGGATATCTCACTTGGCTTGAAAATTACTTTTCAATATACAAATCCCTATACACTTGTAATGCTGGTAAGCTTCGCGGTGAAATCGGGTAATGTGAAAGGGAAGGGTTACCTTGGAACCTGATATTCGAGTGGCGCTGGTGAGTGAAGGTGGTGAGGTAAGGGGTGAAGGTGGTGAGGTAAGGGGTGGAGGCGATGAGGTAGGTTCTCCGGGAACCGACATGATCCCACAATTCCGTCACGATTCTGCTGGAAGAAGGCGGTGACGGGAGCTTTTTGTTACAGAGGGCCCCACATTCGTGGACTTCGAGGAATCTTGGGTGCCTCTGTGAGGGTGAGGGGAAGGGAGTGACCTATCGACGCGTAGGGTCACGGAGAAAAGCCGAGATGTAGTGTGGAGAAATGGCTACATTAAGCATCCTGGAGGAGTATAGGTACATTGAAGCCCCCCCCCCTCATGAGGAGAAGCGTGGGAAAGGTAGCCGGCGAAACTGCTTACCATGTGTGATCTCCCCGCCGCTGTGGGCAGTTGGAGCTAACATCTGTTTTAAGGCGACCACCTAAGGTCCTTAAACGACGCTCTAACGATCGAATTACCTACGAGACCCATAAACCCGTGGTTATGGGGGAAAAAAAGCCGTGCGAGTCAGAAGGCACGCCAAGTAGCGGTGCGGTTGCGAGCCTCTAATTTGCGAGCTGACTTGGGCACCCTAGTGCCACCTCAGGAATTCTCGCTCGCCCCAGATGCTAACTCTTTATTCCCTCCCCCCTTTGCCTCTGTGGCCTGGTCACTTCCCCCTTTAGATGGGGCGGCAATCCGCCTATAAATAAGCCCCGCAAAGAAAGAGAAGAAGATTATCAGAAGTCGATACGCCAGAGGAGGATTAGTTCGTGAAGATCGATCCATCGGCCAGACAAGAAGATTATTAGTAGTCGATTCGCCAGAAGAAAGATTAGTTCGTGAAGATCGATCCATCGGCCAGACAAGGGATTATCAGAAGTCGATACGCCAGAGGAGGATTAGTTCGTGAAGATCGATCCATCGGCCAGACAAGAAGATTATTAGTAGTCGATTCGCCAGAAGAAAGATTAGTTCGTGAAGATCGATCTTTCAGCCAGACAAGAAGATTAGAAGTCGATACGCCAGAAGAAGGGTTAGTTCGTGAAGATCGATCCTTCAGCCATACAAGACTATTTCCGTGAGAAACGATAGGATCAGATTGAGAAAATCGATTTCCCCTTTCAGAGCCGTATTAACCTAAATAATCAAGCTTTATATTGGTGCCATACCGAAGAAGCCTTTTCAGTCTGTAAAGAAGTCCGACTGAAGAAAAGCAAAGCCGCTCACACTCGAGCGACTCTCACATCTCAAGCTCCGTAAGAGTGAGAGGAGAAGAACCCAGCCCCAACGAGCTCCCGTCCTTTAATTAAGTTGAAGAATCAGCCCCAGTCACAGGCGACAAGCAATCCCTCCACGAAAATTCAACCAGCGGCCATAACACTGCAAAGCGAGAGATAAGTCCTCCAGCGACATCCGGCAATCCCTAATACCTACCTGTAAGTTAAAAATAACATTTATATCTCTATTGCGATAGTAAAGTTTAGTACGTCCCAAGTTTTAAAGGAGAGTAGAAACCCTTGTTCTTGAACCTAGGTCATATGTGTTTGTAGACGAGAGTACGTTAATTTAATGTTTAACGCTAATCAAATAGAGTCGCGATAAAAAAAATACTAATCGGCAATTGGTATGTTTACGGGAAGCCTATTTGTTTATTTTTTGTCATTGAAAGATCTTTGATGCCAAAGATAGAAATGTGTTAACTGTTGGTTTGTAATATTTAAGTGTTTAATTTAAAATACATGTTTATTTTGGTAGATTCTGGTGTTTCCTCTTATCCGTATGTGTTTAAAAATAGCTCTTCCTTAAGAACTAAACCACTGAATTAGCACTCTTAGAACAAAGCCTACTTCATCATAGAAGTAACTCACGCCCCTTAAAGCATACCGATACTAAAAGGGTGTCAAAGAGTATAGTGATCAAAACCAAGGGTCATTCTACGACATGTAGTTTTCTCGCTTAGGGAACTAGAGTGGGGCTGTTTGTAGCTACGGCTCTTACACGTGAGTACGAGCTTGGGTCCGCACTGACTTGCAGACTAATGGGTTAGGACCCTCCCTAACTGAGACCGATCTCCTCTCTGAAGAATTGAAGCTTCGACGAATTACCAATACACCGATAGATGGCAATTCCTGCCCCGCCAGACGCTGTGCAAGCTCTACTACTGAGGGTTTAACGAATTAGTCTTTTATACTCGACACTCGGAAGAGGTTCTCAGGGCGCCGGAAGTAGATTAGATGTCAAGCTACTCCATTTCGTCCTTTATAAACTTTTAGCAACTATCGGAAGCGAAGATGGGCTCCCATTTATCGATAAACAGTCCGGGGAGGAACTCGGTGGTTAGCTGAAATGGCCGTCGGTTTCTTCCGGCTGAAGACCACCAGATATTGGGACGGAAGGAAAAGGGTTGATAATCATAATCATCATCATCACTAAAATTTAAAAAGAGGATTTTTTTGAGTATTTGAATAATAATTTCATTTTAGTTTGGTTATGACTTATGTTTTTTATCAAAGTTATTTATAATAATTCTTTTATAATATATAAAACAAAATGGTGAAGTTCAGAAAATTTATAAAAATTTAACCATGGCTGCTTTTTTTTAGATTTTAAATTTGAATCTTAGTAGCGAAACGCAAGTCCGCCCATAGGGGGATGTAGCGAAGTCATTTCCTGGTATATATATATATATATATATATATATATATATATATATATATATATATATATATATATATATATATACAGTGTGATAGAACGGGTTAAGGCCACTTAATTTCAACCACTATCACATGTTATTTAAAACCACGATGCTACCCACGTGCATCTTCGCTTTGAAGCTGGGCGCCTTATCGCAGCCACCTGAGTCAATGTTTAAACAAGGAGGTTTATCTTTCCCCGTTCGCCCCATGCGTCGACCTCGCCAGATTGAGTTAGGCTTATGGGCAGATAAGGCATTGTTCCCAGGCTCGGCTGTGCATTTCCTCGAAGCTCCCACTCTATTGTCCCCCACGCCAAGGAGATGTCCCGGCTATTTATATGGAAACTTAAACACTAAGATTCAGATTGGAGATACAGATTTTCGTCGCGAAACATCACTACGACCTACCCTCACCTTGTGCGCCAAGGGACCTCGACCTCGAGATTTGCCATCACTTGTCCAGAAGAAGGACAATATCCCTTGAGTGCCAAGGTTCGAGCCTTCATGAAGCCAAGTCCACAAGGCTTCCCCTGTTGTTCAGAAAGAGAACAACATTAGAACAGACATTGTTTTTTTGAGCCTGTTGACAAGATACGGTTCTCACCCCCCCCCCTGTTGTTCAGAAAGAGAACAACGTTAGAACAGCCATTGTTCTTTTGAGCCCGTTCGCCAAGAAACGATTCTCACCCTTCCCACCTGTTGTTCAGAAGAGAACAACATTAGAACAGCCATTGTTCTTGAGCCCGTAGACAAGAGACGGTTCTCACACCCCCTGTGTTCAGAAGAGAACAACGTAGACAGCCATTGTTCTTCAAGCCGTTCGTCAAGAATGGTTTTCATTCCCTAGACGCCATGTCAGGATCATTTAATTCCCCCCTTCCTTCGGCTGGAACTCGCCAGCGGACCCAAAATTCCTTCACGTCGCATTCCTCTGCACAACAAGTATAATTACGTAGGCCGAACGTTACCTTTGAGTATTTAACCCTTTTGTCAACTCTGTCCTGTGCTTTAAATGGTTTAGCAAACCATCCCCTCCCTTTAACTTTATATTTGTTTTACCTTTTCAAATCTTTTAATCCTCGGATTAGCTCGATTCCCCACGACCCTTTCCATTCTCTGTTCATATCAATATTTTCCGTTTTGTGTGTTGTTGATAGTTATTATTAATAAAACTCTATTTTATTAATGATAGCAATATTATT
>OZ018338.1:33108261-33348261 GCA_963969495.1 Ceratothoa steindachneri
GATCTTCCTTATCTTCGTCTTCCTCGGTTAAACTATATATATATATATATATATATATATATATATATATATATATATATATTTCCAGATTGTTTCCTGCTATTTCATTTTGTTTAGGATGTGTCTTATCTTATATAGACGAGGGGCGGTCAATATGTTTTGCGAATCGGTAGGGCAAAACTTTCCCTGTGCTGGGGGGTGGTCCCTTCCAGGGGCTTCCGAAGAACCCCCTTGAGTGTAAAATAAAAGTTGGATTCGAACGTATGAACCAACCCACTCCCCTTCAGGGTTTTCAAGTTCGTACTTGGCATTAGATGTGTTCGTATGGAGATCGGGCCATGATAGTCTGTTTTTAAGCAAAAACCAACGAGGAATCTCCACCAAAAAGTGGTGAAGTTGGAAGAAGCGAAAATGTATGGAAGATATATACGAGGGGCAGTCAATAAGTTTTGCGAATCGGTAGGACAAAACAGAGGAAGGGGGATGGCTGTTTGTGGGGGTGTTAGGACAGGTTGGGACAAGTCAGGACCTGCAGCCGCACGCTCCTGCCTCGTCTATTTAAGAAGCAGTAGCTGATCGCAGATCGTCAGTCACAAATTTTTCAACAATGGAGAAGGTTGAGCACCGCGCAGTGATTCAATTTTTGACCAAGGAAGGCAAGAATGCAAAAGAGATCCACGAACGCATGGTTGCAGTGTACAACGACACTGACCCTTCCTATGCAACCATTGCTCGCTGGAATAGGGAGTTCCGCCATGATCATGAGTCCCTTGAAGATGACTCCCGTCAGACGTGACCAACGAGGACAATGTGGCCCGTGTGTAGAGGATGATCCTCGAAAATTGACGGGTGAAGGTCGAAGAAATCGAGCGAGAACTTGGAATATCACATGGAAGTGTTATGAACATCATCCACAACAATTTGGCCATGACCAAGGTCTCTGCCCGTTGGGTCCCTAGAAACCTCACTAAACCTCACGCCCCATGATCGACTTCAACGTCGTCAAAGTTCGGAGGAGCTACTGCTCCTGTACAACCAAGACCCGGCGGGATTCGAGTCACGCATAGTGACAGGTGATGAAACGTGAGTCCACCACTGGGATCCCGAGACCAAGCTCGAAAGCATGGCCTGGAAGCACAGGGGCTCTCCGACACCCATCAAGTTCCGGACCCAACCCTCAGCTGGGAAGACCATGACCACCATCTTCTGGGATTCTGAGGGAGTGTTGATGGTGGACTATGCGCCTCGTGGAAGGACCATCACAGGCTAATATTACGCCGAGGAACTGGCTGGGTTGAAAAAGTGCATCCGTCAGAAGCGGCGAGGCAAGTTGACACGCGGTGTCCTGCTCCTCCACGACAATGCCCCTGTCCACAAGGCTAGAGTTGCACAAGCTGCTCTGCACGAGTGCTGATTCAAGGAGCTCAACCATCCCCCCTACAGTCCAGATCTGGCCCCTAGCGACTACTTTTTATTCCGCCAGCTCAAGGCTTGCTTCGCGTGGACACCGGTTTGGGGACGATGAAGATGTCAAGCTCACCGTCCAGGAGTGGATTGAACAGCAGTCGGGAGATTTCTGGTTGTCGGGAATTCGAAGCCTCAGGGACAAGTGGTGCCAGTGCATTGAAGTCAAGGGTAGTTATCTTGAATAATAATAAAACACTTTTCCTCATATCTCGTGTCCTTCATATCCAAATTGCAAAACTTATTGACCACCCCGGTACTGTGCTCCTTGTCTAGCGTCTTCATTATTAGTTGAAAATGGCATGTTGCCGAAACTAGTCCGATAGTTATAAATAAAATCTTGATTCAAACATTGTGGTTTACCATTATCTGGAGTAAATGAAAGTGAGAGACAAGCATTGGGTGGCGGCACTAGTGAGTGAGGAAGTGTGCAAGAGAGTAGAAGGAGGTAAATTCAAGAATGTTATGGGTACGTGTGAAGTTCGGATGCGAAAAGTGGGTGATAGTGAGCGTGTATGGTCCAGATGTGGTGAACCCGAAAGGGCGAAAGAAGCGTTTTGGGAAGAGCTGAATGGATGTCTGTAAGGTTTTATTGTAAATGAGAAAGTAGTTGCAATGGGTGACCTGAACGCAAAGGTAGGATATCGAGTAGTGAATGGGGTAGTTAGGAGATACGGAGTGCCGGGAGTGAATGATAATGGTGTGAGGCTCGTGGAAATGTGTGTTGAAAGAGAGATGGTAGCTGGCAAAACATGGTTTAAAAAGAAAGAGCACAAGAAGTATACCTTGGAAAGACTGGGTATGTAGGTGGAAGAAAGGGTGATTGAGGTGCAAAGAAGCATGTTAGACTATGTTCTGATAAGAAGAGAGAATGTGAAGAGACTTTTGGATGTAGATGTAAAGAGGGGGATGGTGGGAGACTTATTCAGCATCACCTGGTGAGAGCAGAAGTAAGAGTATTGAGTGAATGGGTTGGCTAACCAAGGAGCTTGCCAAAGAAGGAGGTAGTAAGGGTGGAGAAGCTGGAAGAAGCGAGGTGCAAGGAAGAATACAAAGAGTTGGTTGCAGGGGAGTGAGAAGTGATAAGAGAGTCTGAGGGTTTAAGTGTGGAAGATGAGTGGAAGTTGATGCATGAGAGCATAAAAGAAGCTGCCAGGAAAACATGTGGAATTAGGGTACTGGGAGAAGGGAGAGATAGGAAGGGTAGAGAATGGTGAAATGCTGAAGTGGAAGAGCTAGTGAAAGAGAAGCGTGAACTGTTCAACAGGTATAGACAGAAACGAAGCGCAAAAAACAAGGAAAAGTATAGGAGGAAGCGACAAGAAGTGAAAATTTGAGTGGCTGAACTGAAGAGAGAAACGAATGATAGGTTGCGTAAAAGTGGCTAAGTGCTTTAGAGAGAATAAAAAGCAATTTTGAAAGGAAGTAAATTGTGTGAGAAAGAAGAAAAAGCAATAGAAATGAGAGTAAAGGATGGAAGGGGTGAAGTAATCAGTACAGATGAAGAAGTAAGGAAGAGATGGGGAGAATATTTTGAGAACTTGATAAATGTGGACGATAGTAGAGAAGCACAGCTGTCATGTTTTGTGAGAGGTGGGATGATATCAGAGAGAATTAGAGAGAGTGAAAGAATTAGCAAAAAGGAAGTGGAAGAGGCATTGAAAAGGACAAAAAGTGGAAAGTGGAAAGCGAGTATGGATAGGATAACAAGTGAGATGCTGAAAGCGGATATAGAGTGTGTAGTAGAGTGGTTGGTGAAGTTGTTTAATGTATGTGTGGAAGAATGAGAGAGAGAAGGACCCTCCCTCCGCCCCTGACTTCCCCAGTTCGCCGTTGACCGCTCTAAATTTGTCTGTTTATATACTGCAAAAATTAAAACAATGGAAAGACCATTAAGTGGGTATCGTGACTTCGCGCTATAGAACCTTATCGCGACCCAAGGCAATTAAGGAAGTCTGTTGGCGATGAATCTGTCTTCCTATGTAGATAATTTCGGGGTATATATTCGACAGTTCAGAATTCACATGCAGGTTGCGTCTGAAGTCGCGGTACATTACGTTAGGTGTAACGTCTTCGTTAGTCGAGAGGAAATCAACTACATTCTTGTCCAGAGAAGAATTGAGTGATTGTCGAACAGCTAGTCGTCATTCAGTGTTGTTCGTGGAAATAGTTAGGCGCGCTTCAACCCTTCTCACCACGTCTTCGGATTTTAAGGATCGGAAAAGCCATCCCCGAAGCACGCTCCGTTTGCCTCTTAAGGATCAGAGGCCCCCTCCCCCAACTTCAGTTTCTCGAAGTTGAATTGACCGTCTCGTGAGATGCCCACAAGTTCAAGGTCGAATTTACCTGCCTGGTCCTACTCGCCGCACATCAAGGTAAAATGGATTTAACTCCCGCTTCGTCACGCTCCTCCCACCTTTACCGCGTCGAACCTCAAGGATCCCATTTGCTCTAGAACTTGCACAATTGTAAAATCATTACTTAATTAATTATCCCTCGGTTCACATTTAATTGATAGTGTTAATCATCTTAGCAGTGAATTGACAATATTTAATTGCATTGCCATTCAACTTGCCCTATATGTATATGTAATCTTTAGTCCTATTAAAGTATATTTTTGTAGCCGTATTTGAATATTCCTTGGCCTAGCAACTGTGTATGTTAAGCACTCTTAGAACCATCCCCAGGGGGAGCCTTAATTTCGGTCGGCCAGTAGGCCTGTGTGCATATAACGGCGTACACCGGTCATACCACGACAGTATGTATAGACCAGAGGTATGGGCCGGAAGATTGGAGGAATGCAGGTATTGTGCCTATTTACAAAGGAAAAGGTGAAAGATCTGAGTGTTGTAGTTAGAGGGGTATAAGTCTGTTAAGTGTTCCTGGAAAGGTATATGGACGAGTCTTGAGTGAAAGAAATTGGAGGTGCACGGAAAGTCTGATTGGAGAGGAACAAGGGGGGGGGGGGGTTAGGAAGGGGAGAGGGTATGAGGATCAGAATATTACCTTGAAGAATATATGCGAAAAGTACCTGGAAAAGAATAAAAGTGTGTACATGGCATTTATGTATCTGGAGAAAGCCTATGACAGAGTGGGCCGAAAGGGAATGTGGAATGAATTGAGAATGCTTGGGATTAAATGCACACTAATAAGCGCTACCAGAAGCTTTTATGATGAGTGTAAAGCATGTGTGAGGGTTGGGAAAAAGGAAGATGACTGGTTCAATGTAAAAATTGGACTCAGACAAGGGTGCGTGATCTCACCCTGGCTGTTCAAACTGTATATGGATGGCGTGGTGAGAGAGGTGAAAGAGAGTGGGAGGTAAGGGTGCAGCATTAGTGAGTGAAAATGAAGAGATGTATGAACTAAAACAATTATTGTTTGCGGATGATTCAGTGCTGGTCGCTGACTCAAAAGAGAAACTACAGGTACTGGTCGATGAATTTGGGATTGTGTGAGACAGAAGGAAGCTCAGTGTGAATGAAGGCAAAAGCAAGGTAATGTGGTGCAATTGAGAAGGAATGAGTGGGCTACAAGTGAGTCAAATATGGGGAGGAGGCTGGAAGAGGTGCAGTGTTTTAGGTATCTGGATGTGATTCTGGCAGCTGATCGAAAGGGTGAAAATGAAATTTTGCAGCGAATGGTAAAAGGAGTGCAAGCACATGATGCGATGAGGAGTCTCACGAAAGGGAAGCGAATGAGCAGGCAGACGCAAATTGGATTGTATGATGGAGTGGTGGTCCCACTGCTCTCTATGGATGTGAAACATGGGTGTTGAATGCGAACGAAAGGAGGATGGTTAAAGTTATGGAAATGAGATATCTGAGAAGTATTTGTACTGTGAGGCTGATTGACAGGGTGAGAAACGAAAGAGTGCGAGAGAGATGTGGAAGTAAAGTCAGTTTGCTTGAAAGAGCTGATAAGGTGTGATAAGATGGTAGGTATGGTCACCTAGCGAGAATGGAGGATGAAAGGCTGGTAAATAGAGTGTATAGGTCTCTGGTGATAGGAAGGAAACAGCGTGGGCGTCCGAGAAGGTGGTAGATGGAGTGTACGAGAAATGTCGGTGCTGGACGGGGCCTGGGGGCATCCAGGGGAAAGAAAGGAGTGCTGGGGATAGGAATGAATGGAGAACAAATGGTTAGGGGAGGACGGGCTGTGTAGAGCGCGACGCACAAACGCAGATAATGAAGTTTTCAGGGAAAACCGGACTCTGACGATGGATGGAAAAAGTGTAGTAGCTGCGTCACCTTCGTTAAGCAGCGGATAATATGTGCCAATGGAGGAGTGAAAGTGTCTCTGGCCATGCGCCACCCCGTCCGCGATAGATATGCGCGGGGTATATATATATATATATATATATATATGAATGCAATGAACCACATTGAAAGAGAAAAGGAAATAAATTTTTCTTACAGTACTATTTATTACCTTTTTTGGAACGGCATTCTTTTAACTGCGATCAAAGCCTCAGTGTGCCTAGTTGGAATCGCTTCCCTGCACGGATTTTTTCGAAAAAAGGTAATAAATAGTACTGTAAGAAAAATTTGTTTCCTTTTCTCTTTCAATGTGGTTCACTGCATTCATCCTCATCATTCTCTCGCGCTACTTTGAGATATATATATATATATATATATATATATATATATATAATGGGTGTCGCAAAAAAATGAAACCCATTTTTAAATCAATATATCTATGAAAGTATTAAAGATAGATAGTTTCTGAAAACTTAATTTTGTTGGTCTATTTTTTGTGCATCTGTGTTGAAAATTTTATAGACTTACATCTATAATTGTAAATTCTGCAATGAAGTAGATGAAAGACATAAAAAGTGTGCTTGCGCAAGCAGGTAAAATACACAATTAAAGTACAAGTAAACAATACAACATAAATAACAACAGAAAAAGAACAAACGACATAATTTCAAACAACCAAATATACATAACAGCATGAATGTCACACTAAACACATGAATGAATGAATGAACAAATACAAACAAGCAGAGATTAGACGGATGTCCCGTTATCTGTGTGGAGTTGAGTGGAAGCTGAATAAGAGAGCTAAAAGTGAAAGAAGACAGAGAGAAATTGTGTGGTTCGGAATCCACGATAAAATCATTAGGTCCACAAAATGGAGTTGGGTAAACATGAAGATTGGCGGCGCGAACGATGGGACGCAAAATATTTCGTCCCTGTTCCAATATGTTTCACCTTTTTGGAGTAAATTCAAGGGGACTGCTCGTGTGGGGTTTATCACTGAGGAGGGACCTCCCTACGATGATCCTGGGTTTCAATCAATAGGATGGGGGGAGTCTGAGGGGCACAGCCTCCAAGTATATAATCATGATTGTCTATAGAATAATGTTTTAACGTTTTTATTTAACCAAACGCGCCTGAATATGCAATGCGCGGGTGAACGAAACATAGAAGCAAAAATAATCAACTTTTTCGGGCGCGCCGCCGATCTTCATGTTACCTGGAGTTGTTCCATTCTATTCCCTATAAAAATAAGGTCAACATAGATCAACTTATATTCTCTCATTTCGAATCATTTATTCCTTCTCCTCCTCTTCTCCACTGACCCTTCCACATCTGAGACCACTCGGATTCTTTGGCAGGAGGAGTTAGATGAAGGGTCTATCACTCCATCCCCACCATCCCACATCGAGAAAGGAGGGGGGAGGTGCCTATGTCGGCGATGAATCTTTCCCTCCTGCTGCCCTTCCAAAAGTAGAAACTCTCCAGTTTGCCGTCTCTTACAACGTTCCCATTGAGGCGTTCGAGGAGGTAAAAGCCAGAGCTGGATGATCTAGTTTTTGATAAGCCTTTATTAGTGATGTCTTTTAAGCACTATTCTGGGCACAATCCTGTGGATGCAGTTTATGGAGAATGATGGGTGCTTCATGCAGAGTCTCTTTGGTTGAGTTGGATGACCTCTGATAAACCCTTATGACTTTTGTTACCCGTTGAATTGTTATGCTATATTAAGTTATCCTAACATAACCTAACTTAATCGAAAGTCCCATTTGGCGACATGCTTTGCTTATTCTAATTTTCCCACTCCAGCAATACATAGCATAAATCCAATGCCTTAATTGAAGTCTTGATTTGGATCAAAAGACCCAGTTCATATGGAGGTCGTGTTATTAAAGCGCTTGCAATTTTTGCTTGGGATTTTCCAAGCAAACCCATCAGGACTTTGGAAAAAGACTGGAATAATTATTATCCACGACATTTTTAGAATGCGTGTCATTTTATTTCGAACAGTTTAACAATCTTCGTTTGTCATCGTGTTATCAAAAAGCTTGGATTTTATGCGTAATCCTGAATGACGTCATACTTTGCTAGATCTTGCCGACGACGGCACCAAATCATGTTCCTTAATTTCCCGCTAGAAACGAAAGCTTTCTGATGACGTCACGCGAAGCGAACTCCTTGGGCCAAACTGTAAGAAGCAAGACGACATTAATCGGGAAAATAGCCTTTACTAAGCTAAGCCAGCCTTCTTTACAGATAGCTTAATGACTCATTTTTAATGCCAATCAGGTATTCGCTCCTTTAGAATTTGGTACCATTTCTAATTTTGCTCTGAAGTATTGCCAATTCAACGGTGGTCTTGATAAAGACATACTAAGTAGTCCAATATGTTTATAGTGGTTCGTGATTTTTCTTATGACCGAAATTAACCTATTCTGAGCTAAAGTAAACTAACTTAACACAACGTAAACCAAACCTAAACTAAAAAGTAACCTAAGCCAGGCGAAGTTCCTTGAGTGAAAGAACACACTTTTAAAGTCTTTGGCTAAACTATTCGAGACTTTTTTGCCCTGTTTGGTTCAATTTATTTTTTTAGGATAAATTGGGGAGATTAGCCTGTTCTCCAGGCAACTATACCAATCTTGAACCACTGCTTCCTTCTCATTCCCCCCCTCCCCCTGCCGTGTACACCATCTATCTCTTACACCTTCCAACTTCACCAGTTGCCAACTGAATTGAACTAGGGTGGGTCCTCCACAAACAGGAAGAACGAGTCTGGAGCATGCGCGCTCGCCCAATTTTACCGTGTCATTCCCCCCCTCCCCCTGCCGTGTACACCATCTATCTCTTACACCTTCCAACTTCACCAGTTCCCAACTGAATTGAACTAGGGTGGGTCCTCCACAAACAGGAAGAACGAGTCTGGAGCATGCGCGCTCGCCCAATTTTACCGTGTCAAAAACAGTGACCCCCAAAGTATTTGGTTTCGCTATTCTTGACCTGACCCTACCATTTCTTTTCAAATAGAAAACAATTTCTGTAAATCGGAAAAAAAACACACTAACAAAATTTGCAATCCTATTAATAACCGGCTAATTTCCTTCAACGTTACTGATATAAGACAATATTAATAATAATATTATTAAGTTAATATAATCACATGAATTTCAATCAACACAAATTTCAATTCATTCAACATTATACATAGGCTTTTTAATGAAAGCAGCATAAAATATACCCTCGAAGAAAAGCTAGAAACCACATTTACCATTCTAAACAAGAAAATAAGACTAAATTGGTAAAATAGGTAGCTTATAACCATTAAACTTACCCTGGGGCTAGCTGAGGAAATTGGTCGCAAAGTAGCTATAATTTCTAAGATATATGAATACAGGATACAAGCGTGGTATGAAACAATATTGCACCCATGACCTACCTATAATCTAT
Organism: Ceratothoa steindachneri; assembly: GCA_963969495.1. Lineage (NCBI taxonomy): Eukaryota > Metazoa > Arthropoda > Malacostraca > Isopoda > Cymothoidae > Ceratothoa > Ceratothoa steindachneri. Next base: position 33,117,432 of record OZ018338.1, read on the forward strand.
GCACCTTTTACCACTTGCAAAAGAAAAACTTCTCCAAATGCAACGTCTAATGACTCATGATTGATACAATTAAAAAATCAACGTGATGTTTTAAGTAAAAATCACCAAAAATAAGTGTTTAATAAATAAAATAGTCGTATTCACACGAGTATTTCACAAACATAACATAACATTTTTTCACCTGCCGGTTATATTCTTAGTTTATGGGAAACTTATTAAAAGCACTGGGAAATTTTCTTGCATACGAGACAGGTAATTTAAGAGTTACTGGTGGCACCAAAGCAACAGCTGTTTTGTTGTGGTTTCCCTTTTGTCCGTGTGATAGAAAACTTGGTGTGAGCCACCGTCCTTACACGGAACGCAAACCTCTCACCACAGACACTAGACGAACACTGACTGAACCATCTTTTTTGTCTATACCCATCTTCTTTCAGTGGCTTAAGGGCAAATGTTAATAGGGTATTCAAACATCAAATAGAATTAAGAGCATGGTTAGATTGCATGAAAGAATACTCTTTGTTGGAGCGTACCTTTATTACATAATTAGCCACAATATTAACGTGTTAATAAAATCTGATCTCTCTCTTTTTTTTATCTCGGCCCCCTCTCCTATCTCCCTCCTTCTCTGTCTTCCATTCTCTCTCTCTATCTCTATTTCTTTCTCTCTCTCTCTCTCAATATATATATATATATATATATATATATATATATATATATATATATATATATATATATATATATATATATATATATATATATGGAAAATATCACGAAAGTTAACGCGTGATAACTATAAATATTAATATCTACTACGGAAGGAAACTAAATAAAAGACGGATTGGAGTTAGTACTTTCGTCTATTCGACATTTTCAAACTCACAATGGTAAGAAAAATAAGACACCCAGTATTTATACAAAGCACGTTTTCCTGGGATGAGGTCAACATTTCCATGCTATCAGATAAGTCGGATTTTAGAAACAGTGATAAAATGGGATCTACCGAAAACAGCCCTGGGCTAATATTGAGATTACTCTCCTTTGTGTGGGAGATTAAAAATTATTCCAGGATATTTCTCTTTATAAAATCATTACTATGGATTATAGTATCAATTTTTGACCAGTTAATTCCGTGCCCCATCTTGGAATCGTGGACAGCTAAGGCATTATTCAGATAACCCTTAATTACTGCATTCTTGTGTTGTTGGGTCCTTATGGAAACATTTTTGAAAGTTTGGCCTACATAGAATAAATTACAATCTAAACATGGAATTTGGTAAATTACATTATTATCATTATTGGGGCTATGCTTTATTAAGAGATTTTTTAATGTATGATTGCATTTAAAGGCTACCTTAATATTAAGTTTCTTTAGAATGGGCTGTTTTCGCTAGATCCAATTTTATCACTTTTTCTAAAATCCGACTTATATGATAGCATTAAAATGTTGACCTCATCCCAGGAAAACGTGCATTGTATAAATACTGGGTGTCTTATTTTTTCTTACCATTGTGAGTTTGAAAATGTCGAATAGACGAAAGTACTAACTCCAATCTGCCTTTTATTGAGTTTCCTTCCGTGGAACATATATATATATATATATATATATATATATATATATATATATATATATATATATATATATATATATATATATATATATATATATATATACTGGGGGTTCCAAAAAAATTGATATCATTTTGCAAACTAATAAATTTCCCAGTTTCCGTTCCAATCACTTCAAATTTTAACAGCATGTGTAGAAACAGGTCAAAATTTATGTTTAATCTTTGATGTTTTTATGTTTATAGGTATAGAAATGCCATTCACTGAAAGTGAAAATGCATTTTGTGTGTTGGAGTATGCTCGAACACAGTCGAACAAGACTGGGAAGCGTGCATTTGTGAGAGAGTTCTCTAAACAGTCTCCAACGGCAATGCGGATTTGGACATGGCACAAAAAATTCAAAGAGGAAGGCTGTCTGTACAGGGCCAAAGGATCTCAACGACCAATAACATCAGGAAGAGACGGTCAAGCGACTTCGCCCAAAACTTTTGCGAAGTCCCAAGAAGTCTATAAGAAGAACAAGTCTGGAAACCCAGATTCCTCCAATGACAGTTTGGCGCGTCCTGAGAAAATGCTTGCTAATGAAACCTTACAAGCTGCAACTAGTTCAGGTCATAACGGCAGATGACAAGCGAAAGCGCAAACAATGCAACAGAAACTTGAAGAAGACGAGTTGAAGGAACGTCTTGTTTTCAGTGATGAGGCCACATTTCATACGAATGGCAAAGTCAATAAGCATAATGTTCGGATTTGGGGCGAAGAAAATCCATATGCCACAGTTGAGCACGTGAGGGACTCACCGAAAGTGAATGTGTTCTGTGCCATCACCAAGAACCATCTTCATGGCCTGTTTTTCTTTGAGGGAAATGTGACCGGCCATGCTTCAGAACTGACTAATGGATGAGCTTATTGCAAATGAACAAGAAGACTTCATTTTTCAACAGGACGGGGCTACACCTAACTGGAAGCTCACTGTGCGGGCTTATCTCAATAACAATCTACGAGGGAGATGGATCGGGCGTGCTGATGATGATGACAATGTGCTGTTGAAATGGCCACCACGTTTACCTAAACTGACATCTTGCAATTTTTTCTCTGGGGCTATGTGAAGGGACTGGTCTATGTCCCCCCTCTTCCTGCAAACCTAGAGGAACTCAAACACAGAATCACTACCGCACTGGAGACTGTTACTAAAGACATGCTGCAGCGTGTTTGGGAGGAGCTGGACTACCGACTTGACGTGTGCCGTGTCTCAGGCGGTGTGCATATTGAACATTTGTGAAATCGTTCATGGAATCCACATACCTTTGATTTTGTCATTCAAATTTGGAGGAATAAATATTATGTTGTTTAACATTAAGTCTGTTTAGTTTTATTTGCCTTGACTCTGCATTTTCTGTAATATTTATATCTCAAATGATATCAATTTTTGTAAACACCATATATATATATATATATATATATATATATATATATATATATATGGAAAAATTATTGCAGTAACGCAATTAATTATGCGGTTAAAAAGCTATTTTTGGCAAACACAGTCTTCATCAAAGTTAAAATAAGCGTTCTCTCAGATAGCCAAAAAACTATCTTACGATTGGCTTTTTTAAGTGTCACCCTTGCTTATTGAAGGGAATGGAAAATAAAGATAATGGTAAACCAAAATGCTATTTTCAACTAATAATGAATAAACTATGCATGGAACACAGTATATATAAGGTAGGACACATCCTAAACAAAATGAAACAGCAGGAAACAATCTGGGGAAAACTCGAATGAATCTGGCGTGAATGACAAGCTAAACAAAATGAAATGGAACCGGAAACAATCTGGAGAGTTGCTAATCTCCGAGACCCATTGCATCCGGGGATTTATAAATACGATTGGCGACTTTATTCGATATATATTTGTGAAATTTGTATTGCCTTTTAGATAAATTGAAATTATCCACTTTGTTGGTGATGATGGATTCCCCAATTCTCCTCTCAATATAATTGTTTGATTTATAAATGATTTTTGCATGGTTAAAATCCATAAAGAAGGTATCCCATTACGCCCAATTATCTCTTGCATTGGCTCCCATAGTTATAAGCTATCCAAATGGCTGGCTGGAATCTTATCAAATACGGTGGGTAAAATCTATCACTCACATATTATCCACTCATCTGACCTTATATCCAAAATTAAAAATCTGTACCTCAGTGGAAAAAAGCTGTTAAGCTTTGACGTAAATAGTTTGTTTACACAAGTCCCGGTCGATGAAGCGCTTGACGTGTTTTCGAGATTTCTTCCCAATTTAGATATTAACCTACCTTTACAGATCCCTAAAATTATTAAATTAGTGCGCTTTGCGTGTATGTTTCGTTCACACTCGCATGTATATTCATGCGCGTTTGGTTAAATAAAAATGTTAAAAAAAATGTTAGAACATTATTCTATAAATAATTGTGATTGTATACTGGGGGGCTGTGCCCCCCAGACCCCCAATTGATTGAAACTCAGGATCATCGTAGGGGGGTACCCCCGCAGTAATAAACCCCCTACGAGCAGTCCACTTGAATTTACTCCAAAAAGGTGAAACATATTGGAACAGGGGCGAAATATTTTGCGTCCCATCGTTCGCGCCGCCGATCTTCATGTTTACCGTATTTTCAATTGAAGATAAGTTTTTTTGCCAAAAATATGGCCTAAGTATGGGTAACCCACTTTCCCCCATCCTATAAAATGACCCTCCTTCCTAGGATCCATTCCCAACTTCTTATCTGGTTCCGATATGTAGACGACATCCTGTCGACATGGTCCATAGACAATATCAATTTCAATAAATTTTTTCAACCTCCTGAATTCGTTACACCCATCGATAAAATTCAAAGTAGAATGGGAACAGAACAATTCTCTACCGTATCTAGACGTAAATATCCACCGTTTAAATAATCATATCCAGTGCTCAGTCTATCGAAAGCCTACAAATTCAAATGCTTACATACATTTTTTCTCATTACATGACAAATACGTTAAGATATCTGTTATTTCTCCCCTCTTTCTCCAAGCCTATAAAACGTGCGACCCAATCTTCATTCAGGATAATATTAACCACCTTATCTGCAATTTCATTGAACTAAAATACCCAATTCACCTCATAAATAGATGCCATTCGAAAGCACGAAAAAACTTCTATCCCATCTCCACACCACGCAGGGACAATTTTAAAAAAATGTATTAGTTTCCCATATGCTCCAGGCCTGGCCCCCCTAAAATCACATGCGAACGGAAATAACATAAATATTACACTCAAATATTCTAATACAATTCGAAAATCCTTGACTAGACTACGTCCAATCAATTTCGATGCTGGAGTATACAGCATACCATGCAATAATTGCAAATTAACATACATTGGAGAGTCGGGCCACATTAATAAGAGGATGAAAGAACATTTAGCTGACATCAGAAGGTGTACAAACTCTTCAAGTCTCTTTGCGCACATGCAAAAGCACGACCATAGAATTGATTTTAACCATGCAAAAATCATTTATAAATCAAACAATTATATTGAGAGGAAAATTGCGGAATCCATCATCATCAACAAAGTTGATAATTTCAATTTATCTGAAGGGCAATACAAATTTAACAAATATATATTGAATAAAGTCGCCAATCGTATTTATAAATCCCCGGGTGCAATGAGTCTCGGAGACTAGCAACTCTTCAGATTGTTTCCGGTTCCATTTCATTTTGTTTAGCTTGTCATTCGCGTCAGATTCATTCGAATTTTTCCCAGATTGTTTCCTGCTGTTTCATTTTGTTTAGGATGTGTCTTACCTTATATATACTGTGTTCCATGCCTAGTTTCTTCATTATTAGTTTTGAAAATGGCATCTTGCAGAAACTAGTACGGTAGTTATAAATAAAATCTTGATTAAAATATTGTGGTTTACCATTATCGTTCACTGATATACATCACGCCGATGTGATATCTTTCATTATATATATATATATATATATATATATATATATATATATATATATATATATGAATATGTACTACGGAAGGAGACTGAATAAAAGACGGATTGGAGTTAGTACTCCAATAAGTGCCACTGGTTCAATCCAATATAAACTTTCAAAATACTTAGTAAATTTACTTTCCCCTATCTTAGGAACTATATCCCCCTCGCATATAAAAAATTTCCTTGACCTTTGCAATAAATTAAACAATATGAGAGTAACATCAGATCTGAGACTAGTCAGTTTTTGATGTCACCTCCTTTTTCACCAAAGTGACCATTGATGACTTATTAGACTTCCTAGTCTCTATTCTAGATGCTTATGACCTCCCTTTACCAACCAATACGATCATTGAGCTTATTTGTTTATGTATTAAAAAATGTAAATTTAGTTTCAACGGCAAATTTTATGAACAAGTGTTTGGTATGGCTATGGGTAATCCCTTATCTCCCTTATTGTGAAATTTATATATGTAATTTTTCGAAACTTGGTTGATCCCCCCGTCCTTGGTAACCTCAAATTGTTTGGTTCCGTTATGTTGACGACATCCTGGTAATTTTAAACAACAGTGTTGACATCGATAGTTTTCTTTTAATTATCAACTCATTGGTTCCGTCAATTAAATTCATCGTAGAAAAGGAAGTAAATAAGAGCCTTCCATTTTTGGATGTCCTAATAATCAGAGAACCACATAGATTTAAATTTACTGTTTATAGGAAACCGAAAAAATAATTTATCTTAGGTCCATTTTTATTCAAGTCATGCCAAAAATATAAAATCTGCTGTTTTTTCCTCCATGTATCTTAGGGCTCTTCGGATATGTAGTCCCGACTATATAGATAAAGAATACACAAAAATTGAAGATAATGCTACCAATTTATGCTATCCAAAGTACTTTCTAGAAAAATGTATGAATATAGCTAAAAAAACATTTTATAATTGTTATTTAGAGACAATAGAACCTCTTAAAAACCTATTAATTTTACCTTATCATGATAATTTTATGTCTGTAGTGCCCATTCTAAAACAACTTAATATTAAGGTAGCCTTTAAATACAATCATACATTGAAAAAATCTCTTAATTAAGCATAGCCCCAATAATGATAATAATGTAATTTACCGAATTCCTTGTTCAGATTGTAATTTATTCTATGTAGGCCAAACTTTCAAAAATGTTTCCATAAGGACCCAACAGCACAAAAATGCAGTAATTAAGGAATATCTGAATAATGCCTTAGCTGTCCACAATTACAAGATGGGGCACGGAATTAACTGGTCAAAAACTGATACTATAATCCATAATAATGATTTTATAAAGAGAAATATCCTGGAATCACTTTTAATCTCCCACACAAAGGAGAGTAATCTCAACATTAGCCCAGGGCTGTTTTCGCTAGATCCAATTTTATCACTTTTTCTAAAATCCGACTTATCTGATAGCATTAAAATGTTGACCTCATCCCAGGGAAACGTGCATTGTATAAATTCTGTGTGTCCTATTTTTTCTTACCATTGAGAGTTTGAAAATGTCGAATAGACGAAAGTACTAACTCTAATCCGTCTTTTATTCAGTTTCCTTCCGTGGTACATATTCATATTTATAGTTATCACCCGCTATATATATATATATATATATATATATATATATATATATATATATATATATATATATATATATATATATATATATATATATATATATATATATATATATCCTAGAACTCTCTCTGTCACTGTACGACCGTCCTCTTGTGCGGTCGTCAAGATGGTCGCTCCTTATCTATCACTGAATTTTCTGAGATCATAAAGTGATTGCTTGAAGTAAATATTATTAATAATTGGATACTTTATTTTATTATTGGCAAAATGAAGAGAATATTGAGATCTTTTCTAAACCTCTGAATTTAATGTAAATATCAAATTTGAATAGTAAATTTTAAAAATTTAACCAGTGTGAAGCGAATCCCATATTTCTCTTGTTAATTTGACGGGCTCCTCATACACAAAATACCCACGTCTTAAATGACCTTGGGATAATTCTCGAATCATCTAGGTCCTAAGTCTGTTTGAAAAACAAAAACTTCGACCCTACCCATAGCGATAAACGGCTTGCCTCTTTAAAGAAAGGAAAAGGAAATAATTACACAAAGGTTAATCGACAATTGAAGGCGGGTATTAATTCTTGTGACCTCATTAAGTGGCCCACATATAAAGTGACCAAAGGATTATCCCAAACCAGGTTCTAAGTACGTTAGCTGTATATAGGTAGCCGTATTAATATATATATATATATATATATATATATATATATATATATATATATATATATATATATATATATATATATATATATATATATATATATATATATATATATATATATATATATATATATATATATTTTAGCCAAACGTATTAGGCCACCCCAGTGTTTCTGGTTTCTGTTATCTCAATGTTAATGAAACTCGTGGACATGGTGGTTTACGGTATATTTCACAATATACATTAGTTTTAATATTTGGTTGACCCTCGTTTAGCTCTAATTACTGCTTTTATACGGTTAGGCATAGAATCAACTAGTTTTTTGCAGGTACTAGGCGCAATCTTACTCCATTCTTCTCTAAGTTTTTGGTCTAAATGCTCTTTTGATTTTTAATTGTTGTGTTCTTGGTAGCTTTATCATACCAAGAGCTATTCATAGTTGTTTGATCGGATTTAACATAACATAACATAACATAACATAATTACACGGATGACAAAAGCCACAAGGGCCTATCAAAGGTCATCCGCCTCCGTCAAAACCCACCCACAAAAAGCACCATCACCAGGGGAAGACAAAATCAAAGTCCCCCACAATATAATATAACGGATGACAAAAGCCACAAGGGCTCATCATAGGTCATCCGAGTCAAGCGGCCTCTTTTTCAAGGCACCCAAACTCCCAGGAAAACTACATCCAGAGGATTGCATCCAGAAACAAGGGTATCACCAATCAAGGCTTGTCAAGAACTAAATCATGCAGCTATAGATATATACAAACAATATTAATATATACAAAACTTAGGAACCATCACAACCTTCCCTTCCCATAAACTCATCCAACCTACTCTTAAATACATTTAGATTTGGACTACCTACTACCCTCTGCGGCAATTTGTTCCAGAAGTCTACCACTCTATTGGTGAAAAAATATTTTCTTAAATCCAACCTACACCCTTGCTTTTTAATTTTCAAGTGGTGACCTCTAGTCCGATTTCCATCATCTAACTCAAAAAACTTGCTAACATCCAATTTATCTATCCCGGAAAAAATTTTAAACAGCTCAATCATATCCCCTCTCACACACCTCCTTTCGAACGAGAACATATTTAATACCCTCAGTCTATCTTCATATTCAAGGTGCCTCAGGGAAGGAATAATCTTTGTTGCCCTCCGTTGCACTGACTCAAGAAGGTTAATATCGTGTCTAAAATGTGGGGACCATGCCTGTATACAGTACTCTAGATGTGGCCTAACATAAGAGTTATAGAGTTTAAGAATAACCTCCTTACTTTTGTAACTGACATTTCTCTTAATAAAACCCAGCACTCTATTTGCCCTATTTCTTGCTTCAATACACTGCTTAGAAAACCTTAATGACTTATCTATTACTACTCCTAGATCTTTCTCATCCTCTACTGAGCTCAGCCAATGCCCATCCATTTCATAGTTAAATTCTCTATTATCTTTTCCCATGTTAATAACTTTGCACTTATCAAGGTTGAAAGTCATTTGCCACTTATGTGCCCAGGATAACAATTTATTTAAGTCCCCCTGCACTTTAAAATTATCATCAATATCTTTAACTACAGCTGCTAATTTGGTATCATCCGCAAAAATTGACACTTTATTATTAACTGCCTCCCCAAGATCGTTTATATAGATGACAAATAATAATGGACCGAGAACTGATCCCTGAGGAACCCCACTGATAACATCCCTCCACTCTGACTTTACACCATTTAGCACTACCCTTTGCTTCCTGTCTTTCAGCCACTCAGCTATCCAATTTGAAACACCCCCACATATCCCAATCATTTTTAATTTATGAACTAGTCTCCTGTGTGGTACCTTATCAAATGCTTTACTAAAATCTAAGTAAATTATATCTACATTCTCTCCCTTATCTACTTGATCTGTTACAAACTCCAGAAAGTCTAGTAAGTTAGTCAAACATGATCTACCTGATCTAAACCCATGCTGAGCATCGCTGATTAACCCCTCCCTCTCTAGATGTTGGCAAATCCCTTTTTTAACTATTTTCTCAAGAATTTTACAGACTACAGGAGTTAGGCTAACCGGTCTAAAGTTATTTGGATCCTCTTTACTACCCTTCTTGAAAATGGGGACTACATTCGCTCTCTTCCAATCATCGGGTATTTCTCCATATTCCAATGACCTAGTATATAACTTGTCCAGAGCTATTGAGATACTTTCTACCCCTTCTTTAAGTATCCTAGAATGAATATTATCAGGGCCGGAGGCCTTGGTAGTATCTAAATCACCTATTAGTCCTTTTATCATCCTCCGATCCACACAAATGTTAGTAAACACCTCTTTTCCTGACCTATGAGTACTATACATAGGACTATTTAGTTTCTCTTTTGTAAATACTGATGCAAAATGACCATTTAGTACCTCAACTATTTCCTCATCAGTTTCTCTCACAAACCCTTCATATTTGATAGGTCCTATTTTAACTCTGCCACACTTGTTATTAATTTTATAGTAACTAAAGAACTTTCTAGGATCTTTGTTGCTATCCTGAGCTAATTTAATTTCTGACACCCTTTTGTTCTTCTTTATAATCTTATTTAACTCATTCCTAGCCATTCTATAATCACTTAAATTTTGAATATTATTTTCTACCTGTAATTTTTTATATGCCCTTTTCTTCTCTGAAATTTTTCTAGCTATCTCCTGATTCCACCATAATGGTTTCCTACTTTTGTTCCTAATGGCCTTCATTGGGATACATTGTTCTTGGACTACATTTATTATATGCTTGAAAGTATCCCACATCCCATAAGCATTTTTACCTCTGAATTCTATATCCCAGTCTACCAAATTTAGCAAGCTTCGAAGTTTTACATAATCTCCCTTATGAAAATTTGGAACTTTTTCAGCATTCTCAGTTATTTTACCCTTCTCAATTCCCAAGTTAAAACGAACTATCTGATGGTCACTATTTCCCAATGCTTCCCCAACAGTCAATTCTTGAACTAAATGATCACTGTTAGAAAGTACTAAATCTAATATATTGTCCCCCCTCGTTGAATCGTTAACAAATTGATTCAAAAAATTATCCTCAAAGCATTCTATGAACCTGCCACTTGTTCTATCCCTACCTATCATATTTTCCCAGTCCACAGAGTTTAAGTTGAAGTCCCCAATAATAACTGCATCTGTTTCACATCCCTTACTTATTTCCCTTATCATTAGTTCATCTATATCATCAGTCTGCCCAGGTGGCCTGTAAAAAGCTCCCAAATGCACCATTCTATTTTTACTGAACCTAATATCTATCCAAAGTGACTCAACTCCATCCTGCTTTATTGAAGTATTTAAACTTGAAACAATGTTGTTTTTTATATAGATAATTATTCCTCCACCAATCCTACCTGTCCTTTGACTAATGTACATATTATAGCCCTGAAAATCAAATTCACTTATAGTGTCACTAAATTCTATTTCATTAACCCATGATTCAGTAACGCATAATATATCTATATCCTCATTGCTAATATAACTAAATAGCTCATCCTTCTTGTTTCTAAGACTACGAGCATTTGTATAGAAACAATTTAACCCCCCTATCCCTGAAGCACCTCTTGAAACTTGAATGACCTCACCTCTATCGCCTTGGAACCTATTTCTGTTATCTGCCAAGTCCATTCTACTTTCAGTACTATAATGTCTTCTCATAATTCCCTGACCACTATTAGTATCTAGTTTCCCGCCCGCAAAGACCTAATAACACGATCATACTCCTCCCACAACACATCTACCCCCCTCCTACTCAAATGCAGTCCATCCATCGCATACATTTCTTTCATTCCAACAAACCTATCCCACACATCCACAAACATGACACCTTCCATCTCACACATCCTACTCACATAATCATTCAGCCCAATTGCACGAGACATCCATTCTACCCCAACATCCATTCTTGGAAGCACACCTGTCACAACACCTTTCATTCTACTTTCTTTCACCTTTTCAATCAACCTCTTGTACCTCTCACGTAACTCACATGCACCCACTTTCTTCACATCATTCACTCCTACATGTGTAATCACAACCGCATCCCTTGCACAGCCAGACACCAGTTCCTCATACCTATCAGACAGATCTCTCACTCCAGCACCCGGCAAACACACCCTCAAACCATTCAATCTACTTGCATTCAACTTCCTATCTAAATATCTAACTCGCGAATCACCCATCACAAGCACTTCAGTCAGACTCCTATTCCTAACCCCCACAGACCTAACTCCATCCCCACTCCTATTCTCATTCAAACTACCAGTCACTCGAACTCCACCCCCACCCCCATCAGTCATATCACTTCCAGTTACTTCCTCTCTTAGGGCACTGAATCTATTAGTCAAGCTAATAGGATCTGTGTCCCTCTGACTCACACACCTATTCTCCCCCTGGCTAACCACCTCAACAGAGGCAACCCTATTCTCACAAAGAACAGGAGAAGCCTCCCTAGCTTCATGTTTCCTAACCACTCTCCACTGTCCCCCATCCTCACTAGGCCTATTTCTAACTAATCTAAGGGGGCTAACTTCACTATCACTAGAACTATCACATCCTACCTCCTCCACTGGCCCTCTACCTTCACCTGAAACATCTAACTGGCCTACCTCACCACCTAACCTATTCCCAGCTCTAGGCCTAACACTAAGTTCCCTCCTGAGCTCAGCAACTAACCCCTCCAGCCTACATATCCTGTCTAAATCCTGCCTTCTCATCCCCTCTAAATCTACAATGCATTCACGCAGCCCACATACAACACATGTATACCCCTCACCTAATACACCACAACCAATGCATACATTCCGACACTCATGCTCACCAACGCAAAAACGAAAAACGGGAAGTTCATTTATTTTCTTGATTGTACAACGTTTCGGGTGAATGTTTCACCCATCTACGATTTGACCTCACTCATACTCACTCAACACCCTTGTTTTAGGCATTTTACTGTTTATTAACTGTATTTACAACGTATTTTAGCATAAAATACTGGAATAATCAAGGGAAAATAAGTTAATTGTGGGCGTTGGTTTTACAAAAAATTGGTTACATACGTACAGTACAGTATAAAAGCGGCAATTGAAGCTAAAGGTGTTTTAGATGTTTTAGATCGGGGCTTTGAGCTGGCCAGTCCATGGGAACAATACCCTGTGTCTCAAACCATTGACGAGTATTCTTATCTGCATGACATGGAACGTTGTCCTGTTGAAAGATAACACTGTTTTTCGACACTCCTGGATGTAATTTAGCAATTTAAGGCTCTTAAACATCCGATAACATGGAAACATAGGTAGCTGAATTCATCCTTACCTGACATAAAAACATTTCTCCGGGTATTTTAGCATAAAATACTGGAATAATCAAGGGAAAATAAGTTAATTGTGGGCGTTGGTTTTACAAAAAATTGGTTACATACGTACAGTACAGTATAAAAGCGGCAATTGAAGCTAAAGGTGTTTTAGATGTTTTAGATCGGGGCTTTGAGCTGGCCAGTCCATGGGAACAATACCCTGTGTCTCAAACCATTGACGAGTATTCTTATCTGCATGACATGGAACGTTGTCCTGTTGAAAGATAACACTGTTTTTCGACACTCCTGGATGTAATTTAGCAATTTAAGGCTCTTAAACATCCGATAACATGGAAACATAGGTAGCTGAATTCATCCTTACCTGACATAAAAACATTTCTCCGGGTCCTGTGGCAAACATGCAGGCCCACAACATGATAGTACCACACCCATGTTTTATGGTTGGTGCCAGACATTCAGCCAAAATGCTTCCCCAACTCTGCGACGCACGAAAGTTGCACCAGATGTGCCGAAGGCCTGAGTAAAAAACATGAACGATAATATTATCCTTATGTTGGATATTTCTTATATATTTTGGTGAAAAAACACAGATATTTTGAGTTTATATGTTGATTGAATACTTGTACTATCTTACCTCATAGTTACTTTCATCAGACCATATGAATTTCGGCCATTGCTCACTGGTCCAATTTGAGTGGTTTTTGGCCCACTGAAGGCGTTTATTCACATTCGCTTCAGAAATCCATGGCCTCTTTCTGGCTTTACAGCCTTTCAGACCGTATTCTACAAGCATTCTTCTAACAGTTCTGGTTGATATTTGCGATGTACCTGCCTCGTTGAAGTTCGCATAGAGCTCTGACGATGTTTTTCTCCTGCTTCTGAGCGACTGAAGCAAGAGGCGTTGTAACTTTTTTTCTACATGTTCTTTGCATTGTCTTCACATCTTTTGTCTCTCTGAAGCGCTTGAGAGTCGTTTGCACCGCACATCGAGAACATTTCATCTTTTGAGCAATTTGCCTTTGAGACATTCCATCTTTATGATGAGCTACGATTTGACCTCACTCATACTCACTCAACACCCTTGTTTTAGGCATTTTACTGTTTATTAACTGTATTTACAACGTATTTTAGCATAAAATACTGGAATAATCAAGGGAAAATAAGTTAATTGTGGGCGTTGGTTTTACAAAAAATTGGTTACATACGTACAGTACAGTATAAAAGCGGCAATTGAAGCTAAAGGTGTTTTAGATGTTTTAGATCGGGGCTTTGAGCTGGCCAGTCCATGGGAACAATACCCTGTGTCTCAAACCATTGACGAGTATTCTTATCTGCATGACATGGAACGTTGTCCTGTTGAAAGATAATACTGTTTTTCGACACTCCTGGATGTAATTTAGCAATTTAAGGCTCTTAAACATCCGATAACATGGAAACATAGGTAGCTGAATTCATCCTTACCTGACATAAAAACATTTCTCCGGGTATTTTAGCATAAAATACTGGAATAATCAAGGGAAAATAAGTTAATTGTGGGCGTTGGTTTTACAAAAAATTGGTTACATACGTACAGTACAGTATAAAAGCGGCAATTGAAGCTAAAGGTGTTTTAGATGTTTTAGATCGGGGCTTTGAGCTGGCCAGTCCATGGGAACAATACCCTGTGTCTCAAACCATTGACGAGTATTCTTATCTGCATGAGATGGAACGTTGTCCTGTTGAAAGATAACACTGTTTTTCGACACTCCTGGATGTAATTTAGCAATTTAAGGCTCTTAAACATCCGATAACATGGAAACATAGGTAGCTGAATTCATCCTTACCTGACATAAAAACATTTCTCCGGGTATTTTAGCATAAAATACTGGAATAATCAAGGGAAAATAAGTTAATTGTGGGCGTTGGTTTTACAAAAAATTGGTTACATACGTACAGTACAGTATAAAAGCGGCAATTGAAGCTAAAGGTGTTTTAGATGTTTTAGATCGGGGCTTTGAGCTGGCCAGTCCATGGGAACAATACCCTGTGTCTCAAACCATTGACGAGTATTCTTATCTGCATGACATGGAACGTTGTCCTGTTGAAAGATAACACTGTTTTTCGACACTCCTGGATGTAATTTAGCAATTTAAGGCTCTTAAACATCCGATAACATGGAAACATAGGTAGCTGAATTCATCCTTACCTGACATAAAAACATTTCTCCGGGTCCTGTGGCAAACATGCAGGCCCACAACATGATAGTACCACACCCATGTTTTATGGTTGGTGCCAGACATTCAGCCAAAATGCTTCCCCAACTCTGCGACGCACGAAAGTTGCACCAGATGTGCCGAAGGCCTGAGTAAAAAACATGAACGATAATATTATCCTTATGTTGGATATTTCTTATATATTTTGGTGAAAAAACACAGATATTTTGAGTTTATATGTTGATTGAATACTTGTACTATCTTACCTCATAGTTACTTTCATCAGACCATATGAATTTCGGCCATTGCTCACTGGTCCAATTTGAGTGGTTTTTGGCCCACTGAAGGCGTTTATTCACATTCGCTTCAGAAATCCATGGCCTCTTTCTGGCTTTACAGCCTTTCAGACCGTATTCTACAAGCATTCTTCTAACAGTTCTGGTTGATATTTGCGATGTACCTGCCTCGTTGAAGTTCGCATAGAGCTCTGACGATGTTTTTCTCCTGCTTCTGAGCGACTGAAGCAAGAGGCGTTGTAACTTTTTTTCTACATGTTCTTTGCATTGTCTTCACATCTTTTGTCTCTCTGAAGCGCTTGAGAGTCGTTTGCACCGCACATCGAGAACATTTCATCTTTTGAGCAATTTGCCTTTGAGACATTCCATCTTTATGATGAGCTACGATTTGACCTCACTCATACTCACTCAACACCCTTGTTTTAGGCATTTTACTGTTTATTAACTGTATTTACAACGTATTTTAGCATAAAATACTGGAATAATCAAGGGAAAATAAGTTAATTGTGGGCGTTGGTTTTACAAAAAATTGGTTACATACGTACAGTACAGTATAAAAGCGGCAATTGAAGCTAAAGGAGGGTCAACTAGGTATTAAACTAATGTATATTGTGTAATATACCATAAACCACCATGCACACATGTTTCATTAACATGAAACACTAGGGTGGCCTAATACTTTTGGCCAAGGCTGTGTGTATATATATATATATATATATATATATATATATATATATATATATATATATATATATATATTGATAAGGGCTTCTTCTATTGAGCTGTAATTTAGTTTGCTGGATGAAGGATATGACGAAAAACGGGAAGTTCATTTATTTTCTTGATTGTACAACGTTTCGGGTGAATGTTTCACCCATCTTCTGGTACTGGAAATATTTACAAAAATTCATATGAAGGATTAATATTATATGTTAATAATTTAAACTTTAAAAAAAAAAAAATTCCATCCTGACGGATAAAAGAAAGTTCCAAAAGATTCTGAATCTCCAATACATTGTTCATCAAGTTAGAGGATAAGGTAAATCACCTTTTGCTTAAATTAAAAAATCTAAATATTCTGGATTCCTCCTGTTACAACCGCTTGCATGTTTCAGGGTCTTTTTAGGTACCCGTTATGGGCTTCCTAAATGCCACAAGGAGGGTAACCCCCTACGCCCCATCCTAGCCTCTTATAATCTCCCTTCCTACAACCTTGCAAAATATCTGGCCTCTTTATTAACTCCTTTCTCCTCCAACCATTACAAAATTCAAAATTGCTTCTCCTTTGTTACAGAATTGCAAGATTTTCGGCATCATGACCCCTCCTTTATGAGGAGCTTTGATGTATCATCGCTCTTCACAAACATCCCCTTAGACAAAACTATTGACATAATAATCCAACGAGCATTTCCCCCAAACATATCCAAATTTCATGCATTTATCCCCCCACTTTTAAAAGATGGACTTAAATTAGCAGTCAAGGACAATTACTTCACATTCAATAATAATTTATATTTCAAAATAGATAGGGTGGGCATGGGCAGCCCCTTGGGCCCTGTCTTCGCTGACATCTTTATGACCTGGTTCGAAGATCAATTATTCAATCGAGATTCGGGAAATATCAGACCTATTCTCTATCACCGCTCTGTTAACGATACATACCTCTTGTTCAACTCCGAAGACTCATGTCACAAATTGCTACAACTCGCGAACCGTATACATCCCAATATCCATTTTACCTGTGAAAAAGAGCTCAATGGTTCCCTATCCTTTCTAGCTATAAACATTCCCCATTCTTTCACCGAATTCCAAACCAAAGTTTTCCGAAAACCAACCTTCAGTGGTCAAGGACTAAACTTCTTCAGCTTCTGCAACTTTTCGTTCCAAATCAGTGCAATAAAAACACTAATATTCCGTGCCTACAACATTTGCTCAACCTACACTGATTTCCACAAATAGGTTGAATTTCTGTGTAATTATTTCAAAGGAAACGGCTTTCCCGTGTCACTAGTAGAAAAAATTACGTCCAAATCTTTAAACAACCTCTACCATCCTATATTAAAACTTTCTACTATATCCAAAGACAACCGTTATATAGTTTTCCAAGATACGGGTTTCTTTAACCAAAATTTTTCTAAAGAAATAACAACAACATTAAAGAAATTTAATTATCATACCGAATTTAAGATCATTTTTAAAAATAATCATCTCCTTGGACAATATTTTAATTGTAAGGACAGAATCCCGCTAGAAGCCGACCACGACGTCATTTACAAATTCACTTGCCTCGGATGCAATTTGCGGAATTACATAGGAAGTTCGGTGCGGTCGTTGAAGGCGAGATTCCGTTCTAATATGGGAATTAGTAACAAGGAAAGTAAGTACCCTAGGAGACCTTACGGTCCATTATTAGCCACAGGACCGGAAATATTCTATCATAGAAAGAGTTTTCACCTACATTCGATCCAATGTAAAACTGATGTATCCATTGAAGGTTTCAAAATCCTAAAGACCATCTCTCACCATTTATCCTTACGTATTCAAGAATCAATGTTTAAAGAAAATATTTCTCCCATCTTAAATTCTGACTCCTCTTCCCACCCATTACTTCTTCTCTAAAATAAACCAACCCCCCTAAACCTTTTCTTTCTTCTTACACCCATCACGTTTTCCGCGCCAGTCATAGTTTAACAACTGTTCGCAAAAGGTTAGTGTTTTTTTTTCCTAAAATGTTTGCTAGCGTTATGTACATTTATTATTGTTAACTTCATTATCCATTGAATCATCTAACTTTGAATCAACATTTTTTTAACCGGTGCAACTCTCCATTCTCCCCTCCCCGCCCATATTAAAAGTCCGACCTATCTACTACAACCCTCCCCCAAATTTTTTTAAAAAAATTTGGAAAGTTTAAATTATTAACATATAATATTAGTCTTTCATGAATTTTGCGTAAATTTTTCCAGTACCAGAAGATGGGTGAAACATTCACCCGAAACGTTGTACAATCAAGAAAATAAATGAACTTCCCGTTTTTCGTCATATCCTTCATCCTTGCGAAATCATTCGAAATGGCAACCATCTGACTTCAAGACCTTCTCAAGGCGGGACCTGAACTGGTTACATGACCTGAATAGGAAGTCCTTGTCAATGGATGATATTATCTCCCCAATAGCAGCCCTCAAAGATCCTAAAGTGTTGTGTGGAGCCTTGTTGATATTCTTCTCAACAAAGCCTCACACGAAATAATATAAAGGGTTGCAGTCGGGGGAGGTGGACGGCCACAAGACTGGGAACCAGTGGTGCGGGACGTAGTTGAACATCCACCCCTGTGTCTTCCTCGCCTTGTGTACGGGATCAGAGTTTTGTTAGAAAACGTAAGGCTTTCCCGCGGCTACTTGGTCCATCAAAGACTTGACTATAGTCCCCTGCACACCAATGTAAACGTCCGCATTTACTTTGAGTCCCTGGGGAAAGATGGGAGGAGACAAAACGCGGCCCTCACTACTGACCACTCCAACCTACATTAATGCTACCAATTTTAATAATGAGTGCGTTTTTATAAGTTCAACATGCTCCCAAAGGAACCAAATATTCTAGGTTGTCACCATAACAGTATTCGATATATTTAGATAACAATGTTAGTATTAAGGATCAATCTGTGCTATTGAACGGAAAATCTTTTCAAATTGTCCCCAAAAAACTGGAAACAATATTAACGTTATTTGTATGCAGTATACAAAGAAAACTACGATTCTCTCTGCTGCCCTCGACTCAACAAGCAATCCTCTAAGGCACCTCAAGGTTAGTACTACTTAGTAACTAAGTAGTTAGTAGCAAGATTAACATAATTGTTCATGTCATATTTTAAGTGACGTGCCATACAAGACTAAGGCTATATTTCCATAGACGTCCATTTGAATATATTGTGCTCTTCAGATATTAATAGATTCTTAACTAGTAACTACATTAAAAACTGCCGATATCTAACTAAAATAAAACGCCAGGTGTATCTGTCTTTCTCCCTGCCTGATCCATGTCTGTAATTTCTCCTATTTAGTTACTGAAAGATGAAATTCGGCTTTCAATTCACCATAAGATAAAAATGCAATGATTATGGTGAAAATATTTTTACTGAAATATAACAAAATTTTATTATCTTGTTAAGTATTAATTTCAACTCAAAGTTTTATATTATGATAAATACTATACATGGTTTTCAAGAAGTTTCTTTGCATGATACTTTATTTTCTTGTGCAGAAACTACATTTGGATCTTTTGAGTGAATATGAATCGGAGAAGAAATCTCGCAAGTGTCTAACTAAAGAAGAAGATGGCAAGGACAGCAATGCTGACTCAGCCAAAAATGTCAAGCGAGCAACACTAAGCATGTTCCATATTTCCAAGCCATAACCAGAACCACCAAAATGCAAGGATATCCTCGAAAAGAAAATTCTCTCTCTTGTGGCTAAAGTGGTCCTACATTGAACCTAGTTGAACTACATGAATTTAATGATCTTTTTTCGTGTTAGTGGAAAACATAGCTTCGATAAAATTGCTGGAATATTGTATAAGACCAACTCAGAGTATGGTTTATCTTATATAAAAATTGTATCTACAATCACCGACAATGCATCAAACATGGTAAAATGCTTTAAAGAGTAGGGTGTTCGTGTTCAGAATCGTACTGACGACATTGATGAAGATGAGGGAAAAGATTCAGATGAAGAGGCTATCATCATCAACTTTCCTGAACATTCAGGAGAGCATTGAGAGGAGTCAGTGAAACTATCATTCCATATTCGATGGGTCTCCCGCGCAAAGAACTAGGTAGCAACAACTGATGCAGATAAAAGAATGAATTCACCTGGAGTAAAGAAGATAAAGCATTCTGCAATGGCAAAATGTTCGGTGCTGTGGAATGTTGCTGGTAAACCTAAGTTAGCAGAAGAAAATACAGGAAATAACTGGCGTTTAATTTAGGTACCCATGCGTCACCCGATGGAACTCAACGTACGACTCATTAAGCCAAATATATAAACATAAAAACAACATGAATGTAGTTCTTGAAGAACTGAATCTACCCATCCTCAAAGACAATGAATCGGAATATATTTCAGAATATTTGTCTGTTCTAAAACCAATTGCGGCAGTCATCAACAAATTACAGGCAGAGAAAGCATGCAACTACGGCTGTCTTCTTCCAACACACCTAGTAACTCAATATGCCCTTGTAAGATTGGAGCCTATCCAACCATACATGTACTCTTGAGATACTGCATCCCATTACTGTCAGCAGTCGTCCCTGGCTTCAATGCCAAATTTGGTCATTTATTGCTAGTAATTGCGGATTGAAGTAAAACTGTAAAATTAAATTCTATGTAAAAAATGTTTACTTATATATGCTGACCATCCATTGATATGGGTTATGGACCTAGTGAAATGAGAATGGATAAAAATATAACTAAATACTATATATAAGCCATTTAATAGGTTTTCTTTGCTGGTATGTTATAATAATATTAAGTTTTAAGTTAACCACCAAAACCCCCCGTGGTTTAGATCATTTAGATCAGGTGACATAACATATTAAACGCGAAAAAAAACAAAAGGCCATCAAAATTGCGAGTATATTAACAAAAAAATAATAAAAAATAAAAAAAATGAAAAAAACAAGGGACGCAAAATGACGATGGTGAAGATGTGTCGATGGAGAAGATGTGTCGATGATGAAGACGTGACGATGGAGAAGACAACATTGGTGAAGGCTTGATGAGGACGAAGGTTTAACAATGGCGATAACTTAATTCAGATTGTCTTGCAGTATTGTGATGGTGGCGAAGATGTGACGTTGACTAAGCCGTGACTATGGCGAAGACATGAAGAGGCAATAGAAATCTCTTCAACGTCGACACCTTGTCATTTTGCGATCCCTGCTAATTCGTCTATTTCTCTCGTATTTTTAGTCTTTTATTTATTCTCGCAACTTGAATGGTATTATGGCCCCTTTGCTCGTAATACACGTTATGTTATATTAAATACTACATAACATAACACACATTAAATGCAAAAACTAAAAAGGCCATTAAAGTTGAGAGTGTATATATATATATATATATATATATATATATATATATATATATATATATATATATATATATATATATATATATATAGGTTAATTACAAAACTAAAGTTTTTTCAATTCATATAAATGTGATCTTAAAAAGTGATCTGGATTTTCATGATCATATTTTCTAGTGATCTGATCTTGATCTTCAAGATCACCAAAGTGGCTGATCTCACCCATCTCTGTCAATATAGCAGTGGCGTGCGGTGACTTTTGAAGATGAAACAATTCAAGTTTTACAAAAATAAATATGTTAATTCAACTAAATATATTGTTCATTAAAAATAACTATAAAATTGTAAACTACTCACTCTATCTAAATGCTAATTTTTTTTAAATGCTATTTTTTTTAAACTTTATTTAAATGTTAAATTAGCTTCTGTAAGTATGCACAACCACTAGCCAAAATGTTATATCATATTGGCATACAATGTATTTGCGAGTACAACACTGTTGTGGATGACATCTAGTGTTGGCGTAGGCCTACCTGTTTTAAGAATAGTTTTTTTTCATTATAAGTCGTCGCACTGAACTTCTTTTTCAATAATATTTCAATAATGCAATCGCATTTTCTCACTGTATTTGCATCCATTTTGTTTAAAAGGAGGTTATCACTTAAAAAAATTAATACAATACGCCACACTTATCTCAGCACTTACCTGCAGCTACTAATCTCAAAGATACGAAGGGTGAATCCGGTAGGGCTGCCAGAATCAAGGAAATATTAACAAAATGCTTAAGATACAAGAGCGTAACCATACAGAGTTTAGGCTATGTAGCTGCTTTCATTCTCGGAACCATTATTTGAATATAACCTAAAAATTGTTTAAGCTTCAGAGAATAATAATAGCTAAGCCATTGTGTCTTAGACATTTTATTGCTTTTTCCTAGATTCTGGCAACCAGACGAATTGCCAGATGCAAGCAGATGACTGCAAAGCTAAATTTTCTTCCTTTTTCGTATACAAATAGGTTATATTTTTCTTAATTCTAACACGGCGTTCTAATATCTAGATCAAAATCACAAAACTCTAATGACTGTATATTATTGGTAAGAAAAGCAAAACATCTTTTAAACTATTTATTCCAAAGCACCAAAAAGCAAAACTATTATTGAAATTAAGAGGAAAAAAAAAATAGTAGAAATCTCGACGAAAAGGATACATTTTTTCAAGTGCAGTCGGGCTCATCAGGGTCTAACGTCAATTTGATTGAAAGTGAACGGTACTGTATGGCGTATACAAGTATAGAAAAGCATAAATGTGAGAATAAAATTGATTCTACTGTCATAGTGTTGGTGTTTAATTTATTTTATTCTTAAATAGGGAAAGAATTGCTTTCCTTGCTTCCATTGACTGCACGCCACTGGTAAATAGTAAGCTTCAGAATAGACATCTGTACTAGCAGATTTCTTCAGGTTTTGGTCCTGTGCTCCTTGCTATTTATCATTTAGATAAATTATATAGACGTTGGGTTAGTGTATAAGATTTAGAAGCTTGCTGGTGATTGTAAGTTGGATAAGAGTATAATTAGTGAAGAGGATATCAAATATTTTCAAAATGATATTGAACAGGTGGCTAGTTGGTCCTTCATTGAGATTTACCATTAAATCGTGGAAAATGTAAAGTAATGCACATTGGCAATAATAAAAACAGAGCCGATCACAAGTAATTTGAAAGAACAATGGCAATCACATAAAAATAAAAGGACAGCCTTTGTGTGTTCAGCGATCTTAAATTTTCGCAGCAATGCATAAAGATGGAAAAGAAGGCCTTAAATATATTGTTATATTAAAAGACGATTCACTTACAAAAACAAGAAGGCAATTTTAATCACGTATAACGCATTGATGAGGCTTCAGCTATAGTAATGTACTCATGCTTGCAACTCTATTTGAGAACAGATATTGAAAGATTGGTAAAAGTCCAAGCTAGGGAGACAAAACTAATTCCCTCCCTAAGACACCGCAATTATGGAACACGTCAAGAAAATTTAAATCTATTCAACTTAGAAACTTCATGTGTAAGAAGCCAATTAATTGAAAATTATCAAATTTTAAGAGAAATGGATACTGTGGACCATTCAATCTGGTATTATATTAATGGAAATTCTACGAGGAAAAGGTGGTGTGAATCTTGTTTCAAAACCATTTTGAACATGTTTATGGGGAAACTCTTTCTCACACAAAATAGTTGTCTGGAAACAGTTGTTTGAAGAAGTTGTTTCTACTAATAGTATAGAAACATTTAAAAAGGTTAACGTTATTCGAAACTTAAATTAATGAAATGTGGCTTCAGTAGGTACAAAATTATCCATTTACTACCAAAATTCCTAGTTGTATTCTTTATTTCAACTAAACTAGGAATGTTTTCAATTTTCTTTTTTGCCCGCTTTGGCGAGTGGGATCAGTGTGTGGGAAGAGACTTCTTTTCACTCTCCTTTGTCTCATACTCACTCTCAGTCTCTCCTATCGCATACGCACAATTTCTTTTTCTCCTGCTCAGTTAAGGCGCCAAAATCCGAGTTAGTGGCTGGTTTAACTCTTTCATAAATATAATAACATCCCTCTCAACATAAAATATGCCAAACAAACAAAACCAATGAAAAATGAGTTAGGCTTTCCTATAACAAAACAGCATCTTCATGTGGTTACGTGACGGGCATAATTTTATAATTAGAGTTCCGAAATATACTTGGACTCTGTTATTTATCAGCAGAGATTGTCAAAAGGAAACCTGTGTATAGCAATCTTACTCTTATGACCTGGTGAAATAAGGACGATATTAAATCTTCTGGAAAACACGAATTCACAATCATGAGGTCTGTTAATTTTTTTACTAGGCTAGGTCGCGCTTCACTGCTGAGCCTACTTAACTAATATTAACAACTACTACCACTACTACTACAAATGCCTACAAATGTGAGTAAATATATGTGAGTGCATCCATATTACTTCCCCTGAAATGGAGTATTTTAAGGTCACCATGGAAATAAAGATACAGAGATCGATAGACAGTATTCGGTCTGTCATCCATACAATTTCAAGCTTAATTGCCGTTCTTTACGTTAAACGAAGAACAATTATTTTATTCTCCCAATGATTGTGTGCATCCGCGGTTGTGTGCGAACGTGTATACGAGTGTATGAAGCGATGGCAACATTGTGAAAAAGGTTGGCCTGTGGTCGTTGTCTTTGTGTTTCAATTCACCCAATGGAATTTGGTGCAATTTTGTTGTATGCTATTTGCCATCTTATTCTTCAGGAGATTCAATACCGCAAGTGTTAATTTGCCAATGCCGCAACTGTTAATGTGCCAATTCCACAATTGTTCATGTGCCAATACTGCAATTGTTAATGTGCTAATACAGCAATTGTTAATGTGCTAATACCGCAATTGTTAATGTGCTAATACTGCAATTGTTAATGTGCTAATACAGCAATTGTTAATATTTTAATACCGCAATTGTTAATATGCCAATACCGCAATTGTTAATGTGCTAATACTGCAATTGTTAATGTGCTAATACAGCAATTGTTAATATTTTAATACCACAATTGTTAATGTGCGCTACCCCAATTGTTAATGTGCCAATACCGCAACTGTTAATATGCTAACACCGCAATTGTTAATGTGCCAATAACGCAATTGTTAATGTGTTAATCCCGCAATTGTTAATGTGCCAATGCCGCAATTGTTAATGTGCCAATACCCCAATTGTTAATGCGCAAATACCGCAATTATTAATTTGCTAATACCGCAATTGTTAATGTGTTAATACCGCATTTGTTATTGTGCTAATACCGCATTTGTTAATGTGTTAGTACCACATTTGTTAATGTGCTAATACCGCATTTGTTAATATGTTAATACCGCATTTGTTAATGTGCTAATACCGCATTTGTTAATGTGCTAATACCACATTTGTTAATATGTTAATACCGCATTTGTTAATGTGCTAATACCGCATTTGTTAATGTGCTAATACCGATTGTTAATATGTTAATACCGCATTTGTTAATGTGCTAATACCGCATTTGTTAATGTGCTAATACCGCATTTGTTAATGTGTTAATACCCCAATTGTCGTTCACTTCATTATTCTTTGTACCGGTACTTCTCTTAATTCATCCCCTACTCCTCCCACAAATGCTAGAGCCCATGCAGACGGCGCCATCTACAGGCCATGATGATCTTGGTAAAGCTTAAGTTAATTAGTGAATTGCCCCCCCCCCACCTCATCCAATCATAGACGAGGTCCACCAAACGGATAAAAGAAATCGACATAAAGATCAAAATGACAACTGCTGGTGAAGATCGAGGAATTAAAAATTTTCGTAGATATGTAGCCATATGGGCGTTTGTGGGTGTTGAGGTCGGAAGGGCACTAAATTGGGGACGTTGGGGACTGGAGGGAACTAAATTTGGGATATTGGGGCCTGTAGGGCAATAAATTGAGAACGTTAGGGCCTGGAGGAACTAAATTTTCAATATTGGGGCCAGTAGGGCAATAAATTGGGGACGTCGGAGCATGGAGGGAAATAAATTGGGGACGTTTGAGCCTGTAGAGCAATAAATTGGGGACGTCGGAGCCTTGAGGGAACTAAATTTGGGATGTTAGGGCCTGTAGGGCAATAAATTGGGGATGTAGGAGCCTGGAGGGAACTAAACTTTGGACGTTGGGGCCTGGGGGGGGAAATAAACTGTGCTGCTGGGGCCGGAGGGCACGAAGCCGTGTCAGGAGACTATTCTCCGGGAATCGAGCCCCGTAGCCCCATGCGTGGAAATTCAATGCTTTATCAGAGTCGCGAGATCTCTTAAAGCTTATGACCCAGTTAAATGTCGCTAGTTTAAATTTTTTAGATATTAAAAGATCGGAGAACGTCGTAATTGGGTGTTCTAATCGGCAGTGGACCGCGATGCCGCAGGAAACAGCATTTCCCCGGGAGGAGGAAAAGGGCTTAAGAAAATGGTGGTTAGTGTTGAAGGTGAGATACACCCACAACATATTTTACCTTTCATGGCACAAATCAATCAATCCCACTCTTGCATTCTTCCCCTTTCCTTTTCCAGCTCATGTATATTTATGCACATTCATGTGCTGAAATAATGTTTTCACCCACACAAAAGTTTTTTTTCAGCACAGAACTCTACCACCTTCATTTTATTTTTAATCGCTCTGGCTGTACCAATGCTCCACTTATCTCCAGTCTCATCTTCTCACCCATACATCCTACAACTATCAACCAACGCTTTTTAACAATTCCATCCCACCCCTAATATCTCTAGTTTCATTTTCTCACCCATACATCCTGCAACTATGAACCAATGCTTTTTAACAATTCCATCCCACCCCTAAGTCAGTCACGCCCTCTCATTCTCAACTTCACTTCTATTATTACTGGGTCCTTCACTACAACCAGACATCTGTGAAAATCCCAAATTCAATATAATTCTTGAGCTTGCTAAATCATACCCAACCATTACATCATGCCCCCCCATCCTCTCTACCACCATGCACACATACTCGCACTCCATCCACTCCACCACACATAAACACTACTTTTACCTACATATTCGTCTCATAGAGCGCAAGCATCTGCATCCCACCTCTTTTAAATCATTTACCACATCTCCCCTTTCCCTCGCAAGTGGGTGCCCCGTTAGTCTCGAGGTAAATTAAAACTACCTAGGCTTTTCCTTCTAGACAGCTCCGCTTTACCCTCTTTCACCATATTCTTTACAAGCGACTTCTCACCAATTCTTTCTTAGCCGATGGCTAATTTTGTAGGCTAGTCGTCGATCAGCTTTCAGTCACTCATTCGTAGTGGGGGAGAAGGGGGGTCACCATTCTCTGTTGGCGTCGGTTGGAGGGGGGAGGGGGTGAACATACCTGTTTTCTGCCCCGCCGAGACCCTATTTGAATGCTCGCAAGGATATGTCAGGTGTAGCATTTGAAACAATGCTTCAGTTGACATCTGTAGGAACGCGTGCCCCCCTGGCCCCAACACCCTTAGCTGGATCTGTGGCTGTCTTCCACACATTATCCCTTTCTCCAACTTCCCCATTTTCTTTACAAACTTTCCGCCGATTCCCTCGTTGGTTTTTGTTTTAATTATTTCTAATAAAATCTCCCCTCTTTCCCCCACCAAATACCCCCCATATACGCCACCTCCACCCACCCATCGATGCGGCTTAACTGGACGGATCCACGGCTTCGCAAGCCAGTGACCATAATCTGGGATTAGCTGCCTTTTACGACACGTTATAGTCTATAAATGGAGCCAGAAGCATACCTATGCCCTATTCAAGGCATGCTGTCAAAGACGACTAAACCCGGATATGGGCCACTTGGCTAGGAAGATGCGCACCCGAACGTTTTCTTTCTGCAAGCGCGAAGGGCAATGCGTAACCTTGATGTGTGTCACCTCACTTTGTGATGGGCCATTTATTATTATGAGTATATGTACAGATGTGTACAGGGTGTGCCATGTAATTGAGAACATAACTTTAGCGAGCCCCAAATGCCCCAGGCTTCATTCGGACACAGCAGCTAGAGGATGAAAAGGCAGGCCGTCATAATTGCCCTGAACACCGACCACGAACTCCGAGAGATTACCACTTTAAAATGGGGCCACGTCTTTCGTATTCAAGGTCCTTGGGGAGCTACTGGCTTCGGGGGGGGGCGTACCCCCCCCCCCCAAAGCATGATCTTTAGTGGTCAGACCTGGCCCGGACGGCCGAGATGGACCAGAGACCAAGATATAAACGATGACATCACTCTGTGGGCGTGGCCACCAATGAGGACACAGCTTTAACCTAGGATCGATGGGGTTGTCCTCGGAAGGTCGTAGGTGTCCCATTAAGAGGACGGCGAAGAATTCTTGGTAAAACTACAGCTCTGACAGCATCTCACATCCGGCAAAGGAGGGAAAGTTTTGGGCAAAATTTCCCAAACGCCTCCGAAAAGTTCCAAAAGAGAGATAGTACGCATTTTTTCATCACCACTCACAATCATACTAATTTCATCTTTTCTTCTAGCGGCCCCACTTAAGCAGATGACTGCCTAAGTCCCCGGCCCCGCTCCCCTGCGTGAACGGCCGTCAGATGTGAGGGGAATTTGCCAATCATGTTTCGTCCCAACTATGCCTAGCAGTTGCATTGGCATAATTGGGGGCATTGGAGGAAGCTGGTTTGAGGATTAGCCCACAGTAGAGAACAATGTCAGAAACTTTCCGGACAAGGGACGGACTGCAACCTTCGGTGCTAATTACGGCAAAGGCCCCTTCCAGGACCATAGAGGGTGAAAACCGTCTCTATGTTATGTTGGGGAGCGGTCGCGATTCAAAACCCTCGGGGGGGCGGCGTTGTCAATAAGTCCGCCATACAATCACACCCCTGAGAGGATCCCACCCGGACTCATCTCATTCATCTTTCATCATTCACCCAAAGGCAAATCCCTTTTTTACATCCAGGCGGCGGTTTTTTACGAGGGACGGCCCTCTTCTCCCAATCAGTAAAAATCAAAATTTAAAAAAAAAAGGAAAAATATACACAACCCACCCATAAACTGAAAACGTAACAGAGAGTTCCGAATTTAAGGTAAGCCAATTCACCCATAGAAAAGTGTGCGCCCCCTCTTCAAGGGTAGCCCACCCGTAATAATGGCGGCACAGGATGCGCCAAGAGTCCCGCTTAGGTGTATAGGCGGGCAGGCAAAACCGGACAAGGGTACGGTGTACAAGACCCTGTTTGGTAAGCTCAGCGTGGGCGTACTAAGGCTAATCGACACTCCCGTCGGTTATGTCGCCGTGTGCGAGAAAGAAAAAGATGTAGAAACGCTCACGAAGGAAGACGGAGTAAGCACTTAATGGAGATAAACCTACAACCAACCACGCCCACCCAAATACAGGCGCACAGAAGCGTAGTGTGCAGAAGGCTAGACCCGTGGGTAGGCCAGCACACAAAAGAAGAAATTAAAGAAGAGGTCGAGAAGAACCAGAACTGGGCAAAGGTGGCTGAGGTCATCAAATTCAGAAACAAAAGGGACAATTCTGAATACGCCCACGTCTTCAAAGTTGTCTTCACAGACACGGAGATGGCGGCGAAGGCTAAGGAGAGAGGCTTACTTCTCTTCAACGCCAAGATCAGTGGAGAGCAGGTCGAACGCGAGGAATACATTCCCGTGCAGATCTGCTTCAACTGCTACAGACTAGAATGCCATACGACCAAAGATTGTAAGTAGCAGGAGGCAACCTGCTCAAAGTGCAGTAAAAAAGAGCACGGCTGGCGCGAATGCCAGGCCAGGGAGGAGAAGTGCCCGAATTGTGGCCAAAGACATGGGGCGATGGCGATGTCATGTCCCAAGAAAAAGGAGATTATCCGGAAGAAGACAGAAGCGAAGAGGGCGGAAGGCATAAGGAGAGCAAACACCTCCTATGCCCAAGCAACAAGAGCCACCCCCTCTGCAAGCGCCCTAAACACCCTGGTCCCCAAAACATTCGTCAAAGTGGACAAGGACGACAAGGATGCCACAAAAATTCTTACGTGCATCCTATATGCGCACGTAAGGAATCTGACCAGCCCAGGCTGCTTTGCCATGGAGGTCAACACGATGCTGAAGAATAACGGACTCGCAGAAATGTGGTTCCCGGAGAACCCCTCTTCAGGGGACGCCCTCCAAGTTCAAATTGACAACCAAAGAGAGGCACCCGCGACACCATTCCCACGGGAAACCGAATGGAAAGAAAATAACCACAGTGAAGAAAAGAAGAAAAGCACCCCACAGAGATCTCCGAACAAAGACCCACGCCTAGCTGCAATGAAAAAAAGGGAGGAAAGTGCAAGAAGAGCAGCCAGACGTCTCAAGCAGGTGGAAGGAAATCTCCTAGGCTCGTCCTCCTCATCCGAGGACGAACGGGAGAGTCCTCAACCCACTAAGAGCAGGAGCAGAAGTGTAAAGAGAGTCAGGAAATTTGATGGGGAAGACCTCAATATCAAATTCTACAGGACTCAAGACACTTCGTTTCCAAAAAGCCCCAAGGTGGGAGAAATCATAGAGGGAGTAAAAACAGGACTACTAAAGTGGTCCTATGATTCCCCAGACCTTGAAGCGCTGGTAGTAGCGGCGCTCATGGAGGCTAAAATTAAAATGTATGTACAGGGACTCCTGCCTCGCTGTAAGCGAAGCAGAGTTAAAAAAAATTCGGAACGGAAAAATTGCACACACCGAAAACCACTAATCTAGACCAAACAAGCACACACATACACAACAACACATTAACATGGAAAACACTAACAATACACTAAAGATTCTAACAATTAACGTTGACGGATGGGTAGGGAAACACATCCCTTACGGAAACATCTTCCGTAAAGTGGATCCCGACCTAATTCTCATCTCAGAACATGGTGTTGATAAAAACGTCAACAACATAAAAATCCCGAACTACACAATCTTTAGCAAAAATCACACACAAGAACGGTACGATGGCGCTGCTATCGTGATCCGAAACAACATTACATACAAAACACTTCCAGACCTAGATGAATCATTCGTGGCAATAGCAATACCTACCCTAGTTGGAGACCTGACCGTGGCGGCGGCCTATCAACCACCGCGACGTGATTACCTCCCGATCCCTAATTTTTACAACCTCTTCGGGCGTGGGAAATTGACATTGCTTGGCAGTGACCTTAATGCCAGATGCCGTGCATCAGGCTACGGGAGAACCGATCCAAGGGGAAGAAACCTGGAGATGCTACTCGAAAGAGACAGACTCCAGAGGGCCGGGCCAGATTTCCGACCTTCATAACACAATGTTCAGCAACAAAGCCGGACATTGTGTTGACATCTAAAAACTTCCCCTTCAACATTGTCAATGAGCCCGGGCCAATGGTTCCGAGCGACCACATCCCGATTCTCACTACCATCTCGCTAGCACCAATACTCAAGCCCGTCACACTCAGGAAAAGTTACGCGAAAGCTGACTGGGAGCTATATAGAGAGATACTCAGTACATACCAACCAACTGATCTGGGAGACGCTAATCTCGAAGAAATTGATAAGGAGATCAACAAGATCACCGATCTCCTCATTCAAGCCGACGAGAGATGTGTTCCCAGAATCTCCTATAAAATGCTCCCACATCCTGTGTGGACGGACGAGATGAGAGAGATCGCCCGTGAACATAGAGCAATCTATGATGAGATCGACAGGACAGGTACCAATAGGGAAAGGACGGCCAGAATGAGACACCTAAGCCTGGAAATGAAAAACATCATACTAGAAAAACAGACGACGATATGGAATGACATCATCGGGAAGCTGGACAGGGAGAGTGATCCCGTAAAATTCTGGAATAACATCCGGAGAATTAGGGAATTACCTCCCAGACCCAGAACCAAAATCAAGGAAGGAGACAACATCATAGAGGATCCAGAGTCTCTCGAAAGAAGATTTAGATCCCATTGGCAGACGATTTTCGCTATAACGCCAGAGGAGAACGACGACTTCGACCAGGATTTCGAAGACCAACTGCTCGACGACCTCGGCACAATAATACATAGAACCCACCCCCATCCGCAAGTGTCACAGGAAAGAGTGATGGCTGACCACGGAGGCCCGGTAACTGTAGAAGAGACCTTGAACACCATAAGGTCTTTCAAGCAGAGGGCCCCAGGCTGGTCTGGAATTATGAAAAATAACCTCGTAAATGCACCAAGGCAAATTATTCAGGGACTGGCAAACACGATGAATGCCGCCCTGAATACAGGCTACTTCCCGGATGGATACAAGATGGCCAAAATCATCTTTATCCCAAAGGGAAACAAGCTTCCAGACCAGGTGGCAAGCTATCGCCCCATCTCTCTTCTTGAGATGCAGGGTAAAATCTTCGAAAAGATTTTAGCGAATAGGCTACAAGCTCAACTGAGCGAGTTAGGTGCGCACAACCCCACAACAGCACGGGTTCCACAAAAAAGGGGCACAGACACCGCCCTGGCGCTCCTGACGGAAAAAGTAGCATACACCCAAGCGAACAGGTTCTATGTAGACATTGTGTTGAGGGACGTGCAGAAGGCCTTCGACAAAGTCTGGCTGGAAGGACTTCAATACAAGATCCTGAACCTCCAGCTAGACCCAATCCTGGAAAGGATCCTCTGTGACTTCATCATGGACAGAAGGGCATGTCTCATGATTGAAGGGCACAGAGGCCCCAAATTCGAATTAAAGTCGGGCGTCCCTCAGGGTAGCTGCCTGAGTCCTCTGCTTTACTTGGTCTTCACCATCGACCTTCCAACTCCGGTGCACAGGGACACGATGTATCTGCAATACGCAGATGACGTCACACAAATTGTCCCATGCCCGGAGAGGAAAGCAAGGGCGCAGGCGGACCGTACTATAGCGGAAATCAACAACATCAGCCGATACGAGAGACGATGGAAAATCAGGACCAACAGGGACAAGTTCAAAATTGTCCCGTTGAACCGCGAGTTGACATGGCCCATCATCATAGATGGGAGGAGATACGGCTACTGTCCTGGGCCTTAAAATCACCGACCATGAATACTCGAGACACCACACGGAGAGGCGGAATCTGGCGAGGAGAGAAATCTCCAAGCTCTACAGGTTTAGAAATCTTAGCTCGGCTAACATCAGAAAATTATATATGATGTATGTCCGGGCTTTGCTGATCTACCCCGCAGTGGTGTCCCAAGCGGCTAACAAAACCTCTATGAAAAGGCTCCAGCGTATCCAGAACACTGCCTCTCTGCTTATTAATAAAGTAAGAAGGCGTGACCATGTCAGGCAAAGCGTCCTGCATCGGAGGAAACGCTTGGAGCCCATCAATGTCGTCACCCAGAAGCTGGGAAAAAAGATCTGGTCCACTTTAACGGACGATGTCATTCCAAACCTCCTGGGAGCAGGCGGCAGGCTAAATATACCTGTGTGGCTACGGGCGAAAGCCTCACGCAGAAGCCGGTTCCCGAGCACAAAACTATGTACACGTAACAACATAACCCCAATGTACACATAACACCGTCAAAACACAATACGTTAACTCCATACATCCACACACGAAAAATGTGACTACAAAATACAAATACTACATTGTCGGCAAATAAGCTATCAAAGGCTTGAATGCTGAAAACCAACAACAGTATTAAACTGAAATTAAAAGACAGAGAAGAAGACACAAACATACAGTAAGAAGAACACTACAAACAGACGAAAACATAAAGACAAGAATAAAATATTCAAATAAAGAAAAAAGTAATCAAAAATAAAGTGCTGCCCTCCCTACTAGGGCAACCCCCCCCATCTTTAATTTTTCACCCACTATATCTTCCACTATAACATCTCTTTTCGAAAATTGCGTACATCATCATCCCATTAAGAGCCTGCTGCCACCCACCCACACATGGCTACACGTAGTTCCTAGAGGCCTGGGAAGTCCACTGGACCCCAGTCGTAAATTACTTTCTTCATTCCTCCTACATTTTATATATCCTCCTTCCCATGGGGGCGGACGGTGTAAGAGGGAGAATCCCCCTGTTACCATGACAACCTGGAGGACTGGCACACCCTCCTGTTGGAGGACATTTCCCTATAAAGATCATCCATCATTTTCGTTTCGTCTACTTCACTACTTCCTTTACTATCTTTCTGTGTGATGTGGGCTCGTTGCTATTGCGCTTTACATTTCGAAGACAAAAAATCATTCCATCCACACATCCCACGCGACGTAGAACATGTTGCTCCTAAGATGTGTCCTTCTTGCTCTCTATATTTGAAACTACCTGTTTTACGATTTCCGGGCATCTCGATATATATATATATATATATATATATATATATATATATATATATATATATATATATATATATATATATATATATATATATATATTGTATTGGGCAATTTTTAGTTTAACGAAAAAGGTGAGGATAAGGAAGATCTGGTTCTTTTTTTTTTACAACGTTTTGAGATTGCTCGCTCATCTTCAGGTATCGACATACTATAAATTTAAACGGAACAAAAGTAACTAAATCTCACTAACAAAAATATGACTTTAAATGCGATACAGGGTAAATAAAGCAGCCAAACTAAACGGAAGCAGTAAAGCATGACCCAACACCCACAAAAAATAATAATAAGAGGTGTTAAAACAAAGTGGACGCTGAATAAAAGTTGATATAAAATAAATATTATCAGATGAGAGGTAAAAAAAAACCCATGAAAGAAACCCTTACCTTCAGTCACCGAGGTCCAAGACTAAAGTGAGAGAAAGCATAGGAAGGCGGTTGACAAGAACGTTAAATTAAAGATTGGGCTTTACAAAGGGGAAATGTATAATTTCCCCTTATTTCATACCGAAAAAGGGGGAACATAGCCAGTATATAGACTTGTTGTTTTTGTATTTAGAGCCAAAACATTTGGAGGATGTCCTTTCTGAGGCGTCAGCTCGCCGTATCCATAAGACAGTTCCTCCAGTTCACACCAGTCCAAAGAACAAGATTGGAAAGTTGTCTCTTGTTTATACTAGCCATCATCTGCATCCCAAGGCTTGATACAGTGAATCTGATTTTCACTTCGCAATAAAGGCATATAACTCAGCTTGTGGATATAGGGTTCTTTCCCACTTCCGTCTTTTCAGTTAAAACCGTACTAATCCATCACTACGTTCCCAAAATGCGTAGCCTTATTTATTGGCGCGTTACGTTAATCTTAATTTTGTAAAAAGCTCCGCCCGCAAAGTTTAATCCTATTTATAGTCTGTTCTGAATGATAGTCGTAGAGACTTCGATGCGTTTATTCATTCATTAACATTCGCAGCTCAATTCTCATTGCGGCTCTTACTCGAATGGGATTAATTGTCCGTTAGGGCGAGTTTATCTTATTCCCCGGAGCAAAAGTTTCAACTTCCTGGCACTCTTTCATCCATCTCTCCAATTCATCGTTCCTTGGCGAATTATAGTTTTCAGCTATTAAAATCTGTTGGATGAATTTAAATAGATAAATTACGAGGAAGAGCCACACTGAGAATTTAACTGCGAATGTTAATGAACGAATAAAAGTATATATATATATATATATATATATATATATATATATATATATATATATATATATATATATATATACAGGGAAGTTTTTTATGTCTTACTTTTGAAGTTTAATAAAATCAAGAATAATTTTGCGATTATAATGAAACTTACAGAAATTGTTGGTAATAGTTGTGAGTTCTTTGTTCTAAAATTGCCAATTGATTCATTTATTATATTAGAAGTTATGCTAATTTTAGTAAATTGGTCATTTTTTGCTAGAAACGAAAAGCGTAAAAAGTTTTGTTAAAAAAGTGATCTTTGGAATGCTCGATTCTTAGCAAAATCTTTGCGAAAATTCTGAAGTAACAAATTTACTAGCATCATAGTCATTCGTAGACAGCTATCAAAGGAGAAAACTTTTCTAGCAAAAATCATTATCAGGAATTTTTCCAAACTGAAAACATAGAAGCTCTTGGACATGATTGGACGAAAAAAAATTGTTGAAACATTCTTCAGATGCAACTGTTCAGTGGTTTCAATACAACGACGGATGAGACGTGAAGGAGCTCAAGACATACCATCACGACAAGGACTATGTAGACTAATTAAAAAATTTTGAGACTCAGGTAGTGTACAACATGGGCGAAAAGGGCATGCTGGCAGAAAAGGTGTAGAACAACATAAAATTGAAGAGTTGCGTCAAAAAGTTGAACGGTCGCCGCAGAAATAATTGAAAAGAAGATAAGGCCAAAGGAAATTGTCAAAAAGTGCAGCATACAATGTAATGAAGAAAAAACTGAAACTTAAGCTATACAAGATTCAGGCTGTGCAAAAATTAGAAGACAACGATTTCGCGAAAAGAAAATTGCATGCAGAAGAATTTAGACGAGATAATGTTTGACGAAGCGCACTTTCATATCAGCGAATACAATAATGTGGTGGTATGACCAGGTGTACGCCGTTATACGCACACTGGCCTACTGGCCGACCGAAATTAAGGCTCCACCTGGGGATGGCTTTAAGAGTGCTTTAAATACACAGTTACTAGGCCAAGGAATATTCAAACACGGCTACAAAAATATACTTTAATAGGACTAAAGATTACATATATATATATATATATATATATATATATATATATATATATATATATATATATATATATAGGCCAAGTTAAATCGCAATGCAATTAAATATTGACGGATCACTGCTAAGATGATTAACACTATCAATTAAATGTGAACCGAGGGATAATTAATTAAGTAATAATTTTACAATTATGCAAGTTCTAGAGCAAAGGGGATCCTTGAGGTTCGACGCGGTACAGGTAGGAGGAGCGTGACGAGGCGGGGGTTAAATCCCTTTTACCTTGATGTGCGGCGAGTAGGACCAGGTAGGTAAGTTCGATCTTAAACTTGTGGGCGCCTCACGAGACGCTCAATTCAACTTCGAGAAACTGAAGTTGGGGGGGCCTCTGATCCTTAAGAGGCAAACGGAGGGTGCTTTGGGAATGGCTTTTCCGATCCTTAAAATCCAACGACGTGGTGAGAAGGGTTGAAACGCGCCTAACTATTTCCACAAACAACACTGAGTGACGACTAGCTCTTCGACAATCACTCAATTCTTCTCTGGACGAGAATGTAGTCGATTCTCTCTCGACTACGAAGACATTACGGCTAACGTACTGGACGGCGGCTTCAGACACAACCTGCATGTGAATTCTGAACTGTCGAATATATACCCCGAAATTATCTACATAGGGAGAGAGATTCATCGCAAACAGACTTCCTTAATTGCCTTGGGTCGCGATAAGAGCCCATAGCGAGAAGTCGAGACGTCCACTTAATGGTCTTTCCATTGTTCTAATTTTCGCAGTATATAGGGCAGACGAATTTAGAGCGGTCAACGACGAACTGGGGAAGTAAGGGGGAGGGGGATTCGTTTTCTCTCTCCTTATTCCACAAATAATAAGCAGATCAACAGAATATTGTCTGATCACAACCCAGAAGTTACACACCTGAAAGATTTGTATCCTGCAAAAACCACTGTGGTGTGCGATAACACCTCAGAAGATCATTGGGCCGTATTTTAATGACAATGAAAATGGAAATTCAGTTCCTTTAATGGCGAAAGATACGACACATGCTTGAAGAATATTTTTTACCGCACTTTCGAAGGCTTCGAAATAGAAAACAACGGGGGGGGGGGGGGGTCAGCAAGATCGTGCAACATCACATACATCGAATGAAACAATGCAGTTGTTAAGACGAAACTTCAGAGAAAAAAATCATTTCTCGAAACAGTGAATTTAAGTAGCCTCCAAGATCCCCCGATCCAAGACCTTTGGATTGTTTTATGGGTATATTTAAAAGATCTTGTTTACCGTAATAATCCTAGAAGTATCCAACAACTAAAAAATAATATCGCTGAAGAAATTAATAACATCAATGAAGAACTTGATGAGAACATTTGAAAAGAAGAATCTTCAAATAAATTAATTTATGCAAACTGATTATTAGTCTTAGTTTTTTGTTAATTTTAACCAAATTAAATTAATTAAAATAAAATTGGGTTTGATATTCGATAAATATCTCTGAAACAGCGAAAATTTGTTAAAAAATCAATGCTCACTAAAATGGGTATAACTTCTACAAAAATAAATGAATCAATTAGCCCCTTTAAGGCAAAACCTTGCAGCTATTACCAACAACTTCTGAAAGTTTCTTTATGATCACAAAATTATTATTGATTTTATTAAACTGCAAGGTAGGACATGTTAAAAAATCCTCCCTATATATATATATATATATATATATATATATATATATATATATATATATATATATATATATATATATATATATATATATATATATATATATATATATATATATATATATATATATATATATATATATATATATATATATATATATATATATATATATATATATATATATATATATATATATAGTTTAAAGGACATATTTGATATTTGGAAAAGCGGGTATTAATCTAGCCTTTAAATATAATAATTCCTTAAACCAATTGATGATGGCCAGGAAACCCAAAGAACATCATAACATAGGAGTATATGCAATACCATGCAACGATTGCCATAAAGTTTATATAGGGAAAACGGGGATAAATCTAGACAAGAGATTGTACGAACACAAAAGAGATATTAGAGTGGGCAGCGAAAGCAATGGAATATTTTGCCATGTTAGAGACACGAATCATACGATCGATTTCAATGGAAGTAAAATGGTATTTAAATCGGCTAACTATGTTAAGAGAAGAATCGTAGAATCGAGCTTGATATCGTCAGTTCCTAATTTAAATCTATCTGAGGGTCAATTTTCTTTTAATCCTGTAATAAGAAAGCATATAAATAAAATAGTTAAATGTCAGCCCTTCAATATGTTTAGGCCTAACCCCCCCCCCAGATTAGCAACAAGTAGGGGATTGGGGGAAAAAAGAGGGAATCTTGTGTTATGCTTATATGCACTTCTCCTATATTTTCTACGCAGTGTCAGTTTAAAAAGGGTGTGAGATACACCGAAACTGTTCTGAATTAAATTGTCTTCGGAGAATGTGGTATAATTCCTGATATATATATATATATATATATATATATATATATATATATATATATGCCAAAAAATCACACAGGAAAATGAAAGGCGGATTCCAAGTACTTTCGAACTTGGAATCCGCCTTTCATTTTCCTGCGTGATTTTTTTACATTTATTGCTCTACTCACGCTATACGTAGGTGAAAACACGTATCGCAATTTATAGGAAAATATTAGGCATTTTTTTTATTGGATATCTTATTTTTGTCTCGTGTTATAATTTGTTCTCAATTTGGGGACGCACCTTTTATACGAGTAATGTAAGAGTGTTTTCCGTTGCAACGGAGCCAACTTCGCTGTGGACGAAGACATTCAGGAGAGTTCTGTGCTTTCCCCTCCTGTACAACTAGTATCTTCAACTTCTTTCAACTTCACCACTTTCTTTGGCGGTGATTTTTGTTAAACAGGCTTAATACCTCTTTCACCCTTATTTGGATAGGATAAAGAATGATAGAGGGAGGGGGGCAAAACTTAAGTGTTGGTGGTCGCTGAAACATTTTTACTGCGAATCCCCAATAACAAATATCCTAAAAAGGGCACGGATATTTCGAAGCATGGGCTTGAACCCTTGTGTGAGTTTTTGCAGGAGATGGGGTCAGTTTCAGGAGAACTACGCGTCCCCCTGATCTCGCGTACCATATCTCTTTATACGTGCGCTGACTAATTTTCACACATTTTAACAAATTTCTTTTTAGAAACCTCCTTGAGGAGGTAGACCAAATAGTTTTCGTATTATTATAAACATAAGAAAATAAAGCGTTTCCATTTCCTTATTTTAGATTAAAAAATAAAATAAATTTACATTTGTAGCGGTTTCTGTATTCGTTCTAAATTTAACGTTTCATCTCTTACATCCCAAAAGGGAGTTTGCGATTGACATACAGAAAACCTGAATTTAATGGGTAACAATTATTTCACTAAATCTAAGAAATTTTGTTTAATTTTTCGTTTGGTTCCTAAGTTATCATATTATTGTAAGTTGTGCTATCCCTCTATCGCATCGTAGATGAGATCCCCACCCCCAACAGGATAATAAAATGCGCATAAAGATCAAAATGACATAACCTAACCGAAGTTGGCAGGCCCGAAGGCGCGAGACTGTCCGTCTTCGTTGTGGAAGGGGCACCCATTCCGCGGCATGGGTATATAAATTTGAGTATATCCGTATACAGGACCCTAATACTCCATCGGTAAGACTCTGTAACGGAGGAGAGTAGCTATGTGAAAACGGGAAGGGAATGATATCAGCATTGTGATTGTTTGTGTACGTGCACTCCTGTGGTCCAAGCTCCTGATCATATTACTCTTCGCGAGACATTGTAAACCCTGTTCTGAGCCAATGAACCCTAAACTCAAGTAATCATTTCATTTCCCGCCAAAAAGAAACTCTCAACGGAATATAAAAAAAAACCCGCAGAGGAATGTAAGGCGATGCTTTTGAGGTTGAAGTTTGGTATTAAATTACAGTTCAACTTTTAGGACTCATTTAGTAACTCCATGGCCTCTAGATAGAGAATAACTAACGAATTATTTTTCCTTTGAATCAGACGTCACGCAGAGCACAACTGAGATGTAGGAAAATATAAAGGGCCTGTCGCACCTAGACGAATAGGGGTCAACGATTGTAGAACGTGTAAATTTTGAGTTTTTCGTTACTCATTCGTCCATATCGTTTCTCAGGCGTTTCTTCGTCGTTTATCGATCGTTACCATTCGTCGTATTCGTTGTGGGGCTCAGTAAAGTCTTGTGCATGCACAAAGCTTTTTTCCAAATCGGGAACGTTCGTTCGTTAAACCTTCGTTCTTAATTCGTTAGCCATTCGTTGTATACGTTAGGCAATCGTTAAGCGTAAGTTCCTTAATCGTTAATTATGATGGTAGCGTATAGGAAACGAATAAGAAGCGACTGATGAACGACCTTAGAACGTTCTTCTAACGCTTGTGTGAAGGATATCTACCGAATGCAGCGAATACAAAGCGATAATAACGATTAGTTAACGATCATACAATGAAGCAGTGGCGATGACGACGTATGGTAAGCGAATGGGTAACGACTATTCAGGAGTCTGAAAAATAACATATCTGTGAATGTCATCAGTATCAATCCAGTTGTACAGGTGTACACACTTGCCATCACTCTGGACGATCCAGTACGGAGAAACACTGGTACAACTACAGCAGAGTCTTAGGGTTCTGAATCTGCAACTCATCCAGCGGAGACAAAGGCGGAAAAAAAGAAGAACAACAAGGCGCCTTTGGGTGAAGCCCTGGATCCAGAGGAGACCACTCTACGGCGTGTACGACAAGCTGATGGTGGAACTGAGGAGAGATGATCCAAGCACACTCCACAACTTTGTTCGCATGACTCCTGCCATGTTTGATGAGCTCCTGTATCGGCTAATACCAAGGCTGATCAAACAGAACACCTTCTACAGAGAAGCGGAGAAGCGCTTCAACCCGAATTGTAGTTGGCATTAACCCTTCGCCACTTGGCATCCAGCAACAAGTACAGTGATATTAAGTTTTCCCCCACAACACCATCTCTCTTGTGGTCCATGAAGTGTGCCAGGTAATCATTGATGAGTACCTCGATGAACTCATGGTCTGCTTCTCCACCTCCAATGAATGGCGACAAGTGGCAAACCAATATTATCAGAAGTGGAAACTTCCCCCACACTGCGGGTCCATCGAAGGGAAGCACATTGCTTGTAAAGCTACACCCCCCTTCCCAAGACTGGTACACAGTACTACAATTACAAAGGCTTCTTCAGCATTATTCTTTTTGCCATGGTGGACGCAGATTACAAATTCTTATGGGTGGATGCAAGCGGCGTGGGCTCCTGTTTCGATGCACAGATCTACAACAACAGCGAGCTGAAGGAATGCATCGAAGATGGTGTAATCGGCTTCCTGGAACCAGAGCCTCTCCCCAACGACAATGAAGATGTACCCTATTTCATCGTTGAGGATGATGA
Source organism: Ceratothoa steindachneri (assembly GCA_963969495.1). Taxonomy (NCBI): domain Eukaryota; kingdom Metazoa; phylum Arthropoda; class Malacostraca; order Isopoda; family Cymothoidae; genus Ceratothoa; species Ceratothoa steindachneri. The sequence goes on from OZ018338.1 coordinate 33,159,904, forward strand.
ATTTGGGCTGCGGAAACACCTTATGAAGCCATACAGCAGAAGAGGGATGGATCATGACGAACGGATCTTTAACTATTGACTGTCACGTGTCAGGCAGGTCGTGGAAAATGCATTCGGCATCCTTTCCAACCGCTTCCAGGTCTTGGTCACCACCATGCAATACCACTCAGAGACAGTCCAATTAATAGTAGAAGCCTGCCTGCTCCTTCACAACCTGATGCGGATCCGGTTCTTTGGCATCCAGAAACAATTTATGGACAAACCAACGAGAATAGGGGTGCGGTGCCTGGTGGCTGGAGGCAGGGACAGAACATGGTGACACCATCGATGTGCAGGGACCCAACAGAGCCACCAGACAGGAAAAAAGACAGAGAAACCTCATTAAACATTGGTGTTGCTCAGATGCCGGATCAGTGCCATGGCAGGATCAGATGATTTAATGTCTATTCTTGAACTTTTATTGTAATTTTTTTCAGGATGTGTTATAAATGTAATGAATGTATCATGAACTTGTAACTAAAATTTGATAAAAAGGTAAAAGGTTATAAAAATAAATATTATTTTCGTAAGTATTTTATCATTTTCATTTCATTAAGTACAAAAAAAGAGAAATTTTAATATATAGTAAAATTAATCAATACAATAATAATTACAGAAAATTAGACTGTCCAGTCTTCTTGATCGGAGCTTTGTGCTGGCTCTGGGGTGTTAAGGGTGACTGTGGTCGTGGTTGCGGTACTGGTGGCAATGTTGGTACTGGTCGTTTTTGGGCTCGATGCTAAATGGAGTAAATCAGACATGCCTGAGAAGTTCAGGCTGCTGTACATCACATGATGAGCTGCGAGGTAACCCATGGATGACATCTGATTGCTGGAGAAGGAGGCAGTAGTAATGGTGGAAGCAGGTGGTGGCATCTGTGTGTGCTGCTCGAAGTGCTGGGTGTGGTGCTGCTGGAAGGGTTGATGATAGAAGGGATGGTGAGGCTGGTAAAGGAAGGTGGGGTGGTACGGTACTGCTGCCATTAGAATGAGGTTGGTGTGGGTCGATCAGAGGGCTTCACAGGGCTGGAGGTTATGGTCGTACGGCTGGTGGTATCTTCTGTAAGATGGAGAAGTATGTTACTGATCTCCATCCTGGCCCTATTATACTTGTACTTGGGGAGCGCCTTTAGAGTGTTCTTCACATACTTGACGAAGGCATCACGCTCCGTAGTGGGATGGGGATCCTGGCTGACAAGCTGATGCATCAGCTCTGCTAATATCTGGATGTTCTTCTGGACATCCAGTAAAACCTCATCATCCCTTTCTCGCATTGGGAGACGGTTGTACTGGGGGTGTTGGGCTTGTCGCTCTCCTCACCATCAGCCCTGGCTTCTGCTGCAGCTTGAATTTCTGCTCTGGTAAGGGAGTCATCCTCCAGGTTTGCTTCAAGGAGAAGGTTCTGTGGCATGGCTGGTGCTGAGGCTTGTGGACGGAGCTGCAATAATGTAGAGAATCGACATCAGCAATAATGAGACAATACATGAAACACATTTAAATTTAAAGGTGACATTTGAAAGTGAAATTTTAAAGTGAATTTCTACATTGAAATTGGTAAAGTGAAATTTTACATTGAAATTTTAAAGTGCAATTTTACATAAAATTTTAACTTGAACTTCGTTAATGATAACATAACATAACAAATATACTTACACTTTTGACAGGGTGTCCACGATGGGTCACGTTCCCGGAGTAGAAGGCGCAGTGCTCCATGAGCCAAGTCTCCCTTCGCGTAAAGTTCTTTGCCGCAGCACCAGACTTCATCTTGTGGAGGCGGGTGTCTGTGTCATGGATCCCCTTCCACCAGCCCTTTAGGTACTCTGGCGTCTTATCCAGGATGGAAGCCTTTGCAACCCACAGCGCATTCTTCGTTCCCGTTCTCTTGTCGTCCACGTACTTGTTGTCCCACAATAGGCGGTTCTCTCGGATCCACTACAGGCCAGGTCGAGGGGAAACCTATCCCTGGGGGCACGACAATGCTGACGATCACGAGCAGTGGGCTGGGCAGGACCAGCTTGCAGCTCTTCGGTAGCAGCAGAGGAACCTTCAGAGGCAGGGTCTTGGGTAGAGGCAGCTTGTGAGGCACGCTTCGTCTTCTTGGCATTCTTGTTCTTCATCTTGTAGCCGTAGTCTGAGTAGTGTGTTGTGCTCAAAATCCAAAGCTGTAGTGAAGAACGTTGTGAATTCGCTCTGCTTTTAAAGCTGGCGCGGACGCGCTACCCACTCGTTCTAATCGCTACGCATGCGCTCTTAATTCGTTCCCTATTCGTTCGCATTCGTTCTTATTCGTTTTGTTTTGTTCGCCATTCGTCAATATCGCTCTGCATGCGCTCATTAGTCGTTGCGCATTCGTTCTATTCTTTACTAATCCATTCTCCATACGTTCGTAAATCGCTGACAAGGCATCCCCAAATCAGTTGTTCGTCGTGTTTAACGTCGTATTCGTTATATAATCGTCACTCATACGTTTATGGTACATTTTGTATTCGTTACAAATCGAGATTTTTTTCAGTTTTGGAACGAACATCGACGAATGTAATCGATTTTATTCGTCTCACACTCACCGACCCTCTTCGTCTAGGTGTGACAGGAGGACCTTAAACAAGAATTAGGCCTGAGTTTTGGCGGTTAAAGCTAATGGCCTAGGCGAAGCACACATGCCTTTGTCGAATGATCACTTATTAAGACTAATAATAACTTATATTATTGTAACTTATATTATTAATAACTTATATATTTTGTATTTATTAAATTGAGGGGAAGGGTGGGGTAGGCTGATATCACGAGGGTAGTTTCACTCTAAGAAGAATGAAAGAAAAGAGGGATGGAAAAGAATGGCAAGTATAAAAACAAAACTTTGAGGAGCAAAAATAAAGGAAAACGATGATTCGTTTCAATTACTGAAACTCCTCGGGCATTATAGATCCTGAGGAGTTTCAGTAATTGGAACAAAACGTCGCTTCTCCGCGTTGTTTCTTCTTGTGGTAGAAGGGGGTAAGGAGCAAGTTCGTACAAAGAACTCATTCAGTTATAAGTACGAACCCATCCCCCCGACCCCTGACTGAGATAGCAACAATAATTTTGAATTTGGTTACCAGCAGGAACATGTGTGATTTTTTAATGGTTTAACATCCTCTTTCACCCATAATTAGGTCTTAGTGGTATCCAGATATGATAGAAAATGGAAGGACGGAAGAAATCAAAATTGAAAGAATTCGGGAAAATAATAAAAAATATTAGGGAAGAAAAAAATATTACTACAACAAACATACTTTGAATGCTGGGGCCGGTAGGGTGCATTCTGTCTCTATGAAAAAATGTACAAAGAGTACAACTACACGAGTACAAATTCCTACCCCCTTGGAAGAGCATAGCGAAGACGACAGCAATAGCAGCTTTCATCTAACTTAGGTCCTAGGGTCTATAAGGGCCAAGACATGCCCCCCCTTCTTTGCTAGACCATAGCATAATCTGAGTTCTTAGTCCCCCACCAAAAGGGGAAGAGAGAGGAGAGTTGCGTATCTTATTACCTCCATAAGTAATTTCGATTTAATTTAAACGAAAACTAACGAGGGAATCCCGCAGAAAGTTTGAAATGATCGATCTGTAAAAAAATGGCGAAAAAGAGTGAAAACGTGTATATATATATATATATATATATATATATATATATATATATATATATATAGAGAGAGAGAGAGAGAGAGAGAGAGAGAGAGAGAGAGAGAGAGAGAGAGAGAGAGAAAGAGAGAGAGAGAGAGAGAGAGTTAGAGAGAGAGAGAGATTTCTCCTTCCTCTGTTTATTTATTTGCCCTCCTTTGTTTGGCTATTTTAACATGCATTCAAGTTCTATCGAATATTTGCCTCTATGCCACTGCCCAGGTTTATGGATTGCCAGATGGTCGCTATTTAAAAATACGTTTATGGCTTTATTTTTCAAAATGGCCACCAGTTAAAGAGATATAATTTGAGCCGCCGAGGAAAGCAGGTTTGAGGATTAGCCCACTTGCAGAACTCAGGGTCATAAGATCCCCGAAAAAGGGAGGAAGCTAAAATTCTATCAAGAAGAGGAAATCACTAAAATCATCGAGGAAAAGGAACGCCCAACCCCCCTTCCTTCAGCACTCCTTCCTTCAGGAGTGCTAAATGTAGCACTCATCAAATACATCGACGATCCGACGGGTTACATTGCCACATGTTCTGGTAACTGCGATGTGGAACTGATCCTGGCTCTAAACGGAACAGAGGAATTGAAGAAGCTCGTCTTGAAAGCCAAATCCTCGCCACAGATTAGGGCTAACAAAACCATAATGTGTAGGCGCATCGAGAACTGGATCAGTGCTCATTCTAAGCCCGAGCTAAAATCCGAATTAGAAAGCAACGAACCATGTTCCAAGATTAAAGAAGTTATCAAATTCCGGGAGCGCACACAAATTTTTAAGATTCGACTTCAAGGCTCTCCAGAAAGGATTACTTCTATACAATATGATGTTTTCCCCCAACGAATCTGGAAAGAGAAAAAGTCACACAAATGGAAGATAATACGACATCTATCTGCCCGACGAAAGAAATAGCGACGTACCCTGAATGTGGAACTGTCGTGGGCCACGTTTGAGCCGTGACAGAGAAGGGATGCCTCAACTTCAGAAGGAACCGCAGCCCACGGCACTAGCATGCCCAGAAAGGAGAAAGGTAGCTACCGTAGAAGAAAAAGAGCAAAAAAGACAAGAAGATAAAAGAATAACTACTTCGCACGCACATGTAACGAAACAGGAACCAACCACATAGAGTAACCAGAAGACTACTACGGTATTAGACCTACAATCTACAACATAAATCACAAATCATGACGTGTATCCTCCGTGTTCACATCATTAACGTGGTTAAACGAGCTTCCTATGGGCAAGCACTTAACGGTAGGTTGAAACAACATGAGTTTGAACCCATAAACTTCTCCTCTAACCTATACACGACAGGAGTATTCAACTTAGAAGTGAATTTTTTCGCTGTTGCTGAGCTAAATAAAGAAACGAAGCAAAAAGAACAAAACATGAACAAGGACGAAGAAAATGGGAGAGAAACAGACTAGGGCTAGAACCAAGAAAAGAAATAGAGGACAACGAAGAAGGAAACTCCGAAGTACAAAACGACTCTGGTGAAACCTCAAATGAGGAAGAAACTGAGGAAGATGAAGACATCAGTATTGACGAAGCCTCCGACTGCAGTAAGGAATCAATTATAACCCGCAGAAAAAAAGAGAAAATTTATCCAAACGCTCGACGAACTCAGAAGAAAGCAAAAACGAAAGGAGAGAAAGGTCACAAAAAGAAAACCAAGTGCAGGAGGAATCAAATTTCCCTTATATAAAAACGTCTGCTGACCAAAGTCGCCTGTTCTCACTTCAAAACTGTCAATAATTCCCAGACTAACCTTGGGAGGACCATGGCAATTTTTATCATTCAAAAGAGAACGTAAAACAACATCAGGGGTTCAAATTTAGTTAGAATCGGCCGAATAATTATTTTATTGCCAAATAATTCTCAGGCTAACCTTGGGAGGACTTTGGCAATTATATTATTCGAGAGTTATATCATTCGAAAGAGAATTTAAAACAACCTAAGGCTTTCAAATTTCCTTAGAATCGGCCAAATAGTTACAATGTTATCACCAAAACAAAACAGGGACCGACCGACATAGAGAGATATAGAGTCGCACGCGACTAAGCGCATACGACTAAAAACCAACGGATGAATTGTTTCCTTTTTTCAATAAATGATTTTTTTAATGGTACTAAGATTGGTATTCCTTAAGTACATAAATTTGGGGTTGCTAATATTACCCGTTTAATTTGACGGTCCTAACCGTTACCTGCTGGATTCGGTGAGTGCTAAGCTCTACCTGCTGAATTTGGGGTTTGGGTAATCTTTACATGCTCAATTTGGGGCGGGAGGACATTACCCTTTATCTGATAAATTTGGGGTCGCTGATCTCTACCTGCTAAATTTGAGGGTCGTTAATATTAACTTGATTAATTTGCGGGTCGCAAATCTTTACATGCTGAATTTGGGGGTCGTTAATCTTTACTTGGTGAATTTGATATCGTTAATCCTTTGGTGCTGAATTTAGGAGTTGTTTCGCTTTACAGGATGAATTGAGGGGAGCTAAGATTTCCTTGCTGAATTGAGGGGAACTAAGATTTCCTTGCTGAATTGAGGGGAGCTAAGATTTCCTTGCTGAATTAAGGGGAGCTAAAATTTCCTTGCTGAATTGAGGGGAGCTAGGATTTACTTGTTGAATTGAGGGGAGCTAAGATTTCCTTGCTGAATTGAGGGGGGCTAAGATTTCCTTGCTGAATTGAGGGGAGCTAAGATTTCCTTGCTGAATTGAGGGGGGCTAAGATTTCCTTGCTGAATTGAGGGAAACTAAGATTTCCTTGCTGAATTTACGGGTCGCTAAGATTTACTTGCTGAATGGAGGGGAGCTAAGATTTCCTTGCTGAATTGAGGGGGGCTAAGATTTCCTTGCTGAATTGAGGGGAGCTAAGATTTCCTTGCTGAATTGAGGGAAGCTAAGATTTCCTTGCTGAATTTACGGGTCGCTAAGAATTACTTGCTGAATTTAGGGGAGCTAATATTTCCTTGTTGAATTGAGGGGAGCTAAGATTTCCTTCCTGAATTGAGTGAAGCTAAGATTTCCTTGCTGAATTGAGGGGAGCTAAGATTTCAATGCTGAATTTACGGGTCGCTAAGATTTACTTGCTGAATTGAGGGGAGCTAAGATTTCCTTGCTGAATTGAGGGGAGCTAAGATTTCCTTGCTGAATTGAGGGGAGCTAAGATTTCCTTGCTGAATTGAGGGGGGCTAAGATTTCCTTGCTGAATTGAGGGGAGCTAAGAAGTCCTTGCTGAATTTACGGGTCGCTAAAATTTACTTGCTGAATTGAGGGGAGCTAAAATTTCCTTGCTGAATTGAGGGGAGCTAAGATTTCCTTGCTGAATTGAGGGGAGCTAAGATTTCCTTGTTGAATTAAGGGGGGCTAAGATTTACTTGCTGAATTGAGGGAAGCTAAGATTTCCTTGTTGAATTGAGGAGGGCTAAGATTTACTTGCTGAATTGAGGGAAGCTAAGATTTCCTTGCTGAATTAACGGGTCGCTAAGATTTACTTGCATGATGGAGGGGAGCTAAGATTTCCTTGCTGAATTGAGGGGGGGGTAAGATTTCCTTGCTGAATTGAGGGGAGCTATGATTTCCTTGCTGAATTGAGGGGAGCTAAGATTTCCTTGCTGAATTTACGGGTCGCTAAGATTTACTTGCTGAATTGAGGGGAGCTAAGATTTCCTTGCTAAATTGAGGGGAGCTAAGATTTCCTTGCTAAATTGAGGGGAGCTAAGATTTCCTTGCTGAATTGATGGGAGCTAAGATTTCCTTGCTGAATTGAGGGGGGCTAAGATTTCCTTGCTGAATTGAGGGGGGCTAAGATTTCCTTGCTGAATTGAGGGGAGCTAAGATTTCCTTGCTGAATTGAGGGGAGCTAAGATTTACTTGCTGAATTTACGGGTAGCTAAGATTTCCTTGCTGAATTGAGGGAAGCTAAGATTTCCTTGCTGAATTTACGGGTCGCTAAGATTTACTTGCTGAATTGAGGGGAGCTAAGATTTCCTTGCTGAATTGAGGGGAGCTAAGATTTCCTTGCTGAATTAAGGGGAGCTAAGATTTCCTTGCTGAATTGAGGGGAGCTAAGATTTCCTTGCTGAATTTACGGGTCGCTAAGATTTACTTGCTCAATTGAGGGGAGCTAAGATTTCCTTGCGGAATTGAGGGGAGCTAAGATTTCCTTGCTAAATTGAGGAGAGCTAAGATTTCCTTGCTGAATTGAGGGGAGCTAAGATTTCCTTGCTGAATTGAGGGGAGCTAAGATTTCCTTGTTGAATTGAGGGGAGCTAAGATTTCCTTGCTGAATTGAGGGGAGCTAAGATTTCCTTGCGGAATTTACGGGTCGCTAAGATTTACTTGCTGAATGGAGCGGAGCTAAGATTTCCTTGCTGAATTGAAGGGAGCTACGATTTCCTTGCTGAATTGAGTGAAGCTAAGATTTCCTTGCTGAATTGAGGGGAGCTAAGATTTCCCTGCTGAATTGAAGGGAGCTAAGATTTCCTTGCTGAATTGAGGGAAGCTAAGATTTCCTTGCTGAATTGAGGGGAGCTAAGATTTCCTTGCTGAATTTACGGGTCGCTAAGATTTACTTGCTGAATGGAGGGGAGCTAAGATTTCCTTGCTGAATTGAGGGAAGCTAAGATTTCCTTGCTGAATTGAGTGAAGCTAAGATTTCCTTGCTGAATTGAGGGGAGCTAAGATTTCCTTGCTGAATTAAGGGAAGCTAAGATTTCCTTGCTGAATTTTCGGGTCGCTAAGATTTACTTGCTGAATGGAGGGGAGCTAAGATTTCCTTGCTGAATTGAGGGAAGCTAAGATTTCCTTGCTGAATTGAGTGAAGCTAAGATTTCCTTGCTGAATTGAAGTGAGCTAAGATTTCCTTGCTGAATTGAGTGAAGCTTAGATTTCCTTTCTGAATTGAGGGGAGCTAAGATTTCCTTGCTGAATTGAAGGGAGCTAAGATTTCCTTGCTGAATTGAGGGAAGCTAAGATTTCCTTGCTTAATTGAGGGGAGCTAAGATTTCCTTGCTGAATTCACGGATCGCTAAGATTTACTTGCTGAATGGAGGGGAGCTAAGATTTCCTTGCTGAATTGAGGGAAGCTAAGATTTCCTTGCTGAATTGAGTGAAGCTAAGATTTACTTGCAGAATGGAGGGGAGCTAAGATTTCGTTGCTGAATTGAGTGAAGCTAAGATTTCCTTGCTGAATTGAGGGGAGCTAAGATTTCATTGCTGAATCGAGGGGAGCTAAGATTTCTTTGCTGAATTGAGGGAAGCTAAGATTTCCTTGCTGAATTGAGGGGAGCTAAGATTTCCTTGCTTAATTTACGGGTAGCTAAGATTACCTTGCTGAATGGAGGGGAGCTAATATTTCCTTGCTGAATTGAGGGGAGCTAAGATTTCCTTGCTGAATTAAGTAATGCTAAGATTTCCTTGCTGAATTGAGGGGAGCTAAGATTTTCTTGCTGAATTGAGGAAAGCTAAGATTTCCTTGCTGAATTGAGGGGAGCTAAGATTTCCTTGCATAATTGAGTGAAGCTAAAATTTCCTTGCTGAATTTACGGGTCGCTAAGATTTACTTGCTGAATGGAGGGGAGCTAAGATTTCCTTGATGAATTGAGGGGAGCTAAGATTTCCTTGCTGAATTGAGGGAAGCTAAGATTTCCTTGCTGAATTGAGGGGAGCTAAGATTTCCTTGCTGAATTGAGGGGGGCTAAGATTTCCTTGCTGAATTGAGGGGAGCTAAGATTTCTAAGCTGAATTGAGGGGGGCTAAGATTTTCTTGTTGAATTGAGGGGAGCTAAGATTTCCTTGCTGAATTGAGGGAAGCTAAGATTTCCTTGCTGAATTAAGGGGAGCTAAGTTTTTCTTTGCTAAATGGAGGGGAGCTAAGATTTCCTTGCTGAATAGAGGGGAGCTAAGATTTCCTCGCTGAATTGAGGGGGGGCGGGCTAAGATTTCCTTGCTGAATTTACGGGTCGCTAAGATTTACTTGCTGAATTGAAGGGAGCTAAGATTTTCTTGCTGAATTGAGGGGAGCTAAGATTTCCTTGCTGAATTTGAGGGGAGCTAAGATTTCCTTGCTGAATTGAGGGGAGCTAAGATTTCCTTGCTGAATTGAGGGGAGCTAAGATTTCCTTTCTGAATTAAGGGGAGCTAAGATTTCTTTGCTGAATGGAGGGAAGCTAAGATTTCCTTGCTGAATTGAGGGGAGCTAAGATTTCCTTGCTGAATTGAGAAAAGCTAAGATTACCTGGCAGAATTGAGGGGAGCTAAGATTTCCTTGCTGAATTGAGGGAAGCTAAAATTTCCTTGCTGAATTGAGTGAAGCTAAGATTTCCTTGCTGAATTGAGGGGAGCTAAGATTTCCTTGCTGAATTGAGGGAAGCTAAGATCTCCCTGCAGAATTTTTGGGTCGCTAAGATTTACTTGCTGAATGGAGGGGAGCTAAGATTTCCTTGCTGAATTGAGTGAAGCTAAGATTTCCTTGCTGAATTAAGGGGAGCTAAGATTTCATTGCTGAATTGAGGGGAGCTAAGATTTCTTTGCTGAATTGAGGGGAGCTAAGATTTCCTTGCTGAATTGAGGGGAGCTAAGATTTCCTTGCTGAATTTACGGGTAGCTAAGATTTACTTGCTGAATGGAGGGGAGCTAATATTTCCTTGCTGAATTGAGGGGAGCTAAGATTTCCTTGCTGAATTAAGTAACGCTAAGATTTCCTTGCTGAATTGAGGGGAGCTAAGATTTCCTTGCTGAATTGAGGGAAGCAAAGATTTCCTTGCTGAATTGAGGGGAGCTAAGATTTCCTTGCTGAATTGAGGGGAGCTAAGATTTCCTTGCTGAATTTACGGGTCGCTAAGATTTACTTGCTGAATGGAAGGGAGCTAAGATTTCCTTGATGAATTGAGGGGAGCTAAGATTTCCTTGCTGAATTGAGGGGGGCTAAGATTTCCTTGCTGAATTGAGGTGCGCTAAGATTTCTATCCTGAATTGAGGGGGGCTAAGATTTCCTTGCTGAATTGAGTGAAGCTAAGATTTCCTTGCTGAATTAAGGGGAGCTAAGATTTCATTGCTGAATTGAGGGGAGCTAAGATTTCTTTGCTGAATTGAGGGGAGCTAAGATTTCCTTGCTGAATTGAGGGGAGCTAAGATTTCCTTGCTGAATTTACAAGTAGCCAAGATTTACTTGCTGAATGGAGGGGAGCTAAGATTTCCTTGCTGAATTGAGGGGAGCTAAGATTTCCTTGCTGAATTAAGTAACGCTAAGATTTCCTTGCTGAATTGAGGGGAGCTAAGATTTCCTTGCTGAATTGAGGGAAGCTAAGATTTCCTTGCTGAATTGAGGGGAGCTAAGATTTCCTTGCTGAATTTACGGGTCGCTAAGATTTACTTGCTGAATGGAGGGGAGCTAAGATTTCCTTGATGAATTGAGGGGAGCTAAGATTTCCTTGCATAATTGAGTGAAGCTAAGATTTCCTTGCTGAATTGAGGGGAGCTAAGATTTCCTTGCTGAATTCAGGGGGGCTAAGATTTCCTTGCTGAATTGAGGTGCGCTAAGATTTCTATGCTGAATTGAGGGGGGCTAAGATTTCCTTGCTGAATATAGGGGAGCTAAGATTTCCTTGCTGAATTGAGGGAAGCTAAGAGTTCCTTGCTGAATTAAGGGGAGCTAAGATTTTCTTTGCTAAATGGAGGGGAGCTAAGATTTCCTTGCTGAATTGAGGGGAGCTAAGATTTCCTTGCTGAATTGAGGGGGGTGCTAAGATTTCCTTGCTGAATTTACGGGTCGCTAAGATTTACTTGCTGAATTGAGGGGAGCTAAGATTTAGTTGCTGAATTAGGGGGGCTAAGATTTCCTTGTTGAATTGAGGGGAGCTAAGCTTTTCTTGCTGAATTGAGGGGAGCTAAAATTTCTTTGCTGAATTTACGGGTCGCTAAGATTTACTTGCTGAATTGAGGGGAGCTAAGATTTCCTTGCTGAATTGAGGGAAGCTAAGATTACCTTGCTGAATTGAGGGGAGCTAAGATTTCCTTGCTGAATTTACGGGTAGCTAAGATTTCCTTGCTGAATTGAGGGGAGCTAAGATTTCCTTGCAGAATTAAGGGAAGCTAAGATTTCCTAGCTGAATTCAGGGAAGCTAAGATTTCCTTGCTGAATTGAGGGGAGCTAAGATTTCCTTGCTGAATTGAGAGGAGCTAAGATCTCCTTGCTGAATTGAGGGGAGCTAAGATTTCCTTGCTGAATTGAGGGAAGCTAAGATTTCCTTGCTGAATTGAGTGAAGCTAAGATTTCCTTGCTGAATTGAGGGGAGCTAAGATTTCCTTGCTGAATTAAGGGAAGCTAAGATTTCCTTGCTGAATTTTCGGGTCGCTAAGATTTACTTGCTGAATGGAGGGGAGCTAAGATTTCCTTGCTGAATTGAGGGAAGCTAAGATTTCCTTGCTGAATTGAGTGAAGCTAAGATTTCCTTGCTGAATTGAAGTGAGCTAAGATTTCCTTGCTGAATTGAGTGAAGCTTAGATTTCCTTTCTGAATTGAGGGGAGCTAAGATTTCCTTGCTGAATTGAAGGGAGCTAAGATTTCCTTGCTGAATTGAGAGAAGCTAAGATTTCCTTGCTTAATTGAGGGGAGCTAAGATTTCCTTGCTGAATTCACGGATCGCTAAGATTTACTTGCTGAATGGAGGGGAGCTAAGATTTCCTTGCTGAATTGAGGGAAGCTAAGATTTCCTTGCTGAATTGAGTGAAGCTAAGATTTACTTGCAGAATGGAGGGGAGCTAAGATTTCGTTGCTGAATTGAGTGAAGCTAAGATTTCCTTGCTGAATTGAGGGGAGCTAAGATTTCATTGCTGAATCGAGGGGAGCTAAGATTTCTTTGCTGAATTGAGGGAAGCTAAGATTTCCTTGCTGAATTGAGGGGAGCTAAGATTTCCTTGCTTAATTTACGGGTAGCTAAGATTACCTTGCTGAATGGAGGGGAGCTAATATTTCCTTGCTGAATTGAGGGGAGCTAAGATTTCCTTGCTGAATTAAGTAATGCTAAGATTTCCTTGCTGAATTGAGGGGAGCTAAGATTTTCTTGCTGAATTGAGGAAAGCTAAGATTTCCTTGCTGAATTGAGGGGAGCTAAGATTTCCTTGCATAATTGAGTGAAGCTAAAATTTCCTTGCTGAATTTACGGGTCGCTAAGATTTACTTGCTGAATGGAGGGGAGCTAAGATTTCCTTGATGAATTGAGGGGAGCTAAGATTTCCTTGCTGAATTGAGGGAAGCTAAGATTTCCTTGCTGAATTGAGGGGAGCTAAGATTTCCTTGCTGAATTGAGGGGGGCTAAGATTTCCTTGCTGAATTGAGGGGAGCTAAGATTTCTAAGCTGAATTGAGGGGGGCTAAGATTTTCTTGTTGAATTGAGGGGAGCTAAGATTTCCTTGCTGAATTGAGGGAAGCTAAGATTTCCTTGCTGAATTAAGGGGAGCTAAGTTTTTCTTTGCTAAATGGAGGGGAGCTAAGATTTCCTTGCTGAATAGAGGGGAGCTAAGATTTCCTTGCTGAATTGAGGGGGGGCGGGCTAAGATTTCCTTGCTGAATTTACGGGTCGCTAAGATTTACTTGCTGAATTGAAGGGAGCTAAGATTTTCTTGCTGAATTGAGGGGAGCTAAGATTTCCTTGCTGAATTTGAGGGGAGCTAAGATTTCCTTGCTGAATTGAGGGGAGCTAAGATTTCCTTGCTGAATTGAGGGGAGCTAAGATTTCCTTTCTGAATTAAGGGGAGCTAAGATTTCTTTGCTGAATGGAGGGAAGCTAAGATTTCCTTGCTGAATTGAGGGGAGCTAAGATTTCCTTGCTGAATTGAGAAAAGCTAAGATTACCTGGCAGAATTGAGGGGAGCTAAGATTTCCTTGCTGAATTGAGGGAAGCTAAAATTTCCTTGCTGAATTGAGTGAAGCTAAGATTTCCTTGCTGAATTGAGGGGAGCTAAGATTTCCTTGCTGAATTGAGGGAAGCTAAGATCTCCCTGCAGAATTTTTGGGTCGCTAAGATTTACTTGCTGAATGGAGGGGAGCTAAGATTTCCTTGCTGAATTGAGTGAAGCTAAGATTTCCTTGCTGAATTAAGGGGAGCTAAGATTTCATTGCTGAATTGAGGGGAGCTAAGATTTCTTTGCTGAATTGAGGGGAGCTAAGATTTCCTTGCTGAATTGAGGGGAGCTAAGATTTCCTTGCTGAATTTACGGGTAGCTAAGATTTACTTGCTGAATGGAGGGGAGCTAATATTTCCTTGCTGAATTGAGGGGAGCTAAGATTTCCTTGCTGAATTAAGTAACGCTAAGATTTCCTTGCTGAATTGAGGGGAGCTAAGATTTCCTTGCTGAATTGAGGGAAGCAAAGATTTCCTTGCTGAATTGAGGGGAGCTAAGATTTCCTTGCTGAATTGAGGGGAGCTAAGATTTCCTTGCTGAATTTACGGGTCGCTAAGATTTACTTGCTGAATGGAAGGGAGCTAAGATTTCCTTGATGAATTGAGGGGAGCTAAGATTTCCTTGCTGAATTGAGGGGGGCTAAGATTTCCTTGCTGAATTGAGGTGCGCTAAGATTTCTATCCTGAATTGAGGGGGGCTAAGATTTCCTTGCTGAATTGAGTGAAGCTAAGATTTCCTTGCTGAATTAAGGGGAGCTAAGATTTCATTGCTGAATTGAGGGGAGCTAAGATTTCTTTGCTGAATTGAGGGGAGCTAAGATTTCCTTGCTGAATTGAGGGGAGCTAAGATTTCCTTGCTGAATTTACAAGTAGCCAAGATTTACTTGCTGAATGGAGGGGAGCTAAGATTTCCTTGCTGAATTGAGGGGAGCTAAGATTTCCTTGCTGAATTAAGTAACGCTAAGATTTCCTTGCTGAATTGAGGGGAGCTAAGATTTCCTTGCTGAATTGAGGGAAGCTAAGATTTCCTTGCTGAATTGAGGGGAGCTAAGATTTCCTTGCTGAATTTACGGGTCGCTAAGATTTACTTGCTGAATGGAGGGGAGCTAAGATTTCCTTGATGAATTGAGGGGAGCTAAGATTTCCTTGCATAATTGAGTGAAGCTAAGATTTCCTTGCTGAATTGAGGGGAGCTAAGATTTCCTTGCTGAATTAAGGGGAGCTAAGATTTCATTGCTGAATTGAGGGGAGCTAAGATTTCTTTGCTGAATTGAGGGGAGCTAAGATTTCCTTGCTGAATTGAGGGGAGCTAAGATTTCCTTGCTGAATTTACGGGTAGCTAAGATTTACTTGCTGAATGGAGGAAGGCTAATATTTCCTTGCTGAATTGAGGGGAGCTAAGATTTCCTTGCTGAATTAAGTAACGCTAAGATTTCCTTGCTGAATTGAGGGGAGCTAAGATTTCCTTGCTGAATTGAGGGAAGCAAAGATTTCCTTGCTGAATTGAGGGGAGCTAAGATTTCCTTGCTGAATTGAGGGGAGCTAAGATTTCCTTGCTGAATTTACGGGTCGCTAAGATTTACTTGCTGAATGGAAGGGAGCTAAGATTTCCTTGATGAATTGAGGGGAGCTAAGATTTCCTTGCTGAATTGAGGGGGGCTAAGATTTCCTTGCTGAATTGAGGTGCGCTAAGATTTCTATCCTGAATTGAGGGGGGCTAAGATTTCCTTGCTGAATTGAGTGAAGCTAAGATTTCCTTGCTGAATTAAGGGGAGCTAAGATTTCATTGCTGAATTGAGGGGAGCTAAGATTTCTTTGCTGAATTGAGGGGAGCTAAGATTTCCTTGCTGAATTGAGGGGAGCTAAGATTTCCTTGCTGAATTTACAAGTAGCCAAGATTTACTTGCTGAAT
Organism: Ceratothoa steindachneri; assembly: GCA_963969495.1. Classification (NCBI taxonomy): domain Eukaryota; kingdom Metazoa; phylum Arthropoda; class Malacostraca; order Isopoda; family Cymothoidae; genus Ceratothoa; species Ceratothoa steindachneri. Next base: position 33,175,428 of record OZ018338.1, read on the forward strand.
GGAGGGGAGCTAAGATTTCCTTGCTGAATTGAGGGGAGCTAAGATTTCCTTGCTGAATTAAGTAACGCTAAGATTTCCTTGCTGAATTGAGGGGAGCTAAGATTTCCTTGCTGAATTGAGGGAAGCTAAGATTTCCTTGCTGAATTGAGGGGAGCTAAGATTTCCTTGCTGAATTTACGGGTCGCTAAGATTTACTTGCTGAATGGAGGGGAGCTAAGATTTCCTTGATGAATTGAGGGGAGCTAAGATTTCCTTGCATAATTGAGTGAAGCTAAGATTTCCTTGCTGAATTGAGGGGAGCTAAGATTTCCTTGCTGAATTCAGGGTGGCTAAGATTTCCTTGCTGAATTGAGGTGCGCTAAGATTTCTATGCTGAATTGAGGGGGGCTAAGATTTCCTTGCTGAATATAGGGGAGCTAAGATTTCCTTGCTGAATTGAGGGAAGCTAAGAGTTCCTTGCTGAATTAAGGGGAGCTAAGATTTTCTTTGCTAAATGGAGGGGAGCTAAGATTTCCTTGCTGAATTGAGGGGAGCTAAGATTTCCTTGCTGAATTGAGGGGGGTGCTAAGATTTCCTTGCTGAATTTACGGGTCGCTAAGATTTACTTGCTGAATTGAGGGGAGCTAAGATTTAGTTGCTGAATTAGGGGGGCTAAGATTTCCTTGTTGAATTGAGGGGAGCTAAGCTTTTCTTGCTGAATTGAGGGGAGCTAAAATTTCTTTGCTGAATTTACGGGTCGCTAAGATTTACTTGCTGAATTGAGGGGAGCTAAGATTTCCTTGCTGAATTGAGGGAAGCTAAGATTACCTTGCTGAATTGAGGGGAGCTAAGATTTCCTTGCTGAATTTACGGGTAGCTAAGATTTCCTTGCTGAATTGAGGGGAGCTAAGATTTCCTTGCAGAATTAAGGGAAGCTAAGATTTCCTAGCTGAATTCAGGGAAGCTAAGATTTCCTTGCTGAATTGAGGGGAGCTAAGATTTCCTTGCTGAATTGAGAGGAGCTAAGATCTCCTTGCTGAATTGAGGGGAGCTAAGATTTTCTTGCTGAATTGAGGGGAGCTAAGATTTCCTTGTTGAATTGAGGGGAGCTAAGATTTACTTGCTGAATTGAGGGGAGCTAAGATTTCCTTGCTGAATTGAGGGAAGCAAAAATTTCCTTGCTGAATTGAGGGGAGCTAAGATGTACCTACTGAATTGAGGGGAGTTAAGATTTCCTTGTTGAATTGAGGGGAGCTCAAATTTTCTTACCGAATTGAGGAGAGGTAAGATTTACTTGCTGAATTGAGGGGAGCTAAAATTTCCTTGCTGAATTGAGGGGAGCTAAGATGTACCTGCTGAATTGAGGGGAGCTAAGATTTCCTTGCTGAATTGAGGGAGCTAAGATTTCCTTGCTGAATTAAGGGGAGCTAAGATTTTCTTTGCTAAATGGAGGGGAGCTAAGATTTCCTTGCTGAATTGAGGGGAGCTAAGATTTCCTTGCTGAATTGAGGGAGGGCTAAGATTTCCTTGCTGAATTTACGGGTCGCTAAGATTTACTTGCTGAATTGAGGGGAGCTAAGATTTCCTTGCTGAATTGAGGGGAGCTAAGATTTCCTTGCTGAATTGAGGGAAGCTAAGATTTCCTTGCTAAATTTTCGGGTCGCTAAGATTTACTTTCTGAATGGAGGGGAGCTAAGATTTCCTTGCTGAATTGAGTGAAGCTTAGATTTCCTTGCTGAATTGAGGGGAGCTAAGATTTCATTGCTGAATTGAGGTGAGCTAAGATTTCTTTGCTGAATTGAGGGAAGCTAAGATTTCCTTGCTGAATTGAGGGGAGCTAAGATTTCCTTGCTGAATTTACGGGTAGCTAAGATTTACTTGCTGAATGGAGGGGAGCTAATATTTCCTTGCTGAATTGAGGGGAGCTAAGATTTCCTTGCTGAATTTACGGGTAGCTAAGATTTACTTGCTGAATGGAGGGGAGCTAATATTTCCTTGCTGAATTGAGGGGAGCTAAGATTTCCTTGCTGAATTAAGTAACGCTAAGATTTCCTTGCTGAATTGAGGGGAGCTAAGATTTCCTTGCTGAATTGAGGGAAGCTAAGATTTCCTTGCTGAATTGAGGGGAGCAAAGATTTCCTTGCTGAATGGAGAAGAGCTAAGATTTTCTTGCTGAATTTACGGGTCGCTAAGATTTACTTGCTGAATGGAGGGGAGCTAAGATTTCCTTGATGAATTGAGGGGAGCTAAGATTTCCTTGCTGAATTGAGTGAAGCTAAGATTTCCTTGCTGAATTAAGGGGAGCTAAGATTTCCTTGCTGAATTGAGGAGGGCTAAGATTTCCTTGCTGAATTGAGGGGAGCTAAGATTTCTAAGCTGAATTGAGGGGGGCTAAGATTTTCGTGCTGAATTGAGGGGAGCTAAGATTTCCTTGTTGAATTGAGGGAAGCTAAGATTTCCTTGCTGAATTAAGGGAAGCTAAGATTTTCTTTTTTAAATGGAGGGGAGCTAAGATTTCCTTGCTGAATTGAGGGGAGCTAAGATTTCCTTGCTGAATTGAGGGGGGGGCTAAGATTTCCTTGCTGAATTTACGGGTCGCTAAGATTTACTTGCTGAATTGAGGGGAGCTAAGATTTAGTTGCTGAATTAGGGGGGCTAAGATTTCCTTGCTGAATTGAGGGGAGGTAAGCTTTCCTTGCTGAATTTAAGGGTCGCTAAGATTTACTTGCTGAATTGAGGGGAGTTAAGATTTCCTTGCTGAATTGAGGGGAGCTAAGATTTCCTTGCTGAATTGAGTGAAGCTAAGATTTCCTTGCTGAATTGAGGGGAGCTAAGATTTCCTTGCTGAATTGAGTGAAGCTAAGATTTTCTTGCTGAATTAAGGAGAGCTAAGATTTCCTTGCTGAATTTGAGGGGAGCTAAGATTTCCTTGCTGAATTGAGGGGAGCTAAGATTTCCTTGCTGAATTGAGGGGAGCTAAGATTTCCTTGCTGAATTAAGAGGAGCTAAGATTTCTTTGCTGAATGGAGGGAAGCTAAGATTTCCTTGCTGAATTGAGAGGAGCTAAGATTTCCTTGCTGAATTGAGGGAAGCTAAGATTACCTTGCTGAATTGAGGGGAGCTAAGATTTCCTTGCTGAATTTACGGGTAGCTAAGATTTCCTTGCTGAATTGAGGGGAGCTAAGATTTCCTTGCTGAATTAAGGGGAGCTAAGATTTCCTTGCTGAATTTAGGGAAGCTAAGATTTCCTTGCTGAATTGAGGGGAGCTAAGATTTCCTTGCTGAATTGAGGGAAGCTAAGATTTCCTTGCTGAATTGAGTGAAGCTAAGATTTCCTTGCTGAATTGAGGGGAGCTAATATTTCCTTGCTGAATTGAGGGAAGCTAAGATTTCCTTGCTGAATTTTCAGGTCGCTAAGATTTACTTGCTGAATGGAGGGGAGCTAAGATTTCCTTGCTGAATTTAGTGAAGCTAAGATTTCCTTGCTGAATTGAGGGCACGCTAAGATTTCATTGCTGAATTGAGGGGAGCTAAGATTTCTTTGCTGAATTGAGGGAAGCTAAGATTTCTTTGCTGAATTGAGGGGAGCTAAGATTTCCTTGCTGAATTTACGGGTAGCTAAGATTTACTTGCTGAATGGAGGGGAGCTAATATTTCCTTGCTGAATTGAGGGGAGCTAAGATTTCCTTGCTGAATTAAGTAACGCTAAGATTTCCTTGCTGAATTGAGGGGAGCTAAGATTTCCTTGCTGAATTGAGGGAAGCTAAGATTTCCTTGCTGAATTGAGGGGAGCTAAGATTTCCTTGCTGAATTGAGGGGAGCTAAGATTTCCTTGCTGAATTGAGGGGAGCTAAGATTTCCTTGCTGAATTGAGTGAAGCTAAGATTTCCTTGTTGAATTGAGGGGAGCTAAGATTTCCTTGCTGAATTGAGGGGGGCTAAGATTTCCTTGCTGAATTGAGGGAAGCTAAGATTTCTAAGCTGAATTGAGGGGGGCTAAGATTTCCTTGCTGAATATAAGGGAGCTAAGATTTCTTTGCTGAATTGAGGGAAGCTAAGATTTCCTTGCTGAATTAAGGGGAGCTAAGATTTTCTTTGCTAAATGGAGGGGAGCTAAGATTTCCTTGCTGAATTGAGGGGAGCTAAGATTTCCTTGCTGAATTGAGGGGGGGGGCTAAGATTTCCTTGCTGAATTTACGGGTCCTTAAGATTTACTTGCTGAATTGAGGGGAGCTAAGATTTAGTTGCTGAATTAGGGGGGCTAAGATTTCCTTGCTGAATTGAGGGGAGCTAAGCTTTTCTTGCTGAATTGAGGGGAGCTAAAATTTTCTTGCTGAATTTACGGGTCGCTAAGATTTACTTGCTGAATTGAGGGGAGCTAAGATTTCCTTGCTGAATTAAGGGCAGCTAAGATTTCCTTGCTGAATTGAGTGAAGCTAAGATTTCCTTGCTGAATTTAGGGCAGTTAAGATTTCCTTGCTGAATTGAGTGAAGCTAAGATTTTCTTGCTGAATTGAGGGGAGCTAAGATTTCCGTGCTGAATTTCAGGGGAGCTAAGATTTCCTTGCTGAATTGAGGGGAGCTAAGATTTCCTTGCTGAATTAAGGGGAGCTAAGATTTCTTTGCTGAATGGAGGGAAGCTAAGATTTCCTTGCTGAATTGAGGGAAGCTAAGATTTCCTTGCTGAATTTTCGGGTCGCTAAGATTTCCTTGCTGAATTGAGGGGAGCTAAGATTTCCTTGCTGAATTGAGTGAAGCTAAGATTTTCTTGCCTAATTGAGGGGAGCTAAGATTTCCTTGCTGAATTTGAGGGGAGCTAAGATTTCCTTGCTGAATTGAGGGGAGCTAAGATTTCCTTGCTGAATTGAGAGGAGCTAAGATTTCCTTGCTGAATTAAGGGGAGCTAAGATTTCTTTGCTGAATGGAGGGAAGCTAAGATTTTCTTGCTGAATTGAGGGGAGCTAAGATTTCCTTGCTGAATTGAGGGAAGCTAAGATTACCTTGCTGAATTGAGGGGAGCTAAGATTTCCTTGCTGAATTTACGGGTAGCTAAGATTTCCTTGCTGAATTGAGGGGAGCTAAGATTTCCTTGCTGATTTAAGGGGAGCTAAGATTTCCTTGCTGAATTTAGGGAAGCTAAGATTTCCTTGCTGAATTGAGGGGAGCTAAGATTTCCTTGCTGAATTGAGGGAAGCTAAGATTTCCTTGCTGAATTGAGTGAAGCTAAGATTTTCCCTCTGAATTGAGGGGAGCTAAGATTTCCTTGATGAATTGAGGGAAGCTAAGTTTTCCTTGCTGAATTTTCGGGTCGCTAAGATTTACTTGCTGAATGGAGGGGAGCTAAGATTTCCTTGCTGAATTGAGTGAAGCTAAGATTTTCTTGCTGAATTGAGGGGAGCTAAGATTTCCTTGCTGAATTGAGGGGAGCTAAGATTTCCTTGCTGAATTGAGGGGGGCTAAGATTTCCTTGCTGAATTGAGGGGGGCTAAGATTTCCTTGCTGAATTGAGGGGAGCTAAGATTTCCTTGCTGAATTGAGTGAAGCTAAGATTTCCTTGCTGAATTGAGGGGAGCTAAGATTTCCTTGCTGAATTGAGGGGAGCTAAGATTTCTTTGCTGAATTGAGGGGAGCTAAGATTTCCTTGCTGAATTGAGGGAAGCTAAGATTTCCTTGCTGAATTGAGGGGAGCTAAGATTTCCTTGCTGAATTGAGGGGAGCTAAGATTTCCTTGCTGAATTTACGGGTCGCTAAGATTTACTTGCTGAATGGAGGGGAGCTAAGATTTCCTTGATGAATTGAGGGGAGCTAAGATTTCCTTGCTGAATTGAGTGAAGCTAGGATTTCCTTGCTGAATTGAGGGGAGCTAAGATTTCCTTGCTGAATTGAGGGGGGCTAAGATTTCCTTGCTGAATTGAGGTGCGCTAAGATTTCTATGCTGAATTGAGGGGGGCTAAGATTTCCTTGCTGAATATAGGGGAGCTAAGATTTCCTTGCTGAATTGAGGGAAGCTAAGAGTTCCTTGCTGAATTAAGGGGAGCTAAGATTTTCTTTGCTAAATGGAGGGGAGCTAAGAATTCCTTGCTGAATTGAGGGGAGCTAAGATTTCCTTGCTGAATTGAGAGGGGGTGCTAAGATTTCCTTGCTGAATTTACGGGTCGCTAAGATTTACTTGCTGAATTGAGGGGAGCTAAGATTTCCTTGCTGAATTGAGGGGAGCTAAGCTTTTCTTGCTGAATTGAGGGGAGCTAAAATTTCCTTGCTGAATTTACGGGTCGCTAAGATTTACTTGCTGAATTGAGGGGAGCTAAGATTTCCTTGCTGAATTAAGGGCAGCTAAGATTTCCTTGCTGAATTGAGTGAAGCTAAGATTTCCTTGCTGAATTTAGGGCAGTTAAGATTTCCTTGCTGAATTGAGTGAAGCTAAGATTTTCTTGCTGAATTGAGGGGAGCTAAGATTTCCTTGCTGAATTTCAGGGGAGCTAAGATTTCCTTGCTGAATTGAAGGGAACTAAGATTTCCTTGCTGAATTAAGGGGAGCTAAGATTTCTTTGCTGAATGGAGGGAAGCTAAGATTTCCTTGCTGAATTGAGGGGAGCTAAGATTTCCTTGCTGAATTGAGGGAAGCTAAGATTACCTTGCTGAATTGAGGGGAGCTAAGATTTCCTTGCTGAATTTACGGGTAGCTAAGATTTCCTTGCTAAATTGAGGGGAGCTAAGATTTCCTTGCTGAATTAAGGGAAGCTAAGATTTCCTTGCTGAATTTAGGGAAGCTAAGATTTCCTTGTTGAATTGAGGGGAGCTAAGATTTCCTTGCTGAATTAAGAGGAGCTATGATCTCCTTGCTGAATTGAGGGGAGCTAAGATTTTCTTGCTGAATTGAGGGGAGCTAAGATTTCCTTGCTGAATTGAGGGAAGCTAAGATTTCCTTGCTGAATTTTCGGGTCGCTAAGATTTCCTTGCTGAATTGAGGGGAGCTAAGATTTCCTTGCTGAATTGAGTGAAGCTAAGATTTTCTTGCCTAATTGAGGGGAGCTAAGATTTCCTTTCTGAATTTGAGGGGAGCTAAGATTTCCTTGCTGAATTGAGGGGAGCTAAGATTTCCTTGCTGAATCGAGGGGAGCTAAGATTTCTTTGCTGAATTGAGGGAAGCTAAGATTTCCTTGCTGAATTGAGGGGAGCTAAGATTTCCTTGCTTAATTTACGGGTAGCTAAGATTACCTTGCTGAATGGAGGGGAGCTAATTTTTCCTTGCTGAATTGAGGGGAGCTAAGATTTCCTTGCTGAATTAAGTAATGCTAAGATTTCCTTGCTGAATTGAGGGGAGCTAAGATTTCCTTGCTGATTTAAGGGGAGCTAAGATTTCCTTGCTGAATTTAGGGAAGCTAAGATTTCCTTGCTGAATTGAGGGGAGCTAAGATTTCCTTGCTGAATTGAGGGAAGCTAAGATTTCCTTCCTGAATTGAGTGAAGCTAAGATTTTCTTGCTGAATTGAGGGGAGCTAAGATTTCCTTGATGAATTGAGGGAAGCTAAGATTTCCTTGCTGAATTTTCGGGTTGCTAAGATTTACTTGCTGAATGGAGGGGAGCTAAGATTTCCTTGCTGAATTGAGTGAAGCCTAAGATTTTCTTGCTGAATTGAGGGGAGCTAAGATTTCCTTGCTGAATTGAGGGGAGCTAAGATTTCCTTGCTGAATTGAGGGGGGCTAAGATTTCCTTGCTGAATTGAAGGGGGCTAAGATTTCCTTGCTGAATTAAGGGGAGCTAAGATTTCTTTGCTGAATGGAGGGAAGCTAAGATTTTCTTGCTGAATTGAGGGGAGCTAAGATTTCCTTGCTGAATTGAGGGAAGCTAAGATTACCTTGCTGAATTGAGGGGAGCTAAGATTTCCTTGCTGAATTTACGGGTAGCTAAGATTTCCTTGCTGAATTGAGGGGAGCTAAGATTTCCTTGCTGATTTAAGGGGAGCTAAGATTTCCTTGCTGAATTTAGGGAAGCTAAGATTTCCTTGCTGAATTGAGGGGAGCTAAGATTTCCTTGCTGAATTGAGGGAAGCTAAGATTTCCTTGCTGAATTGAGTGAAGCTAAGATTTTCCCTCTGAATTGAGGGGAACTAAGATTTCCTTGATGAATTGAGGGAAGCTAAGTTTTCATTGCTGAATTTTCGGGTCGCTAAGATTTACTTGCTGAATGGAGGGGAGCTAAGATTTCCTTGCTGAATTGAGTGAAGCTAAGATTTTGTTGCTGAATTGAGGGGAGCTAAGATTTCCTTGCTGAATTGAGGGGAGCTAAGATTTCCTTGCTGAATTGAGGGGGGCTAAGATTTCCTTGCTGAATTGAGGGGGGCTAAGATTTCCTTGCTGAATTGAGGGGAGCTAAGATTTCCTTGCTGAATTGAGTGAAGCTAAGATTTCCTTGCTGAATTGAGGGGAGCTAAGATTTCATTGCTGAATTGAGGGGAGCTAAGATTTCTTTGCTGAATTGAGGGGAGCTAAGATTTCCTTGCTGAATTGAGGGAAGCTAAGATTTCCTTGCTGAATTTACGGGTAGCTAAGATTTACTTGCTGAATGGAGGGGAGCTAATATTTCCTTGCTGAATTGAGGGGAGCTAAGATTTCCTTGCTGAATTAAGTAACGCTAAGATTTCCTTGCTGAATTGAGGGGAGCTAAGATTTCCTTGCTGAATTGAGGGAAGCTAAGATTTCCTTGCTGAATTGAGGGGAGCTAAGATTTCCTTGCTGAATTGAGGGGAGCTAAGATTTCCTTGCTGAATTTACGGGTCGCTAAGATTTACTTGCTGAATGGAGGGGAGCTAAGATTTCCTTGATGAATTGAGGGGAGCTAAGATTTCCTTGCTGAATTGAGTGAAGCTAGGATTTCCTTGCTGAATTGAGGGGAGCTAAGATTTCCTTGCTGAATTGAGGGGGGCTAAGATTTCCTTGCTGAATTGAGGTGCGCTAAGATTTCTATGCTGAATTGAGGGGGGCTAAGATTTCCTTGCTGAATATAGGGGAGCTAAGATTTCCTTGCTGAATTGAGGGAAGCTAAGAGTTCCTTGCTGAATTAAGGGGAGCTAAGATTTTCTTTGCTAAATGGAGGGGAGCTAAGAATTCCTTGCTGAATTGAGGGGAGCTAAGATTTCCTTGCTGAATTGAGAGGGGGTGCTAAGATTTCCTTGCTGAATTTACGGGTCGCTAAGATTTACTTGCTGAATTGAGGGGAGCTAAGATTTAGTTGCTGAATTAGGGGGGCTAAGATTTCCTTGCTGAATTGAGGGGAGCTAAGCTTTTCTTGCTGAATTGAGGGGAGCTAAAATTTCCTTGCTGAATTTACGGGTCGCTAAGATTTACTTGCTGAATTGAGGGGAGCTAAGATTTCCTTGCTGAATTAAGGGCAGCTAAGATTTCCTTGCTGAATTGAGTGAAGCTAAGATTTCCTTGCTGAATTTAGGGCAGTTAAGATTTCCTTGCTGAATTAAGTGAAGCTAAGATTTTCTTGCTGAATTGAGGGGAGCTAAGATTTCCTTGCTGAATTTCAGGGGAGCTAAGATTTCCTTGCTGAATTGAAGGGAGCTAAGATTTCCTTGCTGAATTAAGGGGAGCTAAGATTTCTTTGCTGAATGGAGGGAAGCTAAGATTTCCTTGCTGAATTGAGGGGAGCTAAGATTTCCTTGCTGAATTGAGGGAAGCTAAGATTACCTTGCTGAATTGAGGGGAGCTAAGATTTCCTTGCTGAATTTACGGGTAGCTAAGATTTACTTGCTGAATGGAGGGGAGCTAAGATTTCCTTGCTGAATTAAGGGAAGCTAAGATTTCCTTGCTGAATTTAGGGAAGCTCAGATTTCCTTGTTGAATTGAGGGGAGCTAAGATTTCCTTGCTGAATTAAGAGGAGCTAAGATCTCCTTGCTGAATTGAGGGGAGCTAAGATTTTCTTGCTGAATTGAGGGGAGCTAAGATTTCCTTGCTGAATTGAGGGAAGCTAAGATTTCCTTGCTGAATTTTCGGGTCGCTAAGATTTCCTTGCTGAATTGAGGGGAGCTAAGATTTCCTTGCTGAATTGAGTGAAGCTAAGATTTTCTTGCCTAATTGAGGGGAGCTAAGATTTCCTTTCTGAATTTGAGGGGAGCTAAGATTTCCTTGCTGAATTGAGGGGAGCTAAGATTTCCTTGCTGAATCGAGGGGAGCTAAGATTTCTTTGCTGAATTGAGGGAAGCTAAGATTTCCTTGCTGAATTGAGGGGAGCTAAGATTTCCTTGCTTAATTTACGGGTAGCTAAGATTACCTTGCTGAATGGAGGGGAGCTAATATTTCCTTGCTGAATTGAGGGGAGCTAAGATTTCCTTGCTGAATTAAGTAATGCTAAGATTTCCTTGCTGAATTGAGGGGAGCTAAGATTTCCTTGCTGATTTAAGGGGAGCTAAGATTTCCTTGCTGAATTTAGGGAAGCTAAGATTTCCTTGCTGAATTGAGGGGAGCTAAGATTTCCTTGCTGAATTGAGGGAAGCTAAGATTTCCTTGCTGAATTGAGTGAAGCTAAGATTTTCTTGCTGAATTGAGGGGAGCTAAGATTTCCTTGATGAATTGAGGGAAGCTAAGATTTCCTTGCTGAATTTTCGGGTTGCTAAGATTTACTTGCTGAATGGAGGGGAGCTAAGATTTCCTTGCTGAATTGAGTGAAGCCTAAGATTTTCTTGCTGAATTGAGGGGAGCTAAGATTTCCTTGCTGAATTGAGGGGAGCTAAGATTTCCTTGCTGAATTAAGGGCAGCTAAGATTTCCTTGCTGAATTGAGTGAAGCTAAGATTTCCTTGCTGAATTGAGGGGAGCTAAGATTTCCTTGCTGAATTGAGTGAAGCTAAGATTTCTTTGCTGAATTGAGGGGAGCTAAGATTTCATTGCTGAATTGAGGGGAGCTAAGATTTCTTTGCTGAATTGAGGGGAGCTAAGATTTCCTTGCTGAATTGAGGGAAGCTAAGATTTCCTTGCTGAATTTACGGGTAGCTAAGATTTACTTGCTGAATGGAGGGGAGCTAATATTTCCTTGCTGAATTGAGGGGAGCTAAGATTTCCTTGCTGAATTAAGTAACGCTAAGATTTCCTTGCTGAATTGAGGGGAGCTAAGATTTCCTTGCTGAATTGAGGGAAGCTAAGATTTCCTTGCTGAATTGAGGGGAGCTAAGATTTCCTTGCTGAATTGAGGGGAGCTAAGATTTCCTTGCTGAATTTACGGGTCGCTAAGATTTACTTGCTGAATGGAGGGGAGCTAAGATTTCCTTGATGAATTGAGGGGAGCTAAGATTTCCTTGCTGAATTGAGTGAAGCTAAGATTTCCTTGCTGAATTGAGGGGAGCTAAGATTTCCTTGCTGAATTGAGGGGGGCTAAGATTTCCTTGCTGAATTGAGGTGCGCTAAGATTTCTATGCTGAATTGAGGGTGGCTAAGATTTCCTTGCTGAATATAGGGGAGCTAAGATTTCCTTGCTGAATTGAGGGAAGCTAAGAGTTCCTTGCTGAATTAAGGGGAGCTAAGATTTTCTTTGCTAAATGGAGGGGAGCTAAGATTTCCTTGCTGAATTGAGGGGAGCTAAGATTTCCTTGCTGAATTGAGAGGGGGTGCTAAGATTTCCTTGCTGAATTTACGGGTCGCTAAGATTTACTTGCTGAATTGAGGGGAGCTAAGATTTAGTTGCTGAATTAGGGGGGCTAAGATTTCCTTGCTGAATTGAGGGGAGCTAAGCTTTTCTTGCTGAATTGAGGGGAGCAAAAATTTCCTTGCTGAATTTACGGGTCGCTAAGATTTACTTGCAGAATTAAGGGAAGCTAAGATTTCCTTGCTGAATTGAGGGAAGCTAAGATTACCTTGCTGAAGTGAGGGGAGCTAAGATTTCCTTGCTGAATTTACGGGTAGCTAAGATTTCCTTGCTGAATTGAGGGGAGCTAAGATTTCCTTGCAGAATTAAGGGAAGCTAAGATTTCCTAGCTCAATTCAGGGAAGCTAAGATTTCCTTGCTGAATTGAGGGGAGCTAAGATTTCCTTGCTGAATTTAGAGGAGCTAAGATCTCCTTGCTGAATTGAGGGGATCTAAGATTTTCTTGCTGAATTGAGGGGAGCTAAGATTTCCTTGTTGAATTGAGGGGAGCTAAGATTTACTTGCTGAATTGAGGGGAGCTAAGATTTCCTTGCTGAATTGAGGGAAGCAAAAATTTCCTTGCTGAATTGAGGGGAGCTAAGATGTACCTACTGAATTGAGGAGAGCTAAGATTTCCTTGTTGAATTGAGGGGAGCTGAAATTTTCTTGCCGAATTGAGGAGAGGTAAGATTTACTTGCTGAATTGAGGGGAGCTAAGATTTCCTTGTTGAATTGAGGGGAGCTAAGATTTACTTGCTGAATTGAGGGGAGCTAAGATTTCCTTGCTGAATTGAGGGAAGCAAAAATTTCCTTGCTGAATTGAGGGGAGCTAAGATGTACCTACTGAATTGAGGGGAGTTAAGATTTCCTTGTTGAATTGAGGGGAGCTAAAATTTTCTTGCCGAATTGAGGAGAGGTAAGATTTACTTGCTGAATTGAGGGGAGCTAAAATTTCCTTGCTGAATTGAGGGGAGCTAAGATGTACCTGCTGAATTGAGGGGATTTAAGATTTCCTTGCTGAATTGAGGGAGCTAAGATTTCCTTGCTGAATTAAGGGGAGCTAAGATTTTCTTTGCTAAATGGAGGGGAGCTAAGATTTCCTTGCTGAATTGAGGGGAGCTAAGATTTCCTTGCTGAATTGAGGGAGGGCTAAGATTTCCTTGCTGAATTTACGGGTCGCTAAGATTTACTTGCTGAATTGAGGGGAGCTAAGATTTCCTTGCTGAATTGAGGGGAGCTAAGATTTCCTTGCTGAATTGAGGGAAGCTAAGATTTCCTTGCTAAATTTTCGGGTCGCTAAGATTTACTTTCTGAATGGAGGGGAGCTAAGAGTTCCTTGCTGAATTGAGTGAAGCTTAGATTTCCTTGCTGAATTGAGGGGAGCTGAGATTTCAATGCTGAATTGAGGTGAGCTAAGATTTCTTTGCTGAATTGAGGGAAGCTAAGATTTCCTTGCTGAATTGAGGGGAGCTAAGATTTCCTTGCTGAATTTACGGGTAGCTAAGATTTACTTGCTGAATGGAGGGGAGCTAATATTTCCTTGCTGAATTGAGGGGAGCTAAGATTTCCTTGCTGAATTTACGGGTAGCTAAGATTTACTTGCTGAATGGAGGGGAGCTAATATTTCCTTGCTGAATTGAGGGGAGCTAAGATTTCCTTGCTGAATTAAGTAACGCTAAGATTTCCTTGCTGAATTGAGGGGAGCTAAGATTTCCTTGCTGAATTGAGGGAAGCTAAGATTTCCTTGCTGAATTGAGGGGAGCAAAGATTTCCTTGCTGAATGGAGGGGAGCTAAGATTTTCTTGCTGAATTTACGGGTCGCTAAGATTTACTTGCTGAATGGAGGGGAGCTAAGATTTCCTTGATAAATTGAGGGGAGGTAAGATTTCCTTGCTGAATTGAGTGAAGCTAAGATTTCCTTGCTGAATTGAGGGGAGCTAAGATTTCCTTGCTGAATTGAGGGGGGCTAAGATTTCCTTGCTGAATTGAGGGGAGCTAAGATTTCTAAGCTGAATTGAGGGGGGCTAAGATTTTCGTGCTGAATTGAGGGGAGCTAAGATTTCCTTGTTGAATTGAGGGAAGCTAAGATTTCCTTGCTGAATTAAGGGAAGCTAAGATTTTCTTTTCTAAATGGAGGGGAGCTAAGATTTCCTTGCTGAATTGAGGGGAGCTAAGATTTCCTTGCTGAATTGAGGGGGGGGCTAAGATTTCCTTGCTGAATTTACGGGTCGCTAAGATTTACTTGCTGAATTGAGGGGAGCTAAGATTTAGTTGCTGAATTAGGGGGGCTAAGATTTCCTTGCTGAATTGAGGGGAGGTAAGCTTTCCTTGCTGAATTTACGGGTCGCTAAGATTTACTTGCTGAATTGAGGGGAGTTAAGATTTCCTTGCTGAATTGAGGGCAGCTAAGATTTCCTTGCTGAATTGAGTGAAGCTAAGATTTTCGTGCTGAATTGAGGGGAGCTAAGATTTCCTTGCTGAATTGAGTGAAGCTAAGATTTTCTTGCTGAATTAAGGGGAGCTAAGATTTCCTTGCTGAATTTGAGGGGAGCTAAGATTTCCTTGCTGAATTGAGGGGAGCTAAGATTTCCTTGCTGAATTGAGGGGAGCTAAGATTTCCTTGCTGAATTAAGGGGAGCTAAGATTTCTTTGCTGAATGGAGGGAAGCTAAGATTTCCTTGCTGAATTGAGAGGAGCTAAGATTTCCTTGCTGAATTGAGGGAAGCTAAGATTAACTTGCTGAATTGAGGGGAGCTAAGATTTCCTTGCTGAATTTACGGGTAGCTAAGATTTCCTTGCTGAATTAAGGGGAGCTAAGATTTCCTTGCTGAATTAAGGGGAGCTAAGATTTCCTTGCTGAATTTAGGGAAGCTAAGATTTCCTTGCTGAATTGAGGGGAGCTAAGATTTCCTTGCTGAATTGAGGGAAGCTAAGATTTCCTTGCTGAATTGAGTGAAGCTAAGATTTCCTTGCTGAATTGAGGGGAGCTAATATTTCCTTGCTGAATTGAGGGAAGCTAAGATTTCCTTGCTGAATTTTCAGGTCGCTAAGATTTACTTGCTGAATGGAGGGGAGCTAAGATTTCCTTGCTGAATTTAGTGAAGCTAAGATTTCCTTGCTGAATTGAGGGCACGCTAAGATTTCATTGCTGAATTGAGGGGAGCTAAGATTTCTTTGCTGAATTGAGGGAAGCTAAGATTTCCTTGCTGAATTGAGGGGAGCTAAGATTTCCTTGCTGAATTTACGGGTAGCTAAGATTTACTTGCTGAATGGAGGGGAGCTAATATTTCCTTGCTGAATTGAGGGGAGCTAAGATTTCCTTGCTGAATTAAGTAACGCTAAGATTTCCTTGCTGAATTGAGGGGAGCTAAGATTTCCTTGCTGAATTAAGGGAAGCTAAGATTTCCTTGCTGAATTGAGGGGAGCTAAGATTTCCTTGCTGAATTGAGGGGAGCTAAGATTTCCTTGCTGAATTGAGGGGAGCTAAGATTTCCTTGCTGAATTGAGTGAAGCTAAGATTTCCTTGTTGAATTGAGGGGAGCTAAGATTTCCTTGCTGAATTGAGGGGGGCTAAGATTTCCTTGCTGAATTGAGGGAAGCTAAGATTTCTAAGCTGAATTGAGGGGGGCTAAGATTTCCTTGCTGAATATAGGGGAGCTAAGATTTCTTTGCTGAATTGAGGGAAGCTAAGATTTCCTTGCTGAATTAAGGGGAGCTAAGATTTTTTTTGCTAAATGGAGGGGAGCTAAGATTTCCTTGCTGAATTGAGGGGAGCTAAGATTTCCTTGCTGAATTGAGGGGGGGGGCTAAGATTTCCTTGCTGAATTTACGGGTCCTTAAGATTTACTTGCTGAATTGAGGGGAGCTAAGATTTAGTTGCTGAATTAGAGGGGCTAAGATTTCCTAGCTGAATTGAGGGGAGCTAAGCTTTTCTTGCTGAATTGAGGGGAGCTAAAATTTCCTTGCTGAATTTACGGGTCGCTAAGATTTACTTGCTGAATTGAGGGGAGCTAAGATTTCCTTGCTGAATTAAGGGCAGCTAAGATTTCCTTGCTGAATTGAGTGAAGCTAAGATTTCCTTGCTGAATTTAGGGCAGTTAAGATTTCCTTGCTGAATTGAGTGAAGCTAAGATTTTCTTGCTGAATTGAGGGGAGCTAAGATTTCCGTGCTGAATTTCAGGGGAGCTAAGATTTTCTTTTCTAAATGGAGGGGAGCTAAGATTTCCTTGCTGAATTAAGGGGAGCTAAGATTTCTTTGCTGAATGGAGGGAAGCTAAGATTTCCTTGCTGAATTGAGGGGAGCTAAGATTTCCTTGCTGAATTGAGGGAAGCTAAGATTACCTTGCTGAATTGAGGGGAGCTAAGATTTACTTGCTGAATTTACGGGTAGCTAAGATTTCCTTGCTAAATTGAGGGGAGCTAAGATTTCCTTGCTGAATTAAGGGAAGCTAAGATTTCCTTGCTGAATTTAGGTAAGCTAAGATTTCCTTGCTGAATTGAGGGGAGCTAAGATTTCCTTGCTGAATTAAGAGGAGCTAAGATCTCCTTGCTGAATTAAGGGGAGCTAAGATTTTCTTGCTGAATTGAGGGGAGCTAAGATTTCCTTGCTGAATTGAGGGAAGCTAAGATTTCCTTGCTGAATTTTCGGGTCGCTAAGATTTCCTTGCTGAATTGAGGGGAGCTAAGATTTCCTTGCTGAATTGAGTGAAGCTAAGATTTTCTTGCCTAATTGAGGGGAGCTAAGATTTCCTTGCTGAATTGAGGGAAGCTAAGATTACCTTGCTGAATTGAGGGGAGCTAAGATTTCCTTGCTGAATTTACGGGTAGCTAAGATTTCCTTGCTGAATTGAGGGGAGCTAAGATTTCCTTGCTGATTTAAGGGGAGCTAAGATTTCCTTGCTGAATTTAGGGAAGCTAAGATTTCCTTGCTGAATTGAGGGGAGCTAAGATTTCCTTGCTGAATTGAGGGAAGCTAAGATTTCCTTGCTGAATTGAGTGAAGCTAAGATTTTCCCTCTGAATTGAGGGGAGCTAAGATTTCCTTGATGAATTGAGGGAAGCTAAGATTTCCTTGCTGAATTTTCGGGTCGCTAAGATTTACTTGCTGAATGGAGGGGAGCTAAGATTTCCTTGCTGAATTGAGTGAAGCTAAGATTTTCTTGCTGAATTGAGGGGAGCTAAGATTTCCTTGCTGAATTGAGGGGAGCTAAGATTTCCTTGCTGAATTGAGGGAGCTAAGATTTCCTTGCTGAATTTACGGGTAGCTAAGATTTCCTTGCTGATTTAAGGGGAGCTAAGATTTCCTTGCTGAATTTAGGGAAGCTAAGATTTCCTTGCTGAATTGAGGGGAGCTAAGATTTCCTTGCTGAATTGAGGGAAGCTAAGATTTCCTTGCTGAATTGAGTGAAGCTAAGATTTTCTTGCTGAATTGAGGGGAGCTACGATTTCCTTGATGAATTGAGGGAAGCTAAGATTTCCTTGCTGAATTTTCGGGTCGCTAAGATTTACTTGCTGAATGGAGGGGAGCTAAGATTTCCTTGCTGAATTGTGTGAAGCTAAGATTTTCTTGCTGAATTGAGGGGAGCTAAGATTTCCTTGCTGAATTGAGGGGAGCTAAGATTTCCTTGCTGAATTGAGGGGGGCTAAGATTTCCTTGCTGAATTGAGGGGGGCTAAGATTTCCTTGCTGAATTGAGGGGAGCTAAGATTTCCTTGCTGAATTGAGTGAAGCTAAGATTTCCTTGCTGAATTGAGGGGAGCTAAGATTTCATTGCTGAATTGAGGGGAGCTAAGATTTCTTTGCTGAATTGAGGGGAGCTAAGATTTCCTTGCTGAATTAAGGGAAGCTAAGATTTCCTTGCTGAATTTACGGGTAGCTAAGATTTACTTGCTGAATGGAGGGGAGCTAATATTTCCTTGCTGAATTGAGGGGAGCTAAGATTTCCTTGCTGAATTAAGTAACGCTAAGATTTCCTTGCTGAATTGAGGGGAGCTAAGATTTCCTTGCTGAATTGAGGGAAGCTAAGATTTCCTTGCTGAATTGAGGGGAGCTAAGATTTCCTTGCTGAATTGAGGGGAGCTAAGATTTCCTTGCTGAATTTACGGGTCGCTAAGATTTACTTGCTGAATGGAGGGGAGCTAGGATTTCCTTGATGAATTGAGGGGAGCTAAGGTTTCCTTGCTGAATTGAGTGAAGCTAAGATTTTCTTGCTGAATTGAGGGGAGCTAAGATTTCCTTGCTGAATTGAGGGGGGCTAAGATTTCCTTGCTGAATTGAGGTGCGCTAAGATTTCTATGGTGAATTGAGGGGGGCTAGGATTTCCTTGCTGAATATAGGGGAGCTAAGATTTCCTTGCTGAATTGAGGGAAGCTAAGAGTTCCTTGCTCAATTAAGGGGAGCTAAGATTTTCTTTGCTAAATGGAGGGGAGCTAAGATTTCCTTGCTGAATTGAGGGGAGCTAAGATTTCCTTGCTGAATTGAGAGGGGGTGCTAAGATTTCCTTGCTGAATTTACGGGTCGCTAAGATTTACTTGCTGAATTGAGGGGAGCTAAGATTTAGTTGCTGAATTAGGGGGGCTAAGATTTCCTTGCTGAATT
The DNA here is from genome assembly GCA_963969495.1 of Ceratothoa steindachneri. NCBI lineage: Eukaryota > Metazoa > Arthropoda > Malacostraca > Isopoda > Cymothoidae > Ceratothoa > Ceratothoa steindachneri. Next base: position 33,193,627 of record OZ018338.1, read on the forward strand.
GAGGGGAGGTAATCTTTCCTTGCTGAATTTACGGGTCGCTAAGATTTACTTGCTGAATTGAGGGGAGTTAAGATTTCCTTGCTGAATTGAGGGCAGCTAAGATTTCCTTGCTGAATTGAGTGAAGCTAAGATTTCCTTGCTGAATTGAGGGGAGCTAATATTTCCTTGCTGAATTGAGTGAAGCTAAGATTTTCTTGCTGAATTAAGGGGAGCTAAGATTTCCTTGCTGAATTTGAGAAGAGCTAAGATTTCCTTGCTGAATTGAGGGGAGCTAAGATTTCCTTGCTGAATTGAGGGGAGCTAAGATTTCCTTGCTGAATTAAGGGGAGCTAAGATTTCTTTGCTGAATGGAGGGAAGCTAAGATTTCCTTGCTGAATTGAGGGGAGCTAAGATTTCCTTGCTGAATTGAGTGAAGCTAAGATTTTCTTGCTGAATTGAGGGAAACTAAGATCTCCTTGCTGAATTTTCGGGTCGCTAAGATTTACTTGCTGAATGGAGGGGAGCTAAGATTTCCTTGCGGAATTTACGGGTCGCTAAGATTTACTTGCTGAATGGAGCGGAGCTAAGATTTCCTTGCTGAATTGAAGGGAGCTACGATTTCCTTGCTGAATTGAGTGAAGCTTAGATTTCCTTGCTGAATTGAGGGGAGCTAAGATTTCCCTGCTGAATTGAAGGGAGCTAAGATTTCCTTGCTGAATTGAGGGAAGCTAAGATTTCCTTGCTGAATTGAGGGGAGCTAAGATTTCCTTGCTGAATTTACGGGTCGCTAAGATTTACTTGCTGAATGGAGGGGAGCTAAGATTTCCTTGCTGAATTGAGGGAAGCTAAGATTTCCTTGCTGAATTGAGTGAAGCTAAGATTTCCTTGCTGAATTGAGGAGAGCTAAGATTTCCTTGCTGAATTAAGGGAAGCTAAGATTTCCTTGCTGAATTTTCGGGTCGCTAAGATTTACTTGCTGAATGGAGGGGAGCTAAGATTTCCTTGCTGAATTGAGGGAAGCTAAGATTTCCTTGCTGAATTGAGTGAAGCTAAGATTTCCTTGCTGAATTGAAGGGAGCTAAGATTTCCTTGCTGAATTGAGTGAAGCTTAGATTTCCTTGCTGAATTGAGGGGAGCTAAATTTCCTTGCTGAATTGAAGGGAGCTAAGATTTCCTTGCTGAATTGAGGGAAGCTAAGATTTCCTTGCTTAATTGAGGGGAGCTAAGATTTCCTTGCTGAATTCACGAGTCGCTAAAATTTACTTGCTGAATGGAGGGGAGCTAAGATTTCCTTGCTGAATTGAGGGAAGCTAAGATTTCCTTGCTGAATTGAGGGGAGCTAAGATTTTATTGCTGAATGGAGGGGAGTTAAGATTTCTTTGCTGAATTGAGGGAAGCTAAGATTTCCTTGCTGAATTGAGGGGAGCTAAGATTTCCTTGCTGAATTTACGGGTAGCTAAGATTACCTTGCTGAATGGAGGGGAGCTAATATTTCCTTGCTGAATTGAGGGGAGCTAAGATTTCCTTGCTGAATTAAGTAACGCTAAGATTTCCTTGCTGAATTGAGTGAAGCTAAGATTTCCTTGCTGAATTGAGGGGAGCTAAGATTTCATTGCTGAATGGAGGGGAGTTAAGATTTCTTTGCTGAATTGAGAGAAGCTAAGATTTCCTTGATGAATTTACGGGTAGCTAAGATTACCTTGCTGAATGGAGGGGAGCTAATATTTCCTTGCTGAATTGAGGGGAGCTAAGATTTCCTTGCTGAATTAAGTAACGCTAAGATTTCCTTGCTGAATTGAGGGGAGCTAAGATTTCCTTGCTGAATTTAGGAAAGCTAAGATTTCCGTGCTGAATTGAGGGGAGCTAAGATTTCCTTGCTGAATTGAGGGGAGCTAAGATTTCCTTGCTGAATTTACGGGTAGCTAAGATTACCTTGCTGAATGGAGGGGAGCTAATATTTCCTTGCTGAATTGAGGGGAGCTAAGATTTCCTTGCTGAATTAAGTAACGCTAAGATTTCCTTGCTGAATTGAGGGGAGCTAAGATTTCCTTGCTGAATTTAGGAAAGCTAAGATTTCCGTGCTGAATTGAGGGGAGCTAAGATTTCCTTGCTGAATTGAGGGGAGCTAAGATTTCCTTGCTGAATTTACGGGTCGCTAAGATTTACTTGCTGAATGGAGGGGAGCTAAGATTTCCTTGATGAATTGAGGGGAGCTAAGATTTCCTTGCTGAATTGAGGGAAGCTAAGATTTCCTTGCTGAATTGAGGGGAGCTAAGATTTCCTTGCTGAATTGAGGGGGGCTAAGATTTCCTTGCTGAATTGAGGGGAGCTAAGATTTCTAAGCTGAATTGAGGGGGGCTAAGATTTTCTTGTTGAATTGAGGGGAGCTAAGATTTCTTTGCTGAATTGAGGGGAGCTAAGATTTCCTTGCTGAATTAAGGGGAGCTAAGATTTCTTTGCAAAAAGGAGGGAAGATAAGATTTCCTTGCTGAATTGAGGGGAGCTAAGATTTACTTGCTGAATTGAGGGGAGCTAAGATTTAGTTGCTGAATTAGGGGAGCAAAGATTTCCTTGCTGAATTGAGGGGAGCTAAGCTTTCCTTGCTGAATTGAGGGGAGCTAAAATTTCCTTGCTGAATTTACGGGTCGCTAAGATTTACTTGCTGAATTGAGAAGAGCTAAGATTTCCTTGCTGAATTGAGGGCAGCTAAGATTTCCTTGCTGAATTTAGTGAAGCTAAGATTTCCTTGCTGAATTGAGGGGAGCTAAGATTTACTTGCTGAATTGAGGGGAGCTAAGATTTTCTTGCTGAATTGAGGGGAGCTGAGATTTCCTTGCTGAATTTGAGGGGAGCTAAGATTTCCTTGCTGAATTGAGGAGAGCAAAGATTTCCTTGCTGAATTGAGGGGAGCTAAGATTTCCTTGCTGAATTAAGGGGAGCTAAGATTTCTTTTCTGAATGGAGGGAAGCTAAGATTTCCTTGCTGAATTGAGGGGAGCTAAGATTTCCTTGCTGAATTGAGAAAAGCTAAGATTACCTGGCAGAATTGAGGGGAGCTAAGATTTCCTTGCTGAATTTACGGGTAGCTAAGATTTCCTTGCTGAATTGAGGGGAGCTAAGATTTCCTTGCTGAATTGAGTAAAGCTAAGATTTCCTTGCTGAATTGAGGGAAGCTAAGCTCTCCTTGCTAAATTTTCGGGTCGCTAAGATTTACTTGCTGAATGGAGGGGAGCTAAGATTTCCTTGCTGAATTGAGTGAAGCTAAGATTTCCTTGCTGAATATAAGGGAGCTAAGATTTCATTGCTGAATTAAGGGGAGCTAAGATTTCTTTGCTGAATTAAGGGGAGCTAAGATTTCCTTGCTGAATTGAGGGGAGCTAAGATTTCCTTGCTGAATTTACGGGTAGCTAAGATTTACTTGCTGAATGGAGGGGAGCTAATATTTCCTTGCTGAATTGAGGGGAGCTAAGATTTCCTTGCTGAATTAAGTAACGCTAAGATTTCCTTGCTGAATTGAGGGGAGCTAAGATTTCCTTGCTGAATTGAGGGAAGCTAAGATTTCCTTGCTGAATTGAGGGGATCTAAGATTTCCTTGCTGAATTTACGGGTCGCTAAGATTTACTTGCTGAATGGAGGGGAGCTAAGATTTCCTTGATGAATTGAGGGGAGCTAAGATTTCCTTGCTGAATTGAGTGAAGCTAAGATTTCCTTGCTGAATTGAGGGGAGCTAAGATTTCCTTGCTGAATTGAGGGGGGCTAAGATTTCCTTGCTGAATTGAGGTGCGCTAAGATTTCTATGCTGAATTGAGGGGGGCTAAGATTTCCTTGCTGAATTGAGGGAAGCTAAGAGTTCCTTGCTGAATTAAGGGGAGCTAAGATTTTCTTTGCTAAATGGAGGGGAGCTAAGATTTCCTTGCTGAATTGAGGGGAGCTAAGATTTCCTTGCTGAATTGAGGGGGGTGCTAAGATTTCCTTGCTGAATTTACGGGTCGCTAAGATTTACTTGCTGAATTGAGGGGAGCTAAGATTTAGTTGCTGAATTAGGGGGGCTAAGATTTCCTTGCTGAATTGAGGGGAGCTAAGCTTTTCTTGCTGAATTGAGGGGAGCTAAAATTTCCTTGCTGAATTTACGGGTCGCTAAGATTTACTTGCTGAATTGAGGGGAGCTAAGATTTCCTTGCTGAATTGAGGGAAGCTAAGATTACCTTGCTGAATTGAGGGGAGCTAAGATTTCCTTGCTGAATTTACGGGTAGCTAAGATTTCCTTGCTGAATTGAGGGGAGCTAAGATTTCCTTGCAGAATTAAGGGAAGCTAAGATTTCCTAGCTGAATTCAGGGAAGCTAAGATTTCCTTGCTGAATTGAGGGGAGCTAAGATTTCCTTGCTGAATTGAGAGGAGCTAAGATCTCCTTGCTGAATTGAGGGGAGCTAAGATTTTCTTGCTGAATTGAGGGGAGCTAAGATTTCCTTGTTGAATTGAGGGGAGCTAAGATTTACTTGCTGAATTGAGGGGAGCTAAGATTTCCTTGCTGAATTGAGGGAAGCAAAAATTTCCTTGCTGAATTGAGGGGAGCTAAGATGTACCTACTGAATTGAGGGGAGCTAAGATTTCCTTGTTGAATTGAGGGGAGCTAAAATTTTCTTGCCGAATTGAGGAGAGGTAAGATTTACTTGCTGAAGTGAGGGGAGCTAAAATTTCCTTGCTGAATTGAGGGGAGCTAAGATGTACCTGCTGAATTGAGGGGAGCTAAGATTTCCTTGCTGAATTAAGGAAGCTAAGATTTCCTTGCTGAATTAAGGGGAGCTAAGATTTTCTTTGCTAAATGGAGGGGAGCTAAGATTTCCTTGCTGAATTGAGGGGAGCTAAGATTTCCTTGCTGAATTGAGGGAGGGCTAAGATTTCCTTGCTGAATTTACGGGTCGCTAAAAATTTACTTGCTGAATTGAGGGGAGCTAAGATTTCCTTGCTGAATTGAGGGGAGCTAAGATTTCCTTGCTGAATTGAGGGAAGCTAAGATTTCCTTGCTAAATTTTCGGGTCGCTAAGATTTACTTTCTGAATGGAGGGGAGCTAAGATTTCCTTGCTGAATTGAGTGAAGCTTAGATTTCCTTGCTGAATTGAGGGGAGCTAAGATTTCCTTGCTGAATTGAGGGGAGTTAAGATTTCTTTGCTGTATTGAGGGAAGCTAAGATTTCCTTGCTGAATTGAGGGGAGCTAAGATTTCCTTGCTGAATTTACGGGTAGCTAAGATTTACTTGCTGAATGGAGGGAAGCTAAGATTTCCTTGCTGAATTGAGGGGAGCTAAGATTTTCTTGCTGAATTTACGGGTAGCTAAGATTTACTTGCTGAATGGAGGGGAGCTAAGATTTCTTTGCAAAAAGGAGGGAAGATAAGATTTCCTTGCTGAATTGAGGGGAGCTAAGATTTCCTTGCTGAATTGAGGGGAGCTAAGATTTCCTTGCTGAATTGAGGGGGGCTAAGATTTCCTTGCTGAATTGAGGGGAGCTAAGATTTCTAAGCTGAATTGAGGGGGGCTAAGATTTTCTTGTTGAATTGAGGGGAGCTAAGATTTCTTTGCTGAATTGAGGGGAGCTAAGATTTCCTTGCTGAATTAAGGGGAGCTAAGATTTCTTTGCAAAAAGGAGGGAAGATAAGATTTCCTTGCTGAATTGAGGGGAGCTAAGATTTACTTGCTGAATTGAGGGGAGCTAAGATTTAGTTGCTGAATTAGGGGAGCAAAGATTTCCTTGCTGAATTGAGGGGAGCTAAGCTTTCCTTGCTGAATTGAGGGGAGCTAAAATTTCCTTGCTGAATTTACGGGTCGCTAAGATTTACTTGCTGAATTGAGGGGAGCTAAGATTTCCTTGCTGAATTGAGGGCAGCTAAGATTTCCTTGCTGAATTGAGTGAAGCTAAGATTTCCTTGCTGAATTGAGGGGAGCTAAGATTTACTTGCTGAATTGAGGGGAGCTAAGATTTTCTTGCTGAATTGAGGGGAGCTAAGATTTCCTTGCTGAATTTGAGGGGAGCTAAGATTTCCTTGCTGAATTGAGGGGAGCAAAGATTTCCTTGCTGAATTGAGGGGAGCTAAGATTTCCTTGCTGAATTAAGGGGAGCTAAGATTTCTTTGCTGAATGGAGGGAAGCTAAGATTTCCTTGCTGAATTGAGGGGAGCTAAGATTTCCTTGCTGAATTGAGAAAAGCTAAGATTACCTGGCAGAATTGAGGGGAGCTAAGATTTCCTTGCTGAATTTACGGGTAGCTAAGATTTCCTTGCTGAATTGAGGGGAGCTAAGATTTCCTTGTTGAATTGAGTAAAGCTAAGATTTCCTTGCTGAATTGAGGGGAGCTAAGATTTCCTTGCTGAATTGAGGGAAGCTAAGATCTCCTTGCTAAATTTTCGGGTCGCTAAGATTTACTTGCTGAATGGAGGGGAGCTAAGATTTCCTTGCTGAATTGAGTGAAGCTAAGATTTCCTTGCTGAATATAGGGGAGTTAAGATTTCATTGCTGAATTGAGGGGAGCTAAGATTTCTTTGCTGAATTAAGGGGAGCTAAGATTTCCTTGCTGAATTGAGGGGAGCTAAGATTTCCTTGCTGAATTTACGGGTAGCTAAGATTTACTTGCTGAATGGAGGGGAGCTAATATTTCCTTGCTGAATTGAGGGGAGCTAAGATTTCCTTGCTGAATTAAGTAACGCTAAGATTTCCTTGCTGAATTGAGGGGAGCTAAGATTTCCTTGCAGAATTGAGGGAAGCTAAGATTTTCTTGCTGAATTGAGGGGAGCTAAGATTTCCTTGCTGAATTTACGGGTCGCTAAGATTTACTTGCTGAATGGAGGGGAGCTAAGATTTCCTTGATGAATTGAGGGGAGCTAAGATTTCCTTGCTGAATTGAGTGAAGCTAAGATTTCCTTGCTGAATTGAGGGGAGCTAAGATTTCCTTGCTGAATTGAGGGGGGCTAAGATTTCCTTGCTGAATTGAGGTGCGCTAAGATTTCTATGCTGAATTGAGGGGGGCTAAGATTTCCTTGCTGAATTGAGGGAAGCTAAGAGTTCCTTGCTGAATTAAGGGGAGCTAAGATTTTCTTTGCTAAATGGAGGGGAGCTAAGATTTCCTTGCTGAATTGAGGGGAGCTAAGATTTCCTTGCTGAATTGAGGGGGGTGCTAAGATTTCCTTGCTGAATTTACGGGTCGCTAAGATTTACTTGCTGAATTGAGGGGAGCTAAGATTTAGTTGCTGAATTAGGGGGGCGAAGATTTCCTTGCTGAATTGAGGGGAGCTAAGCTTTTCTTGCTGAATTGAGGGGAGCTAAAATTTCCTTGCTGAATTTACGGGTCGCTAAGATTTACTTGCTGAATTGAGGGGAGCTAAGATTTCCTTGCTGAATTGAGGGAAGCTAAGATTACCTTGCTGAATTGAGGGGAGCTAAGATTTCCTTGCTGAATTTACGGGTAGCTAAGATTTCCTTGCTGAATTGAGGGGAGCTAAGATTTCCTTGCAGAATTAAGGGAAGCTAAGATTTCCTAGCTGAATTCAGGGAAGCTAAGATTTCCTTGCTGAATTGAGGGGAGCTAAGATTTCCTTGCTGAATTGAGAGGAGCTAAGATCTCCTTGCTGAATTGAGGGGAGCTAAGATTTTCTTGCTGAATTGAGGGGAGCTAAGATTTCCTTGTTGAATTGAGGGGAGCTAAGATTTACTTGCTGAATTGAGGGGAGCTAAGATTTCCTTGCTGAATTGAGGGAAGCAAAAATTTCCTTGCTGAATTGAGGGGAGCTAAGATGTACCTACTGAATTGAGGGGAGCTAAGATTTCCTTGTTGAATTGAGGGGAGCTAAAATTTTCTTCCGAATTGAGGAGAGGTAAGATTTACTTGCTGAATTGAGGGGAGCTAAAATTTCCTTGCTGAATTGAGGGGAGCTAAGATGTACCTGCTGAATTGAGGGGAGCTAAGATTTCCTTGCTGAATTAAGGAAGCTAAGATTTCCTTGCTGAATTAAGGGGAGCTAAGATTTTCTTTGCTAAATGGAGGGGAGCTAAGATTTCCTTGCTGAATTGAGGGGACCTAAGATTTCCTTGCTGAATTGAGGGAGGGCTAAGATTTCCTTGCTGAATTTACGGGTACCTAAAAATTTACTTGCTGAATTGAGGGGAGCTAAGATTTCCTTGCTGAATTGAGGGGAGCTAAGATTTCCTTGCTGAATTGAGGGAAGCTAAGATTTCCTTGCTAAATTTTCGGGTCGCTAAGATTTACTTTCTGAATGGAGGGGAGCTAAGATTTCCTTGCTGAATTGAGTGAAGCTTAGATTTCCTTGCTGAATTGAGGGGAGCTAAGATTTCCTTGCTGAATTGAGGGGAGTTAAGATTTTTTTGCTGTATTGAGGGAAGCTAAGATTTCCTTGCTGAATTGAGGGGAGCTAAGATTTCCTTGCTGAATTGAGGGGGGGGGCTAAGATTTCCTTGCTGAATTTACGGGTCCTTAAGATTTACTTGCTGAATTGAGGGGAGCTAAGATTTAGTTGCTGAATTAGAGGGGCTAAGATTTCCTAGCTGAATTGAGGGGAGCTAAGCTTTTCTTGCTGAATTGAGGGGAGCTAAAATTTCCTTGCTGAATTTACGGGTCGCTAAGATTTACTTGCTGAATTGAGGGGAGCTAAGATTTCCTTGCTCAATTAAGGGCAGCTAAGATTTCCTTGCTGAATTGAGTGAAGCTAAGATTTCCTTGCTGAATTTAGGGCAGTTAAGATTTCCTTGCTGAATTGAGTGAAGCTAAGATTTTCTTGCTGAATTGAGGGGAGCTAAGATTTCCGTGCTGAATTTCAGGGGAGCTAAGATTTTCTTTTCTAAATGGAGGGGAGCTAAGATTTCCTTGCTGAATTAAGGGGAGCTAAGATTTCTTTGCTGAATGGAGGGAAGCTAAGATTTCCTTGCTGAATTGAGGGGAGCTAAGATTTCCTTGCTGAATTGAGGGAAGCTAAGATTACCTTGCTGAATTGAGGGGAGCTAAGATTTACTTGCTGAATTTACGGGTAGCTAAGATTTCCTTGCTAAATTGAGGGGAGCTAAGATTTCCTTGCTGAATTAAGGGAAGCTAAGATTTCCTTGCTGAATTTAGGTAAGCTAAGATTTCCTTGCTGAATTGAGGGGAGCTAAGATTTCCTTGCTGAATTAAGAGGAGCTAAGATCTCCTTGCTGAATTAAGGGGAGCTAAGATTTTCTTGCTGAATTGAGGGGAGCTAAGATTTCCTTGCTGAATTGAGGGAAGCTAAGATTTCCTTGCTGAATTTTCGGGTCGCTAAGATTTCCTTGCTGAATTGAGGGGAGCTAAGATTTCCTTGCTGAATTGAGTGAAGCTAAGATTTTCTTGCCTAATTGAGGGGAGCTAAGATTTCCTTGCTGAATTGAGGGAAGCTAAGATTACCTTGCTGAATTGAGGGGAGCTAAGATTTCCTTGCTGAATTTACGGGTAGCTAAGATTTCCTTGCTGAATTGAGGGGAGCTAAGATTTCCTTGCTGATTTAAGGGGAGCTAAGATTTCCTTGCTGAATTTAGGGAAGCTAAGATTTCCTTGCTGAATTGAGGGGAGCTAAGATTTCCTTGCTGAATTGAGGGAAGCTAAGATTTCCTTGCTGAATTGAGTGAAGCTAAGATTTTCCCTCTGAATTGAGGGGAGCTAAGATTTCCTTGATGAATTGAGGGAAGCTAAGATTTCCTTGCTGAATTTTCGGGTCGCTAAGATTTACTTGCTGAATGGAGGGGAGCTAAGATTTCCTTGCTGAATTGAGTGAAGCTAAGATTTTCTTGCTGAATTGAGGGGAGCTAAGATTTCCTTGCTGAATTGAGGGGAGCTAAGATTTCCTTGCTGAATTGAGGGAGCTAAGATTTCCTTGCTGAATTTACGGGTAGCTAAGATTTCCTTGCTGATTTAAGGGGAGCTAAGATTTCCTTGCTGAATTTAGGGAAGCTAAGATTTCCTTGCTGAATTGAGGGGAGCTAAGATTTCCTTGCTGAATTGAGGGAAGCTAAGATTTCCTTGCTGAATTGAGTGAAGCTAAGATTTTCTTGCTGAATTGAGGGGAGCTACGATTTCCTTGATGAATTGAGGGAAGCTAAGATTTCCTTGCTGAATTTTCGGGTCGCTAAGATTTACTTGCTGAATGGAGGGGAGCTAAGATTTCCTTGCTGAATTGTGTGAAGCTAAGATTTTCTTGCTGAATTGAGGGGAGCTAAGATTTCCTTGCTGAATTGAGGGGAGCTAAGATTTCCTTGCTGAATTGAGGGGGGCTAAGATTTCCTTGCTGAATTGAGGGGGGCTAAGATTTCCTTGCTGAATTGAGGGGAGCTAAGATTTCCTTGCTGAATTGAGTGAAGCTAAGATTTCCTTGCTGAATTGAGGGGAGCTAAGATTTCATTGCTGAATTGAGGGGAGCTAAGATTTCTTTGCTGAATTGAGGGGAGCTAAGATTTCCTTGCTGAATTAAGGGAAGCTAAGATTTCCTTGCTGAATTTACGGGTAGCTAAGATTTACTTGCTGAATGGAGGGGAGCTAATATTTCCTTGCTGAATTGAGGGGAGCTAAGATTTCCTTGCTGAATTAAGTAACGCTAAGATTTCCTTGCTGAATTGAGGGGAGCTAAGATTTCCTTGCTGAATTGAGGGAAGCTAAGATTTCCTTGCTGAATTGAGGGGAGCTAAGATTTCCTTGCTGAATTGAGGGGAGCTAAGATTTCCTTGCTGAATTTACGGGTCGCTAAGATTTACTTGCTGAATGGAGGGGAGCTAGGATTTCCTTGATGAATTAAGGGGAGCTAAGGTTTCCTTGCTGAATTGAGTGAAGCTAAGATTTTCTTGCTGAATTGAGGGGAGCTAAGATTTCCTTGCTGAATTGAGGGGGGCTAAGATTTCCTTGCTGAATTGAGGTGCGCTAAGATTTCTATGGTGAATTGAGGGGGGCTAGGATTTCCTTGCTGAATATAGGGGAGCTAAGATTTCCTTGCTGAATTGAGGGAAGCTAAGAGTTCCTTGCTCAATTAAGGGGAGCTAAGATTTTCTTTGCTAAATGGAGGGGAGCTAAGATTTCCTTGCTGAATTGAGGGGAGCTAAGATTTCCTTGCTGAATTGAGAGGGGGTGCTAAGATTTCCTTGCTGAATTTACGGGTCGCTAAGATTTACTTGCTGAATTGAGGGGAGCTAAGATTTAGTTGCTGAATTAGGGGGGCTAAGATTTCCTTGCTGAATTGAGGGGAGGTAATCTTTCCTTGCTGAATTTACGGGTCGCTAAGATTTACTTGCTGAATTGAGGGGAGTTAAGATTTCCTTGCTGAATTGAGGGCAGCTAAGATTTCCTTGCTGAATTGAGTGAAGCTAAGATTTCCTTGCTGAATTGAGGGGAGCTAATATTTCCTTGCTGAATTGAGTGAAGCTAAGATTTTCTTGCTGAATTAAGGGGAGCTAAGATTTCCTTGCTGAATTTGAGAAGAGCTAAGATTTCCTTGCTGAATTGAGGGGAGCTAAGATTTCCTTGCTGAATTGAGGGGAGCTAAGATTTCCTTGCTGAATTAAGGGGAGCTAAGATTTCTTTGCTGAATGGAGGGAAGCTAAGATTTCCTTGCTGAATTGAGGGGAGCTAAGATTTCCTTGCTGAATTGAGTGAAGCTAAGATTTTCTTGCTGAATTGAGGGAAACTAAGATCTCCTTGCTGAATTTTCGGGTCGCTAAGATTTACTTGCTGAATGGAGGGGAGCTAAGATTTCCTTGCGGAATTTACGGGTCGCTAAGATTTACTTGCTGAATGGAGCGGAGCTAAGATTTCCTTGCTGAATTGAAGGGAGCTACGATTTCCTTGCTGAATTGAGTGAAGCTTAGATTTCCTTGCTGAATTGAGGGGAGCTAAGATTTCCCTGCTGAATTGAAGGGAGCTAAGATTTCCTTGCTGAATTGAGGGAAGCTAAGATTTCCTTGCTGAATTGAGGGGAGCTAAGATTTCCTTGCTGAATTTACGGGTCGCTAAGATTTACTTGCTGAATGGAGGGGAGCTAAGATTTCCTTGCTGAATTGAGGGAAGCTAAGATTTCCTTGCTGAATTGAGTGAAGCTAAGATTTCCTTGCTGAATTGAGGAGAGCTAAGATTTCCTTGCTGAATTAAGGGAAGCTAAGATTTCCTTGCTGAATTTTCGGGTCGCTAAGATTTACTTGCTGAATGGAGGGGAGCTAAGATTTCCTTGCTGAATTGAGGGAAGCTAAGATTTCCTTGCTGAATTGAGTGAAGCTAAGATTTCCTTGCTGAATTGAAGGGAGCTAAGATTTCCTTGCTGAATTGAGTGAAGCTTAGATTTCCTTGCTGAATTGAGGGGAGCTAAATTTCCTTGCTGAATTGAAGGGAGCTAAGATTTCCTTGCTGAATTGAGGGAAGCTAAGATTTCCTTGCTTAATTGAGGGGAGCTAAGATTTCCTTGCTGAATTCACGAGTCGCTAAAATTTACTTGCTGAATGGAGGGGAGCTAAGATTTCCTTGCTGAATTGAGGGAAGCTAAGATTTCCTTGCTGAATTGAGGGGAGCTAAGATTTTATTGCTGAATGGAGGGGAGTTAAGATTTCTTTGCTGAATTGAGGGAAGCTAAGATTTCCTTGCTGAATTGAGGGGAGCTAAGATTTCCTTGCTGAATTTACGGGTAGCTAAGATTACCTTGCTGAATGGAGGGGAGCTAATATTTCCTTGCTGAATTGAGGGGAGCTAAGATTTCCTTGCTGAATTAAGTAACGCTAAGATTTCCTTGCTGAATTGAGTGAAGCTAAGATTTCCTTGCTGAATTGAGGGGAGCTAAGATTTCATTGCTGAATGGAGGGGAGTTAAGATTTCTTTGCTGAATTGAGAGAAGCTAAGATTTCCTTGATGAATTTACGGGTAGCTAAGATTACCTTGCTGAATGGAGGGGAGCTAATATTTCCTTGCTGAATTGAGGGGAGCTAAGATTTCCTTGCTGAATTAAGTAACGCTAAGATTTCCTTGCTGAATTGAGGGGAGCTAAGATTTCCTTGCTGAATTTAGGAAAGCTAAGATTTCCGTGCTGAATTGAGGGGAGCTAAGATTTCCTTGCTGAATTGAGGGGAGCTAAGATTTCCTTGCTGAATTTACGGGTAGCTAAGATTACCTTGCTGAATGGAGGGGAGCTAATATTTCCTTGCTGAATTGAGGGGAGCTAAGATTTCCTTGCTGAATTAAGTAACGCTAAGATTTCCTTGCTGAATTGAGGGGAGCTAAGATTTCCTTGCTGAATTTAGGAAAGCTAAGATTTCCGTGCTGAATTGAGGGGAGCTAAGATTTCCTTGCTGAATTGAGGGGAGCTAAGATTTCCTTGCTGAATTTACGGGTCGCTAAGATTTACTTGCTGAATGGAGGGGAGCTAAGATTTCCTTGATGAATTGAGGGGAGCTAAGATTTCCTTGCTGAATTGAGGGAAGCTAAGATTTCCTTGCTGAATTGAGGGGAGCTAAGATTTCCTTGCTGAATTGAGGGGGGCTAAGATTTCCTTGCTGAATTGAGGGGAGCTAAGATTTCTAAGCTGAATTGAGGGGGGCTAAGATTTTCTTGTTAAATTGAGGGGAGCTAAGATTTCTTTGCTGAATTGAGGGGAGCTAAGATTTCCTTGCTGAATTAAGGGGAGCTAAGATTTCTTTGCAAAAAGGAGGGAAGATAAGATTTCCTTGCTGAATTGAGGGGAGCTAAGATTTACTTGCTGAATTGAGGGGAGCTAAGATTTAGTTGCTGAATTAGGGGAGCAAAGATTTCCTTGCTGAATTGAGGGGAGCTAAGCTTTCCTTGCTGAATTGAGGGGAGCTAAAATTTCCTTGCTGAATTTACGGGTCGCTAAGATTTACTTGCTGAATTGAGAAGAGCTAAGATTTCCTTGCTGAATTGAGGGCAGCTAAGATTTCCTTGCTGAATTTAGTGAAGCTAAGATTTCCTTGCTGAATTGAGGGGAGCTAAGATTTACTTGCTGAATTGAGGGGAGCTAAGATTTTCTTGCTGAATTGAGGGGAGCTGAGATTTCCTTGCTGAATTTGAGGGGAGCTAAGATTTCCTTGCTGAATTGAGGAGAGCAAAGATTTCCTTGCTGAATTGAGGGGAGCTAAGATTTCCTTGCTGAATTAAGGGGAGCTAAGATTTCTTTTCTGAATGGAGGGAAGCTAAGATTTCCTTGCTGAATTGAGGGGAGCTAAGATTTCCTTGCTGAATTGAGAAAAGCTAAGATTACCTGGCAGAATTGAGGGGAGCTAAGATTTCCTTGCTGAATTTACGGGTAGCTAAGATTTCCTTGCTGAATTGAGGGGAGCTAAGATTTCCTTGCTGAATTGAGTAAAGCTAAGATTTCCTTGCTGAATTGAGGGAAGCTAAGCTCTCCTTGCTAAATTTTCGGGTCGCTAAGATTTACTTGCTGAATGGAGGGGAGCTAAGATTTCCTTGCTGAATTGAGTGAAGCTAAGATTTCCTTGCTGAATATAGGGGAGCTAAGATTTCATTGCTGAATTAAGGGGAGCTAAGATTTCTTTGCTGAATTAAGGGGAGCTAAGATTTCCTTGCTGAATTGAGGGGAGCTAAGATTTCCTTGCTGAATTTACGGGTAGCTAAGATTTACTTGCTGAATGGAGGGGAGCTAATATTTCCTTGCTGAATTGAGGGGAGCTAAGATTTCCTTGCTGAATTAAGTAACGCTAAGATTTCCTTGCTGAATTGAGGGGAGCTAAGATTTCCTTGCTGAATTGAGGGAAGCTAAGATTTCCTTGCTGAATTGAGGGGATCTAAGATTTCCTTGCTGAATTTACGGGTCGCTAAGATTTACTTGCTGAATGGAGGGGAGCTAAGATTTCCTTGATGAATTGAGGGGAGCTAAGATTTCCTTGCTGAATTGAGTGAAGCTAAGATTTCCTTGCTGAATTGAGGGGAGCTAAGATTTCCTTGCTGAATTGAGGGGGGCTAAGATTTCCTTGCTGAATTGAGGTGCGCTAAGATTTCTATGCTGAATTGAGGGGGGCTAAGATTTCCTTGCTGAATTGAGGGAAGCTAAGAGTTCCTTGCTGAATTAAGGGGAGCTAAGATTTTCTTTGCTAAATGGAGGGGAGCTAAGATTTCCTTGCTGAATTGAGGGGAGCTAAGATTTCCTTGCTGAATTGAGGGGGGTGCTAAGATTTCCTTGCTGAATTTACGGGTCGCTAAGATTTACTTGCTGAATTGAGGGGAGCTAAGATTTAGTTGCTGAATTAGGGGGGCTAAGATTTCCTTGCTGAATTGAGGGGAGCTAAGCTTTTCTTGCTGAATTGAGGGGAGCTAAAATTTCCTTGCTGAATTTACGGGTCGCTAAGATTTACTTGCTGAATTGAGGGGAGCTAAGATTTCCTTGCTGAATTGAGGGAAGCTAAGATTACCTTGCTGAATTGAGGGGAGCTAAGATTTCCTTGCTGAATTTACGGGTAGCTAAGATTTCCTTGCTGAATTGAGGGGAGCTAAGATTTCCTTGCAGAATTAAGGGAAGCTAAGATTTCCTAGCTGAATTCAGGGAAGCTAAGATTTCCTTGCTGAATTGAGGGGAGCTAAGATTTCCTTGCTGAATTGAGAGGAGCTAAGATCTCCTTGCTGAATTGAGGGGAGCTAAGATTTTCTTGCTGAATTGAGGGGAGCTAAGATTTCCTTGTTGAATTGAGGGGAGCTAAGATTTACTTGCTGAATTGAGGGGAGCTAAGATTTCCTTGCTGAATTGAGGGAAGCAAAAATTTCCTTGCTGAATTGAGGGGAGCTAAGATGTACCTACTGAATTGAGGGGAGCTAAGATTTCCTTGTTGAATTGAGGGGAGCTAAAATTTTCTTGCCGAATTGAGGAGAGGTAAGATTTACTTGCTGAAGTGAGGGGAGCTAAAATTTCCTTGCTGAATTGAGGGGAGCTAAGATGTACCTGCTGAATTGAGGGGAGCTAAGATTTCCTTGCTGAATTAAGGAAGCTAAGATTTCCTTGCTGAATTAAGGGGAGCTAAGATTTTCTTTGCTAAATGGAGGGGAGCTAAGATTTCCTTGCTGAATTGAGGGGAGCTAAGATTTCCTTGCTGAATTGAGGGAGGGCTAAGATTTCCTTGCTGAATTTACGGGTCGCTAAAAATTTACTTGCTGAATTGAGGGGAGCTAAGATTTCCTTGCTGAATTGAGGGGAGCTAAGATTTCCTTGCTGAATTGAGGGAAGCTAAGATTTCCTTGCTAAATTTTCGGGTCGCTAAGATTTACTTTCTGAATGGAGGGGAGCTAAGATTTCCTTGCTGAATTGAGTGAAGCTTAGATTTCCTTGCTGAATTGAGGGGAGCTAAGATTTCCTTGCTGAATTGAGGGGAGTTAAGATTTCTTTGCTGTATTGAGGGAAGCTAAGATTTCCTTGCTGAATTGAGGGGAGCTAAGATTTCCTTGCTGAATTTACGGGTAGCTAAGATTTACTTGCTGAATGGAGGGAAGCTAAGATTTCCTTGCTGAATTGAGGGGAGCTAAGATTTTCTTGCTGAATTTACGGGTAGCTAAGATTTACTTGCTGAATGGAGGGGAGCTAAGATTTCTTTGCAAAAAGGAGGGAAGATAAGATTTCCTTGCTGAATTGAGGGGAGCTAAGATTTCCTTGCTGAATTGAGGGGAGCTAAGATTTCCTTGCTGAATTGAGGGGGGCTAAGATTTCCTTGCTGAATTGAGGGGAGCTAAGATTTCTAAGCTGAATTGAGGGGGGCTAAGATTTTCTTGTTGAATTGAGGGGAGCTAAGATTTCTTTGCTGAATTGAGGGGAGCTAAGATTTCCTTGCTGAATTAAGGGGAGCTAAGATTTCTTTGCAAAAAGGAGGGAAGATAAGATTTCCTTGCTGAATTGAGGGGAGCTAAGATTTACTTGCTGAATTGAGGGGAGCTAAGATTTAGTTGCTGAATTAGGGGAGCAAAGATTTCCTTGCTGAATTGAGGGGAGCTAAGCTTTCCTTGCTGAATTGAGGGGAGCTAAAATTTCCTTGCTGAATTTACGGGTCGCTAAGATTTACTTGCTGAATTGAGGGGAGCTAAGATTTCCTTGCTGAATTGAGGGCAGCTAAGATTTCCTTGCTGAATTGAGTGAAGCTAAGATTTCCTTGCTGAATTGAGGGGAGCTAAGATTTACTTGCTGAATTGAGGGGAGCTAAGATTTTCTTGCTGAATTGAGGGGAGCTAAGATTTCCTTGCTGAATTTGAGGGGAGCTAAGATTTCCTTGCTGAATTGAGGGGAGCAAAGATTTCCTTGCTGAATTGAGGGGAGCTAAGATTTCCTTGCTGAATTAAGGGGAGCTAAGATTTCTTTGCTGAATGGAGGGAAGCTAAGATTTCCTTGCTGAATTGAGGGGAGCTAAGATTTCCTTGCTGAATTGAGAAAAGCTAAGATTACCTGGCAGAATTGAGGGGAGCTAAGATTTCCTTGCTGAATTTACGGGTAGCTAAGATTTCCTTGCTGAATTGAGGGGAGCTAAGATTTCCTTGTTGAATTGAGTAAAGCTAAGATTTCCTTGCTGAATTGAGGGGAGCTAAGATTTCTTTGCTGAATTGAGGGAAGCTAAGATCTCCTTGCTAAATTTTCGGGTCGCTAAGATTTACTTGCTGAATGGAGGGGAGCTAAGATTTCCTTGCTGAATTGAGTGAAGCTAAGATTTCCTTGCTGAATATAGGGGAGCTAAGATTTCATTGCTGAATTGAGGGGAGCTAAGATTTCTTTGCTGAATTAAGGGGAGCTAAGATTTCCTTGCTGAATTGAGGGGAGCTAAGATTTCCTTGCTGAATTTACGGGTAGCTAAGATTTACTTGCTGAATGGAGGGGAGCTAATATTTCCTTGCTGAATTGAGGGGAGCTAAGATTTCCTTGCTGAATTAAGTAACGCTAAGATTTCCTTGCTGAATTGAGGGGAGCTAAGATTTCCTTGCAGAATTGAGGGAAGCTAAGATTTTCTTGCTGAATTGAGGGGAGCTAAGATTTCCTTGCTGAATTTACGGGTCGCTAAGATTTACTTGCTGAATGGAGGGGAGCTAAGATTTCCTTGATGAATTGAGGGGAGCTAAGATTTCCTTGCTGAATTGAGTGAAGCTAAGATTTCCTTGCTGAATTGAGGGGAGCTAAGATTTCCTTGCTGAATTGAGGGGGGCTAAGATTTCCTTGCTGAATTGAGGTGCGCTAAGATTTCTATGCTGAATTGAGGGGGGCTAAGATTTCCTTGCTGAATTGAGGGAAGCTAAGAGTTCCTTGCTGAATTAAGGGGAGCTAAGATTTTCTTTGCTAAATGGAGGGGAGCTAAGATTTCCTTGCTGAATTGAGGGGAGCTAAGATTTCCTTGCTGAATTGAGGGGGGTGCTAAGATTTCCTTGCTGAATTTACGGGTCGCTAAGATTTACTTGCTGAATTGAGGGGAGCTAAGATTTAGTTGCTGAATTAGGGGGGCGAAGATTTCCTTGCTGAATTGAGGGGAGCTAAGCTTTTCTTGCTGAATTGAGGGGAGCTAAAATTTCCTTGCTGAATTTACGGGTCGCTAAGATTTACTTGCTGAATTGAGGGGAGCTAAGATTTCCTTGCTGAATTGAGGGAAGCTAAGATTACCTTGCTGAATTGAGGGGAGCTAAGATTTCCTTGCTGAATTTACGGGTAGCTAAGATTTCCTTGCTGAATTGAGGGGAGCTAAGATTTCCTTGCAGAATTAAGGGAAGCTAAGATTTCCTAGCTGAATTCAGGGAAGCTAAGATTTCCTTGCTGAATTGAGGGGAGCTAAGATTTCCTTGCTGAATTGAGAGGAGCTAAGATCTCCTTGCTGAATTGAGGGGAGCTAAGATTTTCTTGCTGAATTGAGGGGAGCTAAGATTTCCTTGTTGAATTGAGGGGAGCTAAGATTTACTTGCTGAATTGAGGGGAGCTAAGATTTCCTTGCTGAATTGAGGGAAGCAAAAATTTCCTTGCTGAATTGAGGGGAGCTAAGATGTACCTACTGAATTGAGGGGAGCTAAGATTTCCTTGTTGAATTGAGGGGAGCTAAAATTTTCTTCCGAATTGAGGAGAGGTAAGATTTACTTGCTGAATTGAGGGGAGCTAAAATTTCCTTGCTGAATTGAGGGGAGCTAAGATGTACCTGCTGAATTGAGGGGAGCTAAGATTTCCTTGCTGAATTAAGGAAGCTAAGATTTCCTTGCTGAATTAAGGGGAGCTAAGATTTTCTTTGCTAAATGGAGGGGAGCTAAGATTTCCTTGCTGAATTGAGGGGAGCTAAGATTTCCTTGCTGAATTGAGGGAGGGCTAAGATTTCCTTGCTGAATTTACGGGTACCTAAAAATTTACTTGCTGAATTGAGGGGAGCTAAGATTTCCTTGCTGAATTGAGGGGAGCTAAGATTTCCTTGCTGAATTGAGGGAAGCTAAGATTTCCTTGCTAAATTTTCGGGTCGCTAAGATTTACTTTCTGAATGGAGGGGAGCTAAGATTTCCTTGCTGAATTGAGTGAAGCTTAGATTTCCTTGCTGAATTGAGGGGAGCTAAGATTTCCTTGCTGAATTGAGGGGAGTTAAGATTTTTTTGCTGTATTGAGGGAAGCTAAGATTTCCTTGCTGAATTGAGGGGAGCTAAGATTTCCTTGCTGAATTTACGGGTAGCTAAGATTTACTTGCTGAATGGAGGGAAGCTAAGATTTCCTTGCTGAATTGAGGGGAGCTAAGATTTCCTTGCTGAATTTACGGGTAGCTAAGATTTACTTGCTGAATGGAGGGGAGCTAATATTTCCTTGCTGAATTGAGGGGAGCTAAGATTTCCTTGCTGAATTAAGTAACGCTAAGATTTCCTTGCTGAATTGAGGGGAGCTAAGATTTCCTTGCTGAATTGAGGGAAGCTAAGATTTCCTTGCTGAATTGAGGGGAGCAAAGATTTCCTTGCTGAATGGAGGGGAGCTAAGATTTTCTTGCTGAATTTACGGGTCGCTAAGATTTACTTGCTGAATGGAGGGGAGCTAAGATTTCCTTGATGAATTGAGGGGAGCTAAGATTTCCTTGCTGAATTGAGTGAAGCTAAGATTTCCTTGCTGAATTGAGGGGAGCTAAGATTTCCTTGCTGAATTGAGGGAAGCTAAGATTTCCTTGCTGAATTGAGGGGAGCTAAGATTTCCTTGCTGAATTGAGGGAAGCTAAGATCTCCTTGCTGAATTTTCGGGTCGCTAAGATTTACTTGCTGAATGGAGGGGAGCTAAGATTTCCTTGCGGAATTTACGGGTCGCTAAGATTTACTTGCTGAATGGTGCGGAGCTAAGATTTCCTTGCTGAATTGAAGGGAGCTACGATTTCCTTGCTGAATTGAGTAAAGCTTAGATTTCCTTGCTGAATTGAGGGGAGCTACGATTTCCCTGCTGAATTGAAGGGAGCTAAGATTTCCTTGCTGAATTTAGGGAAGCTAAGATTTCCTTGCTGAATTGAGGGGAGCTAAGATTTCCTTGCTGAATTTACGGGTCGCTAAGATTTACTTGCTGAATGGAGGGGAGCTAAGATTTCCTTGCTGAATTGAGGGAAGCTAAGATTTCCTTGCTGAATTGAGTGAAGCTAAGATTTCCTTGCTGAAATGAAGGGAGCTAAGATTTCCTTGCTGAATTGAGTGAAGCTTAGATTTCCTTGCTGAATTGAGGGGAGCTAAGATTTCCTTGCTGAATTGAAGTGAGCTAAGATTTCCTTGCTGAATTGAGGCAAGCTAAGATTTCCTTGCTTAATTGAGGGGAGCTACGATTTCCTTGCTGAATTCACGGGTCGCTAAGATTTACTTGCTGAATGGAAGGGAGCTAAGATTTCCTTGCTGAATTGAGGGAAGCTAATATTTCCTTGCTGAATTGAGTGAAGCTAAGATTTACTTGCTGAATGGAGGAGAGCTAAGATTTCCTTGCTGAATTGAGTGAAGCTAAGATTTCCTTGCTAAATTGAGGGGAGCTAAGATTTCATTGCTGAATCGAGGGGAGCTAAGATTTCTTTGCTGAATTTACGGGTAGCTAAGATTACCTTGCTGAATGGAGGGGAGCTAATATTTCCTTGCTGAATTGAGGGGAGCTAAGATTTCCTTGCTGAATTGAGGGGAGCTAAGATTTCCTTGCTGAATATAGGAAAGCTAAGATTTCCTTGCTGAATTGAGGGGAACTAAGATTTCCTTGCTGAATTGAGGGGAGCTAAGATTTCCTTGCTGAATTTACGGGTCGCTAAGATTTACTTGCTGAATGGAGGGGAGCTAAGATTTCCTTGATGAATTGAGGGGAGCTAAGATTTCCTTGCTGAATTGAGGGAAGCTAAGATTTCCTTGCTGAATTGAGGGGAGCTAAGATTTCCTTGCTGAATTGAGGGAAGCTAAGATTTCCTTGCTAAATTTTCGGGTCGCTAAGATTTACTTTCTGAATGGAGGGGAGCTAAGATTTCCTTGCTGAATTGAGTGAAGCTTAGATTTCCTTGCTGAATTGAGGGGAGCTAAGATTTCCTTGCTGAATTGAGGGGAGTTAAGATTTCTTTGCTGTATTGAGGGAAGCTCAGATTTCCTTGCTGAATTGAGGGGAGCTAAGATTTCCTTGCTGAATTTACGGGTAGCTAAGATTTACTTGCTGAATGGAGGGAAGCTAAGATTTCCTTGCTGAATTGAGGGGAGCTAAGATTTCCTTGCTGAATTTACGGGTAGCTAAGATTTACTTGCTGAATGGAGGGGAGCTAATATTTCCTTGCTGAATTGAGGGGAGCTAAGATTTCCTTGCTGAATTAAGTAACGCTAAGATTTCCTTGCTGAATTGAGGGGAGCTAAGATTTCCTTGCTGAATTGAGGGAAGCTAAGATTTCCTTGCTGAATTGAGGGGAGCAAAGATTTCCTTGCTGAATGGAGGGGAGCTAAGATTTTCTTGCTGAATTTACGGGTCGCTAAGATTTACTTGCTGAATGGAGGGGAGCTAAGATTTCCTTGATGAATTGAGGGGAGCTAAGATTTCCTTGCTGAATTGAGTGAAGCTAAGATTTTCTTGCTGAATTGAGGGGAGCTAAGATTTCCTTGCTGAATTGGGTTGGGCTAAGATTTCCTGGCTGAATTGAGGGGAGCTAAGATTTCTAAGCTGAATTGAGGGGGGCTAAGATTTTCGTGCTGAATTGAGGGGAGCTAAGATTTCCTTGTGTAATTGAGGGAAGCTAAGATTTCCTTGCTGAATTAAGGGAAGCTAAGATTTTCTTTTCTAAATGGAGGGGAGCAAAGATTTCCTTGCTGAATTGAGGGGAGCTAAGATTTCCTTGCTGAATTGAGGGGGGGCTAAGATTTCCTTGCTAAATTTACGGGTCGCTAAGATTTACTTGCTGAATTGAGGGGAGCTAAGATTTAGTTGCTGAATTAGGGGGGCTAAGATTTCCTTGCTGAATTGAGGGGAGGTATGCTTTCCTTGCTGAATTTACGGGTCGCTAAGATTTACTTGCTGAATTGAGGGGAGTTAAGATTTCCTTGCTGAATTGAGGGAAGCTAAGATTTCCTTGCTGAATTGAGTGAAGCTAAGATTTCCTTGCTGAATTGAGGGGAGCTAAGATTTCCTTGCTGAATTGAGTGAAGCTAAGATTTTCTTGCTGAATTAAGGGGAGCTAAGATTTCCTTGCTGAATTTGAATGGAGCTAAGATTTCCTTGCTGAATTGAGGGGAGCTAAGATTTCCTTGCTGAATTAAGGTGAGCTAAGATTTCCTTGCTGAATTAAGGGGAGCTAAGATTTCTTTGCTGAATGGAAGGAAGCTAAGATTTCTTTGCTGAATTGAGGGGAGCTAAGATTTCCTTGCTGAATTGAGTGAAGCTAAGATTTCCTTGCTGAATTGAGGGGCGCTAAGATTTCCTTGCTGAATTGAGGGAAGCTAAGATCTCCTTGCTGAATTTTCGGGTCGCTAAGATTTACTTGCTGAATGGAGGGGAGCTAAGATTTCCTTGCGGAATTTACGGGTCGCTAAGATTTACTTGCTGAATGGTGCGGAGCTAAGATTTCCTTGCTGAATTGAAGGGAGCTACGATTTCCTTGCTGAATTGAGTGAAGCTTAGATTTCCTTGCTGAATTGAGGGGAGCTAAGATTTCCCTGCTGAATTGAAGGGAGCTAAGATTTCCTTGCTGAATTTAGGGAAGCTAAGATTTCCTTGCTGAATTGAGGGGAGCTAAGATTTCCTTGCTGAATTTACGGGTCGCTAAGATTTACTTGCTGAATGGAGGGGAGCTAAGATTTCCTTGCTGAATTGAGGGAAGCTAAGATTTCCTTGCTGAATTGAGTGAAGCTAAGATTTCCTTGCTGAAATGAAGGGAGCTAAGATTTCCTTGCTGAATTGAGTGAAGCTTAGATTTCCTTGCTGAATTGAGGGGAGCTAAGATTTCCTTGCTGAATTGAAGGGAGCTAAGATTTCCTTGCTGAATTGAGGCAAGCTAAGATTTCCTTGCTTAATTGAGGGGAGCTAAGATTTCCTTGCTGAATTCACGGGTCGCTAAGATTTACTTGCTGAATGGAAGGGAGCTAAGATTTCCTTGCTGAATTGAGGGAAGCTAAGATTTCCTTGCTGAATTGAGTGAAGCTAAGATTTACTTGCTGAATGGAGGAGAGCTAAGATTTCCTTGCTGAATTGAGTGAAGCTAAGATTTCCTTGCTGAATTGAGGGGAGCTAAGATTTCATTGCTGAATCGAGGGGAGCTAAGATTTCTTTGCTGAATTGAGGGAAGCTAAGATTTCCTTGCTGAATTGAGGGGAGCTAAGATTTCCTTGCTGAATTTACGGGTAGCTAAGATTACCTTGCTGAATGGAGGGGAGCTAATATTTCCTTGCTGAATTGAGGGGAGCTAAGATTTCCTTGCTGAATTAAGTAACGCTAAGATTTCCTTGCTGAATTGAGGGGAGCTAAGATTTCCTTGCTGAATATAGGAAAGCTAAGATTTCCTTGCTGAATTGAGGGGAGCTAAGATTTCCTTGCTGAATTGAGGGGAGCTAAGATTTCCTTGCTGAATTTACGGGTCGCTAAGATTTACTTGCTGAATGGAGGGGAGCTAAGATTTCCTTGATGAATTGAGGGGAGCTAAGATTTCCTTGCTGAATTGAGGGAAGCTAAGATTTCCTTGCTGAATTGAGGAGAGCTAAAATTTCCTTGCTGAATTAAGGGGGGCTAAGATTTCCTTGCTGAATTGAGGGGAGCTAAGATTTCTAAGCTGAATTGAGGGGGGCTAAGATTTTCTTGTTGAATTGAGGGGAGCTAAGATTTCCTTGCTGAATTGAGGGAAGCTAAGATTTCCTTGCTGAATTAAGGGGAGCTAAGTTTTTCTTTGCTAAATGGAGGGGAGCTAAGATTTCCTTGCTGAATAGAGGGGAGCTAAGATTTCCTTGATGAATTGAGGGGGGGGGGCTAAGATTTCCTTGCTGAATTTACGGATCGCTAAGATTTACTTGCTGAATTGAGGGGAGCTAAGATTTAGTTGCTGAATTAGGGGGGCAAAGATTTCCTTGCTGAATTGAGGGGAGCTAAGCTTTCCTTGCTGAATTGAGGGGAGCTAAAATTTCCTTGCTGAATTTACGGGTCGCTAAGATTTACTTGCTGAATTGAGGGGAGCTAAGATTTCCTTGCTGAATTGAGGGCAGCTAAGATTTCCTTGCTGAATTGAGTGAAGCTAAGATTTCCTTGCTGAATTGAGGGGAGCTAAGATTTACTTGCTGAATTGAGGGGAGCTAAGATTTTCTTGCTGAATTGAGGGGAGCTAAGATTTCCTTGCTGAATTTGAGGGGAGCTAAGATTTCCTTGCTGAATTGAGGGGAGCTAAGATTTCCTTGCTGAATTGAGGGGAGCTAAGATTTCCTTGCTGAATTAAGGGGAGCTAAGATTTCTTTGCTGAATGGAGGGAAGCTAAGATTTCCTTGCTGAATTGAGGGGAGCTAAGATTTCCTTGCTGAATTGAGAAAAGCTAAGATTACCTGGCAGAATTGAGGGGAGCTAAGATTTCCTTGCTGAATTTACGGGTAGCTAAGATTTCCTTGCTGAATTGAGGGGAGCTAAGATTTCCGTGCTGAATTAAGGGGAGCTAAGATTTCCTTGCTGAATTTAGGGAAGCTAAGATTTCCTTGCTGAATTGAGGGGAGCTAAGATTTCCTTGCTGAATTGAGGGAAGCTAAGATTTCCTTGCTGAATTGAGTGAAGCTAAGATTTCCTTGCTGAATTGAGGGGAGCTAAGATTTCCTTGCTGAATTGAGGGAAGCTAAGATCTCCTTGCTGAATTTTCGGGTCGCTAAGATTTACTTGCTGAATGGAGGGGAGCTAAGATTTCCTTGCTGAATTGAGTGAGGCTAAGATTTCCTTGCTGAATTGAGGGGAGCTAAGATTTCATTGCTGAATTGAGGGGAGCTAAGATTTCTTTGCTGAATTGAGGGGAGCTAAGATTTCCTTGCTGAATTGAGGGGAGCTAAGATTTCCTTGCTGAATTTACGGGTAGCTAAGATTTACTTGCTGAATGGAGGGGAGCTAAGATTTCCTTGCTGAATTGAGGGGAGCTAAGATTTCCTTGCTGAATTAAGTAACGCTAAGATTTCCTTGCTGAATTGAGGGGAGCTAAGATTTCCTTGCTGAATTGAGGGGAGCTAAGATTTCCTTGCTGAATTGAGGGAAGCTAAGATTTCCTTGCTAAATTTTCGGGTCGCTAAGATTTACTTTCTGAATGGAGGGGAGCTAAGATTTCCTTGCTGAATTGAGTGAAGCTTAGATTTCCTTGCTGAATTGAGGGGAGCTAAGATTTCCTTGCTGAATTGAGGGGAGTTAAGATTTCATTGCTGTATTGAGGGAAGCTAAGATTTCCTTGCTGAATTGAGGGGAGCTAAGATTTCCTTGCTGAATTTACGGGTAGCTAAATTTACTTGCTGAATGGAGGGAAGCTAAGATTTACTTGCTGAATTGAGGGGAGCTAAGATTTCCTTGCTGAATTTACGGGTAGCTAAGATTTACTTGCTGAATGGAGGGGAGCTAATATTTCCTTGCTGAATTGAGGGGAGCTAAGATTTCCTTGCTGAATTAAGTAACGCTAAGATTTCCTTGCTGAATTGAGGGGAGCTAAGATTTCCTTGCTGAATTGAGGGAAGCTAAGATTTCCTTGCTGAATTGAGGGGAGCAAAGATTTCCTTGCTGAATGGAGGGGAGCTAAGATTTTCTTGCTGAATTTACGGGTCGCTAAGATTTACTTGCTGAATGGAGGGGAGCTAAGATTTCCTTGATGAATTGAGGGGAGCTAAGATTTCCTTGCTGAATTGAGTGAAGCTAAGATTTTCTTGCTGAATTGAGGGGAGCTAAGATTTCCTTGCTGAATTGAGTTGGGCTAAGATTTCCTTGCTGAATTGAGGGGAGCTAAGATTTCTAAGCTGAATTGAGGGGGGCTAAGATTTTCGTGCTGAATTGAGGGGAGCTAAGATTTCCTTGTGTAATTGAGGGAAGCTAAGATTTCCTTGCTGAATTAAGGGAAGCTAAGATTTTCTTTTCTAAATGGAGGGGAGCAAAGATTTCCTTGCTGAATTGAGGGGAGCTAAGATTTCCTTGCTGAATTGAGGGGGGGGCTAAGATTTCCTTGCTAAATTTACGGGTCGCTAAGATTTACTTGCTGAATTGAGGGGAGCTAAGATTTAGTTGCTGAATTAGGGGGGCTAAGATTTCCTTGCTGAATTGAGGGGAGGTATGCTTTCCTTGCTGAATTTACGGGTCGCTAAGATTTACTTGCTGAATTGAGGGGAGTTAAGATTTCCTTGCTGAATTGAGGGAAGCTAAGATTTCCTTGCTGAATTGAGTGAAGCTAAGATTTCCTTGCTGAATTGAGGGGAGCTAAGATTTCCTTGCTGAATTGAGTGAAGCTAAGATTTACTTGCTGAATGGAGGAGAGCTAAGATTTCCTTGCTGAATTGAGTGAAGCTAAGATTTACTTGCTGAATGGAGGGGAGCTAATATTTCCTTGCTGAATTGAGGGGAGCTAAGATTTCCTTGCTGAATTAAGTAACGCTAAGATTTCCTTGCTGAATTGAGGGGAGCTAAGATTTCCTTGCTGAATTGAGGGAAGCTAAGATTTCCTTGCTGAATTGAGGGGAGCAAAGATTTCCTTGCTGAATGGAGGGGAGCTAAGATTTTCTTGCTGAATTTACGGGTCGCTAAGATTTACTTGCTGAATGGAGGGGAGCTAAGATTTCCTTGATGAATTGAGGGGAGCTAAGATTTCCTTGCTGAATTGAGTGAAGCTAAGATTTTCTTGCTGAATTGAGGGGAGCTAAGATTTCCTTGCTGAATTGGGTTGGGCTAAGATTTCCTGGCTGAATTGAGGGGAGCTAAGATTTCTAAGCTGAATTGAGGGGGGCTAAGATTTTCGTGCTGAATTGAGGGGAGCTAAGATTTCCTTGTGTAATTGAGGGAAGCTAAGATTTCCTTGCTGAATTAAGGGAAGCTAAGATTTTCTTTCCTAAATGGAGGGGAGCAAAGATTTCCTTGCTGAATTGAGGGGAGCTAAGATTTCCTTGCTGAATTGAGGGGGGGCTAAGATTTCCTTGCTAAATTTACGGGTCGCTAAGATTTACTTGCTGAATTGAGGGGAGCTAAGATTTAGTTGCTGAATTAGGGGGGCTAAGATTTCCTTGCTGAATTGAGGGGAGGTATGCTTTCCTTGCTGAATTTACGGGTCGCTAAGATTTACTTGCTGAATTGAGGGGAGTTAAGATTTCCTTGCTGAATTGAGGGAAGCTAAGATTTCCTTGCTGAATTGAGTGAAGCTAAGATTTCCTTGCTGAATTGAGGGGAGCTAAGATTTCCTTGCTGAATTGAGTGAAGCTAAGATTTTCTTGCTGAATTAAGGGGAGCTAAGATTTCCTTGCTGAATTTGAATGGAGCTAAGATTTCCTTGCTGAATTGAGGGGAGCTAAGATTTCCTTGCTGAATTAAGGTGAGCTAAGATTTCCTTGCTGAATTAAGGGGAGCTAAGATTTCTTTGCTGAATGGAAGGAAGCTAAGATTTCTTTGCTGAATTGAGGGGAGCTAAGATTTCCTTGCTGAATTGAGTGAAGCTAAGATTTCCTTGCTGAATTGAGGGGAGCTAAGATTTCCTTGCTGAATTGAGGGAAGCTAAGATCTCCTTGCTGAATTTTCGGGTCGCTAAGATTTACTTGCTGAATGGAGGGGAGCTAAGATTTCCTTGCGGAATTTACGGGTCGCTAAGATTTACTTGCTGAATGGTGCGGAGCTAAGATTTCCTTGCTGAATTGAAGGGAGCTACGATTTCCTTGCTGAATTGAGTGAAGCTTAGATTTCCTTGCTGAATTGAGGGGAGCTAAGATTTCCCTGCTGAATTGAAGGGAGCTAAGATTTCCTTGCTGAATTTAGGGAAGCTAAGATTTCCTTGCTGAATTGAGGGGAGCTAAGATTTCCTTGCTGAATTTACGGGTCGCTAAGATTTACTTGCTGAATGGAGGGGAGCTAAGATTTCCTTGCTGAATTGAGGGAAGCTAAGATTTCCTTGCTGAATTGAGTGAAGCTAAGATTTCCTTGCTGAAATGAAGGGAGCTAAGATTTCCTTGCTGAATTGAGTGAAGCTTAGATTTCCTTGCTGAATTGAGGGGAGCTAAGATTTCCTTGCTGAATTGAAGGGAGCTAAGATTTCCTTGCTGAATTGAGGCAAGCTAAGATTTCCTTGCTTAATTGAGGGGAGCTAAGATTTCCTTGCTGAATTCACGGGTCGCTAAGATTTACTTGCTGAATGGAAGGGAGCTAAGATTTCCTTGCTGAATTGAGGGAAGCTAAGATTTCCTTGCTGAATTGAGTGAAGCTAAGATTTACTTGCTGAATGGAGGAGAGCTAAGATTTCCTTGCTGAATTGAGTGAAGCTAAGATTTCCTTGCTGAATTGAGGGGAGCTAAGATTTCATTGCTGAATCGAGGGGAGCTAAGATTTCTTTGCTGAATTGAGGGAAGCTAAGATTTCCTTGCTGAATTGAGGGGAGCTAAGATTTCCTTGCTGAATTTACGGGTAGCTAAGATTACCTTGCTGAATGGAGGGGAGCTAATATTTCCTTGCTGAATTGAGGGGAGCTAAGATTTCCTTGCTGAATTAAGTAACGCTAAGATTTCCTTGCTGAATTGAGGGGAGCTAAGATTTCCTTGCTGAATATAGGAAAGCTAAGATTTCCTTGCTGAATTGAGGGGAGCTAAGATTTCCTTGCTGAATTGAGGGGAGCTAAGATTTCCTTGCTGAATTTACGGGTCGCTAAGATTTACTTGCTGAATGGAGGGGAGCTAAGATTTCCTTGATGAATTGAGGGGAGCTAAGATTTCCTTGCTGAATTGAGGGAAGCTAAGATTTCCTTGCTGAATTGAGGAGAGCTAAAATTTCCTTGCTGAATTAAGGGGGGCTAAGATTTCCTTGCTGAATTGAGGGGAGCTAAGATTTCTAAGCTGAATTGAGGGGGGCTAAGATTTTCTTGTTGAATTGAGGGGAGCTAAGATTTCCTTGCTGAATTGAGGGAAGCTAAGATTTCCTTGCTGAATTAAGGGGAGCTAAGTTTTTCTTTGCTAAATGGAGGGGAGCTAAGATTTCCTTGCTGAATAGAGGGGAGCTAAGATTTCCTTGATGAATTGAGGGGGGGGGGCTAAGATTTCCTTGCTGAATTTACGGATCGCTAAGATTTACTTGCTGAATTGAGGGGAGCTAAGATTTAGTTGCTGAATTAGGGGGGCAAAGATTTCCTTGCTGAATTGAGGGGAGCTAAGCTTTCCTTGCTGAATTGAGGGGAGCTAAAATTTCCTTGCTGAATTTACGGGTCGCTAAGATTTACTTGCTGAATTGAGGGGAGCTAAGATTTCCTTGCTGAATTGAGGGCAGCTAAGATTTCCTTGCTGAATTGAGTGAAGCTAAGATTTCCTTGCTGAATTGAGGGGAGCTAAGATTTACTTGCTGAATTGAGGGGAGCTAAGATTTTCTTGCTGAATTGAGGGGAGCTAAGATTTCCTTGCTGAATTTGAGGGGAGCTAAGATTTCCTTGCTGAATTGAGGGGAGCTAAGATTTCCTTGCTGAATTGAGGGGAGCTAAGATTTCCTTGCTGAATTAAGGGGAGCTAAGATTTCTTTGCTGAATGGAGGGAAGCTAAGATTTCCTTGCTGAATTGAGGGGAGCTAAGATTTCCTTGCTGAATTGAGAAAAGCTAAGATTACCTGGCAGAATTGAGGGGAGCTAAGATTTCCTTGCTGAATTTACGGGTAGCTAAGATTTCCTTGCTGAATTGAGGGGAGCTAAGATTTCCGTGCTGAATTAAGGGGAGCTAAGATTTCCTTGCTGAATTTAGGGAAGCTAAGATTTCCTTGCTGAATTGAGGGGAGCTAAGATTTCCTTGCTGAATTGAGGGAAGCTAAGATTTCCTTGCTGAATTGAGTGAAGCTAAGATTTCCTTGCTGAATTGAGGGGAGCTAAGATTTCCTTGCTGAATTGAGGGAAGCTAAGATCTCCTTGCTGAATTTTCGGGTCGCTAAGATTTACTTGCTGAATGGAGGGGAGCTAAGATTTCCTTGCTGAATTGAGTGAGGCTAAGATTTCCTTGCTGAATTGAGGGGAGCTAAGATTTCATTGCTGAATTGAGGGGAGCTAAGATTTCTTTGCTGAATTGAGGGGAGCTAAGATTTCCTTGCTGAATTGAGGGGAGCTAAGATTTCCTTGCTGAATTTACGGGTAGCTAAGATTTACTTGCTGAATGGAGGGGAGCTAAGATTTCCTTGCTGAATTGAGGGGAGCTAAGATTTCCTTGCTGAATTAAGTAACGCTAAGATTTCCTTGCTGAATTGAGGGGAGCTAAGATTTCCTTGCTGAATTGAGGGGAGCTAAGATTTCCTTGCTGAATTGAGGGAAGCTAAGATTTCCTTGCTAAATTTTCGGGTCGCTAAGATTTACTTTCTGAATGGAGGGGAGCTAAGATTTCCTTGCTGAATTGAGTGAAGCTTAGATTTCCTTGCTGAATTGAGGGGAGCTAAGATTTCCTTGCTGAATTGAGGGGAGTTAAGATTTCATTGCTGTATTGAGGGAAGCTAAGATTTCCTTGCTGAATTGAGGGGAGCTAAGATTTCCTTGCTGAATTTACGGGTAGCTAAGATTTACTTGCTGAATGGAGGGAAGCTAAGATTTCCTTGCTGAATTGAGGGGAGCTAAGATTTCCTTGCTGAATTTACGGGTAGCTAAGATTTACTTGCTGAATGGAGGGGAGCTAATATTTCCTTGCTGAATTGAGGGGAGCTAAGATTTCCTTGCTGAATTAAGTAACGCTAAGATTTCCTTGCTGAATTGAGGGGAGCTAAGATTTCCTTGCTGAATTGAGGGAAGCTAAGATTTCCTTGCTGAATTGAGGGGAGCAAAGATTTCCTTGCTTAATGGAGGGGAGCTAAGATTTTCTTGCTGAATTTACGGGTCGCTAAGATTTACTTGCTGAATGGAGGGGAGCTAAGATTTCCTTGATGAATTGAGGGGAGCTAAGATTTCCTTGCTGAATTGAGTGAAGCTAAGATTTTCTTGCTGAATTGAGGGGAGCTAAGATTTCCTTGCTGAATTGAGTTGGGCTAAGATTTCCTTGCTGAATTGAGGGGAGCTAAGATTTCTAAGCTGAATTGAGGGGGGCTAAGATTTTCGTGCTGAATTGAGGGGAGCTAAGATTTCCTTGTGTAATTGAGGGAAGCTAAGATTTCCTTGCTGAATTAAGGGAAGCTAAGATTTTCTTTTCTAAATGGAGGGGAGCAAAGATTTCCTTGCTGAATTGAGGGGAGCTAAGATTTCCTTGCTGAATTGAGGGGGGGGCTAAGATTTCCTTGCTAAATTTACGGGTCGCTAAGATTTACTTGCTGAATTGAGGGGAGCTAAGATTTAGTTGCTGAATTAGGGGGGCTAAGATTTCCTTGCTGAATTGAGGGGAGGTATGCTTTCCTTGCTGAATTTACGGGTCGCTAAGATTTACTTGCTGAATTGAGGGGAGTTAAGATTTCCTTGCTGAATTGAGGGAAGCTAAGATTTCCTTGCTGAATTGAGTGAAGCTAAGATTTCCTTGCTGAATTGAGGGGAGCTAAGATTTCCTTGCTGAATTGAGTGAAGCTAAGATTTTCTTGCTGAATTAAGGGGAGCTAAGATTTCCTTGCTGAATTTGAGGGGAGCTAAGATTTCCTTGCTGAATTGAGGGGAGCTAAGATTTCCTTGCTGAATTAAGTTGAGCTAAGATTTCCTTGCTGAATTAAGGGGAGCTAAGATTTCTTTGCTGAATGGAAGGAAGCTAAGATTTCTTTGCTGAATTGAGGGGAGCTAAGATTTCCTTGCTGAATTGAGTGAAGCTAAGATTTCCTTGCTGAATTGAGGAGAGCTAAGATTTCCTTGCTGAATTGAGGGAAGCTAAGATCTCCTTGCTGAATTTTCAGGTCGCTAAGATTTACTTGCTGAATGGAGGGGAGCTAAGATTTCCTTGCGGAATTTACGGGTCGCTAAGATTTACTTGCTGAATGGTGCGGAGCTAAGATTTCCTTGCTGAATTGAAGGGAGCTACGATTTCCTTGCTGAATTGAGTGAAGCTTAGATTTCCTTGCTGAATTGAGGGGAGCTAAGATTTCCCTGCTGAATTGAAGGGAGCTAAGATTTCCTTGCTGAATTTACGGGTAGCTAAGATTTCCTTGCTGAATTGAGGGGAGCTAAGATTTCCGTGCTGAATTAAGGGGAGCTAAGATTTCCTTGCTGAATTGAGGGAAGCTAAGATTTCCTTGCTGAATTGAGGGGAGCTAAGATTTCCTTGCTGAATTGAGGGAAGCTAAGATTTCCTTGCTGAATTGAGTGAAGCTAAGATTTCCTTGCTGAATTGAGGGGAGCTAAGATTTCCTTGCTGAATTGAGGGAAGCTAAGATCTCCTTGCTGAATTTTCGGGTCGCTAAGATTTACTTGCTGAATGGAGGGGAGCTAAGATTTCCTTGCTGAATTGAGTGAGGCTAAGATTTCCTTGCTGAATTGAGGGGAGCTAAGATTTCATTGCTGAATTGAGGGGAGCTAAGATTTCTTTGCTGAATTGAGGGGAGCTAAGATTTCCTTGCTGAATTGAGGGGAGCTAAGATTTCCTTGCTGAATTTACGGGTAGCTAAGATTTACTTGCTGAATGGAGGGGAGCTAATATTTCCTTGCTGAATTGAGGGGAGCTAAGATTTCCTTGCTGAATTAAGTAACGCTAAGATTTCCTTGCTGAATTGAGGGGAGCTAAGATTTCCTTGCTGAATTGAGGGAAGCTAAGATTTCCTTGCTGAATTGAGGGGAGCTAAGATTTCCTTGCTGAATTGAGGGGAGCTAAGATTTCCTTGCTGAATTTACGGGTCGCTAAGATTTACTTGCTGAATGGAGGGGAGCTAAGATTTTCTTGATGAATTGAGGGGAGCTAAGATTTCCTTGCTGAATTGAGTGAAGCTAAGATTTCCTTGCTGAATTGAGGGGAGCTAAGATTTCCTTGCTGAATTGAGGGGGGCTAAGATTTCTTTGCTGAATTTAGGTGCGCTAAGATTTCTATGCTGAATTGAGGGGGGCTAAGATTTCCTTGCTGAATATAGGGGAGCTAAGATTTCCTTGCTGAATTGAGGGAAGC
Organism: Ceratothoa steindachneri; assembly: GCA_963969495.1. Lineage (NCBI taxonomy): Eukaryota > Metazoa > Arthropoda > Malacostraca > Isopoda > Cymothoidae > Ceratothoa > Ceratothoa steindachneri. Next base: position 33,227,273 of record OZ018338.1, read on the forward strand.
TAAGAGTTCCTTGCTGAATTAAGGGGAGCTAAGATTTTCTTTGCTAAATGGAGGGGAGCTAAGATTTCCTTGCTGAATTGAGGGGAGCTAAGATTTCCTTGCTGAATTGAGGGGGGTGCTAAGATTTCCTTGCTGAATTTACGGGTCGCTAAGATTTACTTGCTGAATTGAGGGGAGCTAAGATTTAGTTGCTGATTTAGGGGGGCTAAGATTTCCTTGCTGAATTGAGGGGAGCTAAGCTTTTCTTGCTGAATGAGGGGAGCTAAAATTTCCTTGCTGAATTTACGGGTCGCTAAGATTTACTTGCTGAATTGAGGGGAGCTAAGATTTCCTTGCTGAATTGAGGGAAGCTAAGATTACCTTGCTGAATTGAGGGGAGCTAAGATTTCCTTGCTGAATTTACGGGTAGCTAAGATTTCCTTGCTGAATTGAGGGGAGCTAAGATTTCCTTGCAGAATTAAGGGAAGCTAAGATTTCCTAGCTGAATTCAGGGAAGCTAAGATTTCCTTGCTGAATTGAGGGGAGCTAAGATTTCCTTGCTGAATTGAGAGGAGCTAAGATCTCCTTGCTGAATTAAGGGGAGCTAAGATTTTCTTGCTGAATTGAGGGGAGCTAAGATTTCCTTGTTGAATTGAGGGGAGCTAAGATTTACTTGCTGAATAGAGGGGAGCTAAGATTTCCTTGCTGAATTGAGGGAAGCAAAAATTTCCTTGCTGAATTGAGGGGAGCTAAGATGTACCTACTGAATTGAGGGGAGCTAAGATTTCCTTGTTGAATTGAGGGGAGCTAAAATTTTCTTGCCGAATTGAGGAGAGGTAAGATTTACTTGCTGAATTGAGGGGAGCTAAAATTTCCTTGCTGAATTGAGGGGAGATAAGATGTACCTGCTGAATTGAGGGGAGCTAAGATTTCCTTGCTGAATTGAGGGAGCTAAGATTTCCTTGCTGAATTAAGGGGAGCTAAGATTTTCTTTGCTAAATGGAGGGAGCTAAGATTTCCTTGCTGAATTGAGGGGAGCTAAGATTTCCTTGCTGAATTGAGGGAGGGCTAAGATTTCCTTGCTGAATTTACGGGTCGCTAAGATTTACTTGCTGAATTGAGGGGAGCTAAGATTTCCTTGCTGAATTGATGGGAGCTAAGATTTCCATGCTGAATTGAAAGAAGCTAAGATTTCCTTGCTAAATTTTCGGGTCGCTAAGATTTACTTTCTGAATGGAGGGGAGCTAAGATTTCCTTGCTGAATTGAGTGAAGCTTAGATTTCCTTGCTGAATTGAGGGGAGCAAAGATTTCATTGCTGAATTGAGGGGAGCTAAGATTTCTTTGCTGAATTGAGGGAAGCTAAGATTTCCTTGCTGAAATGAGGGGAGCTAAGATTTCCTTGCTGAATTTACGGGTAGCTAAGATTTACTTGCTGAATGGAGGGGAGCTAATATTTCCTTGCTGAATTGAGAGGAGCTAAGATTTCCTTGCTGAATTTACGGGTAGCTAAGATTTACTTGCTGAATGGAGGGGAGCTAATATTTCCTTGCTGAATTGAGGGGAGCTAAGATTTCCTTGCTGAATTAAGGGGAGCTAAGATTTCTTTGCTGAATGGAGGGAAGCTAAGATTTCCTTGCTGAATTGAGGGGAGCTAAGATTTCCTTTCTGAATTGAGGGAAGCTAAGATTACCTTGCTGAATTGAGATGAGCTAAGATTTCCTTGCTGAATTTACGGGTAGCTAAGATTTCCTTGCTGAATTAAGGGGAGCTAAGATTTCCTTGCTGAATTAAGGGGAGCTAAGATTTCCTTGCTGAATTTAGGGAAGCTAAGATTTCCTTGCTGAATTGAGGGTAGCTAAGATTTCCTTGCTGAATTGAGGGGAGCTAAGATTTCCTTGCTGAATTGAGGGAAGCTAAGATTTCCTTGCTGAATTGAGTGAAGCTAAGATTTCCTTGCTGAATTGAGGGGAGCTAATATTTCCTTGCTGAATTGAGGGAAGCTAAGATTTCCTTGCTGAATTTTCAGGTCGCTAAGATTTACTTGCTGAATGGAGGGGAGCTAAGATTTCCTTGGTGAATTTAGTGAAGCTAAGATTTCCTTGCTGAATTGAGGGCACGCTAAGATTTCATTGCTGAATTGAGGGGAGCTAAGATTTCTTTGCTGAATTGAGGGAAGCTAAGATTTCCTTGCTGAATTGAGGGGAGCTAAGATTTCCTTGCTGAATTTACGGGTAGCTAATATTTACTTGCTGAATGGAGGGGAGCTAATATTTCCTTGCTGAATTGAGGGGAGCTAAGATTTCCTTGCTGAATTAAGTAACGCTAAGATTTCCTTGCTGAATTGAGGGGAGCTAAGATTTCCTTGCTGAATTGAGGGAAGCTAAGATTTCCTTGCTGAATTGAGGGGAGCTAAGATTTCCTTGCTGAATTGAGGAGAGCTAAGATTTCCTTGCTGAATTTACGGGTCGCTAAGATTTACTTGCTGAATGGAGGGGAGCTAAGATTTCCTTGATGAATTGAGGGGAGCTAAAATTTTCTTGCCGAATTGAGGAGAGGTAAGATTTACTTGCTGAATTGAGGGGAGCTAAAATTTCCTTGCTGAATTGAGGGGAGATAAGATGTACCTGCTGAATTGAGGGGAGCTAAGATTTCCTTGCTGAATTGAGGGAGCTAAGATTTCCTTGCTGAATTAAGGAGAGCTAAGATTTTCTTTGCTAAATGGATGAGAGCTAAGATTTCCTTGCTGAATTGAGGGGAGCTAAGATTTCCTTGCTGAATTGAGGGAGAGCTAAGATTTCCTTGCTGAATTTACGGGTCGCTAAGATTTACTTGCTGAATTGAGGGGAGCTAAGATTTCCTTGCTGGAATGAGGGGAGCTAAGATTTCCTTGCTGAATTGAGGGAAGCTAAGATTTCCTTGCTAAATTTTCGGGTCGCTAAGATTTACTTTCTGAATGGAGGGGAGCTAAGATTTCCTTGCTGAATTGAGTGAAGCTTAGATTTCCTTGCTGAATTGAGGGGAGCTAAGATTTCATTGCTGAATTGAGGGGAGCTAAGATTTCTTTGCTGAATTGAGGGAAGCTAAGATTTCCTTGCTGAAATGAGGGGAGCTAAGATTTCCTTGCTGAATTTACGGGTAGCTAAGATTTACTTGCTGAATTGAGGGGAGCTAAGATTTCCTTGTTGAATTGAGGGAAGCTAAGATTTCCTTGCTGAATTAAGGGAAGCTAAGATTTTCTTTTCTAAATGGAGGGGAGCTAAGATTTCCTTGCTGAATTGAGGGGAGCTAAGATTTCCTTGCTGAATTGAGGGGGGGGCTAAGATTTCCTTGCTGAATTTACGGGTCGCAAAGATTTACTTGTTGAATTGAGGGGAGCTAAGATTGAGTTGCTGAATTAGGGGGGCTAAGATTTCCTTGCTGAATTGAGGGGAGGTAAGCTTTCCTTGCTGAATTTACGGGTCGCTAAGATTTACTTGCTGAATTGAGGGGAGTTAAGATTTCCTTGCTGAATTGAGGGCAGCTAAGATTTCCTTGCTGAATTGAGTGAAGCTAAGATTTCCTTGCTGAATTAAGGGAAGCTAAGATTTTCTTTTCTAAATGGAGGGGAGCTAAGATTTCCTTGCTGAATTGAGGGGAGCTAAGATTTCCTTGCTGAATTGAGGGAGGCTAAGATTTCCTTGCTGAATTGAGGGGAGCTAAGATTTCTAAGCTGAATTGAGGGGGGCTAAGATTTTCGTGCTGAATTGAGGGGAGCTAAGATTTCCTTGTTGAATTGAGGGAAGCTAAGATTTCCTTGCTGAATTAAGGGAAGCTAAGATTTTCTTTTCTAAATGGAGGGGAGCTAAGATTTCCTTGCTGAATTGAGGGGAGCTAAGATTTCCTTGCTGAATTGAGGGGAGCTAAGATTTCCTTGCTGAATTAAGGGGAGCTAAGATTTCTTTGCTGAATGGAGGGAAGCTAAGATTTCCTTGCTGAATTGAGGGGAGCTAAGATTTCCTTGCTGAATTGAGGGAAGCTAAGATTACCTTGCTGAATTGAGGGGAGCTAAGATTTCCTTGCTGAATTTACGGGTAGCTAAGATTTCCTTGCTGAATTGAGGGGAGCTAAGATTTCCTTGCTGAATTAAGGGGAGCTAAGATTTCCTTGCTGAATTTAGGGAAGCTAAGATTTCCTTGCTGAATTGAGGGGAGCTAAGATTTCCTTGCTGAATTGAGGGGAGCTAAGATTTCCTTGCTGAATTGAGGGAAGCTAAGATTTCCTTGCTGAATTGAGTGAAGCTAAGATTTCCTTGCTGAATTGAGGGGAGCTAATATTTACTTGCTGAATTGAGGGAAGCTAAGATTTCCTTGCTGAATTTTCAGATCGCTAAGATTTACTTGCTGAATGGAGGGGAGCTAAGATTTCCTTGCTGAATTTAGTGAAGCTAAGATTTCCTTGCTGAATTGAGGGCACGCTAAGATTTCATTGCTGAATTGAGGGGAGCTAAGATTTCTTTGCTGAATTGAGGGAAGCTAAGATTTCCTTGCTGAATTGAGGGGAGCTAAGATTTCCTTGCTGAATTTACGGGTAGCTAATATTTACTTGCTGAATGGAGGGGAGCTAATATTTCCTTGCTGAATTGAGGGGAGCTAAGATTTCCTTGCTGAATTAAGTAACGCTAAGATTTCCTTGCTGAATTGAGGGGAGCTAAGATTTCCTTGCTGAATTGAGGGAAGCTAAGATTTCCTTGCTGAATTGAGGGGAGCTAAGATTTCCTTGCTGAATTGAGGGGAGCTAAGATTTCCTTGCTGAATTTACGGGTCGCTAAGATTTACTTGCTGAATGAAGGGGAGCTAAGATTTCCTTGATGAATTGAGTGAAGCTAAGATTTCCTTGCTGAATTGAGGGGAGCTAAGATTTCCTTGCTGAATTGAGGGGGGCTAAGATTTCCTTGCTGAATTGAGGGAAGCTAAGATTTCTAAGTTGAATTGAGGGGGGCTAAGATTTCCTTGCTGAATATAGGGGAGCTAAGATTTCTTTGCTGAATTGAGGGAAGCTAAGATTTCCTTGCTGAATTAAGGGGAGCTAAGATTTTCTTTGCTAAATGGAGGGGAGCTAAGATTTCCTTGCTGAATTGAGGGGAGCTAAGATTTCCTTGCTGAATTGAGGGGGGGGCTAAGATTTCCTTGCTGAATTTACGGGTCCTTAAGATTTACTTGCTGAATTGAGGGGAGCTAAGATTTAGTTGCTGAATTAGGGGGGCTAAGATTTCCTTGCTGAATTGAGGGGAGCTAAGCTTTTCTTGCTGAATTGAGGGGAGCTAAAATTTCCTTGCTGAATTTACGGGTCGCTAAGATTTACTTGCTGAATTGAGGGGAGCTAAGATTTCCTTGCTGAATTAAGGGCAGCTAAGATTTCCTTGCTGAATTGAGTGAAGCTAAGATTTCCTTGCTGAATTGAGGGCAGTTAAGATTTCCTTGCTGAATTGAGTGAAGCTAAGATTTTCTTGCTGAATTGAGGGGAGCTAAGATTTCCTTGCTGAATTAAGGGGAGCTAAGATTTCTTTGCTGAATGGAGGGAAGCTAAGATTTCCTTTCTGAATTGAGGGGAGCTAAGATTTCCTTGCTGAATTGAGGGAAGCTAAGATTACCTTGCTGAATTGAGGGGAGCTAAGATTTCTTTGCTGAATTTACGGGTAGCTAAGATTCCCTTGCTAAATTGAGGGGAGCTAAGATTTCCTTGCTGAATTAAAGGAAGCTAAGATTTCCTTGCTGAATTTAGGGAAGCTAAGATTTCCTTGCTGAATTGAGGGGAGCTAAGATTTCCTTGCTGAATTAAGAGGAGCTAAGATCTCCTTGCTGAATTGAGGGGAGCTAAGATTTTCTTGCTGAATTGAGGGGAGCTAAGATTTTCGTGCTGAATTGAGGGGAGCTAAGATTTCCTTGTTGAATTGAGGGAAGCTAAGATTTCCTTGCTGAATTAAGGGAAGCTAAGATTTTCTTTTCTAAATGGAGGGGAGCTAAGATTTCCTTGCTGAATTGAGGGGAGCTAAGATTTCCTTGCTGAATTGAGGGGGGGGCTAAGATTTCCTTGCTGAATTTACGGGTCGCTAAGATTTACTTGTTGAATTGAGGGGAGCTAAGATTGAGTTGCTGAATTAGGGGGGCTAAGATTTCCTTGCTGAATTGAGGGGAGGTAAGCTTTCCTTGCTGAATTTACGGGTCGCTAAGATTTACTTGCTGAATTGAGGGGAGTTAAGATTTCCTTGCTGAATTGAGGGCAGCTAAGATTTCCTTGCTGAATTGAGTGAAGCTAAGATTTCCTTGCTGAATTAAGGGAAGCTAAGATTTTCTTTTCTAAATGGAGGGGAGCTAAGATTTCCTTGCTGAATTGAGGGGAGCTAAGATTTCCTTGCTGAATTGAGGGAGGCTAAGATTTTCTTGCTGAATTGAGGGGAGCTAAGATTTCTAAGCTGAATTGAGGGGGGCTAAGATTTTCGTGCTGAATTGAGGGGAGCTAAGATTTCCTTGTTGAATTGAGGGAAGCTAAGATTTCCTTTCTGAATTAAGGGAAGCTAAGATTTTCTTTTCTAAATGGAGGGGAGCTAAGATTTCCTTGCTGAATTGAGGGAAGCTAAGATTTCCTTGCTGAATTGAGGGGAGCTAAGATTTCCTTGCTGAATTAAGGGGAGCTAAGATTTCTTTGCTGAATGGAGGGAAGCTAAGATTTCCTTGCTGAATTGAGGGGAGCTAAGATTTCCTTGCTGAATTGAGGGAAGCTAAGATTACCTTGCTGATTTGAGGGGAGCTAAGATTTCCTTGCTGAATTTACGGGTAGCTAAGATTTCCTTGCTGAATTGAGGGGAGCTAAGATTTCCTTGCTGAATTAAGGGGAGCTAAGATTTCCTTGCTGAATTTAGGGAAGCTAAGATTTCCTTGCTGAATTGAGGGGAGCTAAGATTTCCTTGCTGAATTGAGGGGAGCTAAGATTTCCTTGCTGAATTGAGGGAAGCTAAGATTTCCTTGCTGAATTGAGTGAAGCTAAGATTTCCTTGCTGAATTGAGGGGAGCTAATATTTCCTTGCTGAATTGAGGGAAGCTAAGATTTCCTTGCTGAATTTTCAGGTCGCTAAGATTTACTTGCTGAATGGAGGGGAGCTAAGATTTCCTTGCTGAATTTAGTGAAGCTAAGATTTCCTTGCTGAATTGAGGGCACGCTAAGATTTCATTGCTGAATTGAGGGGAGCTAAGATTTCTTTGCTGAATTGAGGGAAGCTAAGATTTCCTTGCTGAATTGAGGGGAGCTAAGATTTCCTTGCTGAATTTACGGGTAGCTAATATTTACTTGCTGAATGGAGGGGAGCTAATATTTCCTTGCTGAATTGAGGGGAGCTAAGATTTCCTTGCTGAATTAAGTAACGCTAAGATTTCCTTGCTGAATTGAGGGGAGCTAAGATTTCCTTGCTGAATTGAGGGAAGCTAAGATTTCCTTGCTGAATTGAGGGGAGCTAAGATTTCCTTGCTGAATTGAGGGGAGCTAAGATTTCCTTGCTGAATTTACGGGTCGCTAAGATTTACTTGCTGAATGAAGGGGAGCTAAGATTTCCTTGATGAATTGAGGGGAGCTAAGATTTCCTTGCTGAATTGAGTGAAGCTAAGATTTCCTTGCTGAATTGAGGGGAGCTAAGATTTCCTTGCTGAATTGAGGGGGGCTAAGATTTCCTTGCTGAATTGAGGGAAGCTAAGATTTCTAAGCTGAATTGAGGGGGGCTAAGATTTCCTTGCTGAATATAGGGGAGCTAAGATTTCTTTGCTGAATTGAGGGAAGCTAAGATTTCCTTGCTGAATTAAGGGGAGCTAAGATTTTCTTTGCTAAATGGAGGGGAGCTAAGATTTCCTTGCTGAATTGAGGGGAGCTAAGATTTCCTTGCTGAATTGAGGGGGGGGCTAAGATTTCCTTGCTGAATTTACGGGTCCTTAAGATTTACTTGCTGAATTGAGGGGAGCTAAGATTTAGTTGCTGAATTAGGGGGGCTAAGATTTCCTTGCTGAATTGAGGGGAGCTAAGCTTTTCTTGCTGAATTGAGGGGAGCTAAAATTTCCTTGCTGAATTTACGGGTCGCTAAGATTTACTTGCTGAATTGAGGGGAGCTAAGATTTCCTTGCTGAATTAAGGGCAGCTAAGATTTCCTTGCTGAATTGAGTGAAGCTAAGATTTCCTTGCTGAATTGAGGGCAGTTAAGATTTCCTTGCTGAATTGAGTGAAGCTAAGATTTTCTTGCTGAATTGAGGGGAGCTAAGATTTCCTTGCTGAATTAAGGGGAGCTAAGATTTCTTTGCTGAATGGAGGGAAGCTAAGATTTCCTTGCTGAATTGAGGGGAGCTAAGATTTCCTTGCTGAATTGAGGGAAGCTAAGATTACCTTGCTGAATTGAGGGGAGCTAAGATTTCTTTGCTGAATTTACGGGTAGCTAAGATTTCCTTGCTAAATTGAGGGGAGCTAAGATTTCCTTGCTGAATTAAAGGAAGCTAAGATTTCCTTGCTGAATTTAGGGAAGCTAAGATTTCCTTGCTGAATTGAGGGGAGCTAAGATTTCCTTGCTGAATTAAGAGGAGCTAAGATCTCCTTGCTGAATTGAGGGGAGCTAAGATTTTCTTGCTGAATTGAGGCGAGCTAAGATTTCCTTGCTGAATTGAGGGAAGCTAAGATTTCCTTGCTGAATTTTCGGGTCGCTAAGATTTCCTTGCTGAATTGAGGGGAGCTAAGATTTCCTTGCTGAATTGAGTGAAGCTAAGATTTTCTTGCTGAATTGAGGGGAGCTAAGATTTCCTTGCTGAATTTGAGGGGAGCTAAGATTTCCTTGCTGAATTGAAAGGAGCTAAGATTTCCTTGCTGAATTGAGAGGAGCTAAGATTTCCTTGCTGAATTAAGGGGAGCTAAGATTTCTTTGCTGAATGGAGGGAAGCTAAGATTTTCTTGCTGAATTGAGGGGAGCTAAGATTTCCTTGCTGAATTGAGGGAAGCTAAGATTACCTTGCTGAATTGAGGGGAGCTAAGATTTCCTTGCTGAATTTACGGGTAGCTAAGATTTCCTTGCTGAATTGTGGGGAGCTAAGATTTCCTTGCTGATTTAAGTCGAGCTAAGATTTCTTTGCTGAATTTAGGGAAGCTAAGATTTCCTTGCTGAATTGAGGGGAGCTAAGATTTCCTTGCTGAATTGAGGGAAGCTAAGATTTCCTTGCTGAATTGAGTGAAGCTAAGATTTTCTTGCTGAATTGAGGGGAGCTAAGATTTCCTTGCTGAATTGAGGGAAGCTAAGATTTCCTTGCTGAATTTTCGGGTCGCTAAGATTTACTTGCTGAATGGAGGGGAGCTAAGATTTCCTTGCTGAATTGAGGGGAGCTAAAATTTTCTTGCCGAATTGAGGAGAGTTAAGATTTACTTGCTGAATTGAGGGGAGCTAAAATTTCCTTGCTGAATTGAGGGGAGATAAGATGTACCTGCTGAATTGAGGGGAGCTAAGATTTCCTTGCTGAATTGAGGGAGCTAAGATTTCCTTGCTGAATTAAGGGGAGCTAAGATTTTCTTTGCTAAATGGAGGGGAGCTAAGATTTCCTTGCTGAATTGAGGGGAGCTAAGATTTCCTTGCTAAATTGAGGGAGGGCTAAGATTTCCTTGCTGAATTTACGGGTCGCTAAGATTTACTTGCTGAATTGAGGGGAGCTAAGATTTCCTTGCTGAATTGAGGGGAGCTACGATTTCCTTGCTGAATTGAGGGAAGCTAAGATTTCCTTGCTAAATTTTCGGGTCGCTAAGATTTACTTTCTGAATGGAGGGGAGCTAAGATTTCCTTGCTGAATTGAGTGAAGCTTAGATTTCCTTGCTGAATTGAGGGGAGCTAAGATTTCATTGCTGAATTGAGGGGAGCTAAGATTTCTTTGCTGAATTGAGGGAAGCTAAGATTTCCTTGCTGAAATGAGGGGAGCTAAGATTTCCTTGCTGAATTTACGGGTAGCTAAGATTTACTTGCTGAATGGAGGGGAGCTAATATTTCCTTGCTGAATTGAGGGGAGCTAAGATTTCATTGCTGAATTTACGGGTAGCTAAGATTTACTTGCTGAATGGAGGGGAGCTAATATTTCCTTGCTGAATTGAGGGGAGCTAAGATTTCCTTGCTGAATTAAGTAACGCTAAGATTTCCTTGCTGAATTGAGGGGAGCTAAGATTTCCTTGCTGAATTGAGGGAAGCTAAGATTTCCTTGCTGAATTGAGGGGAGCAAAGATTTCCTTGCTGAATGGAGGGGAGCTAAGATTTTCTTGCTGAATTTACGGGTCGCTAAGATTTACTTGCTGAATGGAGGGGAGCTAAGATTTCCTTGATGAATTGAGGGAAGCTAAGATTTCCTTGCTGAATTGAGTGAAGCTAAGATTTCCTTGCTGAATTGAGGGGAGCTAAGATTTCTAAGCTGAATTGAGAGGGGCTAAGATTTTCGTGCTGAATTGAGGGGAGCTAAGATTTCCTTGTTGAATTGAGGGAAGCTAAGATTTCCTTGCTGAATTAAGGGAAGCTAAGATTTTCTTTTCTAAATGGAGGGGAGCTAAGATTTCCTTGCTGAATTGAGGGGAGCTAAGATTTCCTTGCTGAATTGAGGGGAGCTAAGATTTCCTTGCTGAATTTACGGGTAGCTAAGATTACCTTGCTGAATGGAGGGGAGCTAATATTTCCTTGCTGAATTGAGGGGAGCTAAGATTTCCTTGCTGAATTAAGTAACGCTAAGATTTCCTTGCTGAATTGAGGGGAGCTAAGATTTCCTTGCTGAATTGAGGGGAGCTAAGATTTCCTTGCTGAATTAAGGGCAGCTAAGATTTCCTTGCTGAATTGAGGGGAGCTAAGATTTCCTTGCTGAATTGAGAGGAGCTAAGATTTCCTTGCTGAATTAAGGGGAGCTAAGATTTCTTTGCTGAATGGAGGGAAGCTAAGATTTTCTTGCTGAATTGAGGGGAGCTTAGATTTCCTTGCTGAATTGAGGGAAGCTAAGATTACCTTGCTGAATTGAGGGGAGCTAAGATTTCCTTGCTGAATTTACGGGTAGCTAAGATTTCCTTGCTGAATGGAGGGGAGCTAAGATTTCCTTGCTGATTTAAGTCGAGCTAAGATTTCTTTGCTGAATTTAGGGAAGCTAAGATTTCCTTGCTGAATTGAGGGGAGCTAAGATTTCCTTGCTGAATTGAGGGAAGCTAAGATTTCCTTGCTGAATTGAGTGAAGCTAAGATTTTCTTGCTGAATTGAGGGGAGCTAAGATTTCCTTGCTGAATTGAGGGAAGCTAAGATTTCCTTGCTAAATTTTCGGGTCGCTAAGATTTACTTGCTGAATGGAGGGGAGCTAAGATTTCCTTGCTGAATTGAGGGGAGCTAAGATTTTCTTGCCGAATTGAGGAGAGTTAAGATTTACTTGCTGAATTGAGGGGAGCTAAAATTTCCTTGCTGAATTGAGGGGAGATAAGATGTACCTGCTGAATTGAGGGGAGCTAAGATTTCCTTGCTGAATTGAGGGAGCTAAGATTTCCTTGCTGAATTAAGGGGAGCTAAGATTTTCTTTGCTAAATGGAGGGGAGCTAAGATTTCCTTGCTGAATTGAGGGGAGCTAAGATTTCCTTGCTAAATTGAGGGAGGGCTAAGATTTCCTTGCTGAATTTACGGGTCGCTAAGATTTACTTGCTGAATTGGGTGGAGCTAAGTTTTACTTGCTGAATTGAGGGGAGCTAAGATTTCCTTGCTGAATTGAGGGAAGTTAAGATTTCCTTGCTAAATTTTCGGGTTGCTAAGATTTACTTTCTGAATGGAGGGGAGCTAAGATTTCCTTGCTGAATTGAGTGAAGCTTAGATTTCCTTGCTGAATTGAGGGGAGCTAAGATTTCATTGCTGAATTGAGGGGAGCTAAGATTTCTTTGCTGAATTGAGGGAAGCTAAGATTTCCTTGCTGAAATGAGGGGAGCTAAGATTTCCTTGCTGAATTTACGGGTAGCTAAGATTTACTTGCTGAATGGAGGGGAGCTAATATTTCCTTGCTGAATTGAGGGGAGCTAAGATTTCCTTGCTGAATTTACGGGTAGCTAAGATTTACTTGCTGAATGGAGGGGAGCTAATATTTCCTTGCTGAATTGAGGTGAGCTAAGATTTCCTTGCTGAATTAAGTAACGCTAAGATTTCCTTGCTGAATTGAGGGGAGCTAAGATTTCCTTGCTGAATTGAGGGAAGCTAAGATTTCCTTGCTGAATTGAGGGGAGCAAAGATTTCCTTGCTGAATGGAGGGGAGCTAGGATTTTCTTGCTGAATTTACGGGTCGCTAAGATTTACTTGCTGAATGGAGGGGAGCTAAGATTTCCTTGATGAATTGAGGGGAGCTAAGATTTCCTTGCTGAATTGAGTGAAGCTAAGATTTCCTTGCTGAATTGAGGGGAGCTAAGATTTCTAAGCTGAATTGAGGGGGGCTAAGATTTTCGTGCTGAATTGAGGGGAGCTAAGATTTCCTTGTTGAATTGAGGGAAGCTAAGATTTCCTTGCTGAATTAAGGGAAGCTAAGATTTTCTTTTCTAAATGGAGGGGAGCTAAGATTTCCTTGCTGAATTGAGGGGAGCTAAGATTTCCTTGCTGAATTGAGGGGGGAGCTAAGATTTCCTTGCTGAATTTACGGGTCGCTAAGATTTACTTGTTGAATTGAGGGGAGCTAAGATTTAGTTGCTGAATTAGGGGGGCTAAGATTTCCTTGCTGAATTGAGGGGAGGTAAGCTTTCCTTGCTGAATTTACGGGTCGCTAAGATTTACTTGCTGAATGGAGGGGAGCTAATATTTCCTTGCTGAATTGAGGGGAGCTAAGATTTCCTTGCTGAATTAAGTAACGCTAAGATTTCCTTGCTGAATTGAGGGGAGCTAAGATTTCCTTGCTGAATTGAGGGAAGCTAAGATTTCCTTGCTGAATTGAGGGGAGCAAAGATTTCCTTGCTGAATGGAGGGGAGCTAAGATTTTCTTGCTGAATTTACGGGTCGCTAAGATTTACTTGCTGAATGGAGGGGAGCTAAGATTTCCTTGATGAATTGAGGGGAGCTAAGATTTCCTTGCTGAATTGAGTGAAGCTAAGATTTCCTTGCTGAATTGAGGGGAGCTAAGATTTCCTTGCTGAATTGAGGGGAGCTATGATTTCCTTGCTGAATTGAGTGAAGCTAAGATTTTCTTGCTGAATTAAGGGGAGCTAAGATTTCCTTGCTGAATTTGAGGGGAGCTAAGATTTCCTTGCTGAATTGAGGGGAGCTAAGATTTCCTTGCTGAATTGAGGGGAGCTAAGATTTCCTTGCTGAATTAAGGGGAGCTAAGATTTCTTTGCTGAATGGAGGGAAGCTAAGATTTCCTTGCTGAATTGAGGGGAGCTAAGATTTCCTTGCTGAATTGAGGGAAGCTAAGATTACCTTGCTGAATTGAGGGGAGCTAAGATTTCCTTGCTGAATTTACGGGTAGCTAAGATTTCCTTGCTGAATTGAGGGGAGCTAAGATTTCCTTGCTGAATTAAGGGGAGCTAAGATTTCCTTGCTGAATTTAGGGAAGCTAAGATTTCCTTGCTGAATTGAGGGGAGCTAAGATTTCCTTGCTGAATTGAGGGGAGCTAAGATTTCCTTGCTGAATTGAGGGAAGCTAAGATTTCCTTGCTGAATTGAGTGAAGCTAAGATTTCCTTGCTGAATTGAGGGGAGCTAATATTTCCTTGCTGAATTGAGGGAAGCTAAGATTTCCTTGCTGAATTTTCAGGTCGCTAAGATTTACTTGCTGAATGGAGGGGAGCTAAGATTTCCTTGCTAAATTAAGTAACGCTAAGATTTCCTTGCTGAATTGAGGGGAGCTAAGATTTCCTTGCTGAATTGAGGGAAGCTAAGATTTCCTTGCTGAATTGAGGGGAGCTAAGATTTCCTTGCTGAATTGAGGGGAGCTAAGATTTCCTTGCTGAATTTACGGTTTGCTAAGATTTACTTGCTGAATGGAGGGGAGCTAAGATTTCCTTGATGAATTGTGGGGAGCTAAGATTTCCTTGCTGAATTGAGTGAAGCTAAGATTTCCTTGCTGAATTGAGGGGGGCTAAGATTTCCTTGCTGAATTGAGGGAAGCTAAGATTTCTAAGCTGAATTGAGGGGGGCTAAGATTTCCTTGCTGAATATAGGGGAGCTAAGATTTCTTTGCTGAATTGAGGGAAGCTAAGATTTCCTTGCTGAATTAAGGGGAGCTAAGATTTTCTTTGCTAAATGGAGGGGAGCTAAGATTTCCTTGCTGAATTGAGGGGAGCTAAGATTTCCTTGCTGAATTGAGGGGGGGGGGCTAAGATTTCCTTGCTGAATTTACGGGTCCTTAAGATTTACTTGCTGAATTGAGGGGAGCTAAGATTTAGTTGCTGAATTAGGGGGGCTAAGATTTCCTTGCTGAATTTAGGGGAGCTAAGCTTTTCTTGCTGAATTGAGGGGAGCTAAAATTTCCTTGCTGAATTTACGGGTCGCTAAGATTTACTTGCTGAATTGAGGGGAGCTAAGATTTCCTTGCTGAATTAAGGGCAGCTAAGATTTCCTTGCTGAATTGAGTGAAGCTAAGATTTCCTTGCTGAATTGAGGGCAGTTAAGATTTCCTTGCTGAATTGAGTGAAGCTAAGATTTTCTTGCTGAATTGAGGGGAGCTAAGATTTCCTTGCTGAATTTCAGGGGAGCTAAGATTTCCTTGCTGAATTGAGGGGAGCTAAGATTTCCTTGCTGAATTAAGGGGAGCTAAGATTTCTTTGCTGAATGGAGGGAAGCTAAGATTTCCTTGCTGAATTGAGGGGAGCTAAGATTTCCTTGCTGAATTGAGGGAAGCTAAGATTACCTTGCTGAATTGAGGGGAGCTAAGATTTCCTTGCTGAATTTACGGGTAGCTAAGATTTCCTTGCTAAATTGAGGGGAGCTAAGATTTCCTTGCTGAATTAAGGGAAGCTAAGATTTCCTTGCTGAATTTAGGGAAGCTAAGATTTCCTTGCTGAAGTGAGGGGAGCTAAGATTTTCTTGCTGAATTAAGAGGAGCTAAGATCTCCTTGCTGAATATAGGGGAGGTAAGATTTTCTTGCTGAATTGAGGGGAGCTAAGATTTCCTTGCTGAATTGAGGGAAGCTAAGATTTCCTTGCTGAATTTTCGTGTCGCTAAGATTTCCTTGCTGAATTGAGGGGAGCTAAGATTTCCTTGCTGAATTGAGTGAAGCTAAGATTTTCTTGCTGAATTGAGGGGAGCTAAGATTTCCTTGCTGAATTTGAGGGGAGCTAAGATTTCCTTGCTGAATTGAGGGGAGCTAAGATTTCCTTGCTGAATTGAGAGGAGCTAAGATTTCCTTGCTGAATTAAGGGGAGCTAAGATTTCTTTGCTGAATGGAGGGAAGCTAAGATTTTCTTGCTGAATTGAGGGGAGCTAAGATTTCCTTGCTGAATTGAGGGAAGCTAAGATTACCTTGCTGAATTGAGGGGAGCTAAGATTTCCTTGCTGAATTTACGGGTAGCTAAGATTTCCTTGCTGAATTGTGGGGAGCTAAGATTTCCTTGCTGATTTAAGTCGAGCTAAGATTTCTTTGCTGAATTTAGGGAAGCTAAGATTTCCTTGCTGAATTGAGGGGAGCTAAGATTTCCTTGCTGAATTGAGGGAAGCTAAGATTTCCTTGCTGAATTGAGTGAAGCTAAGATTTTCTTGCTGAATTGAGGGGAGCTAAGATTTCCTTGCTGAATTGAGGGAAGCTAGGATTTCCTTGCTGAATTTTCGGGTCGCTAAGATTTACTTGCTGAATGGAGGGGAGCTAAGATTTCCTTGCTGAATTGAGTGAAGCTAAGATTTCCTTGCTGAATTGAGGGCACGCTAAGATTTCATTGCTGAATTGAGGGGAGCTAAGATTTCTTTGCTAAATTTAGGGAAGCTAAGATTTCCTTGCTGAATTGAGGGGAGCTAAGATTTCCTTGCTGAATTTACGGGTAGCTAAGATTTACTTGCTGAATGGAGGGGAGCTAATATTTCCTTGCCGAATTGAGGGGAGCTAAGATTTCCTTGCTGAATTAAGTAACGCTAAGATTTCCTTGCTGAATTGAGGGGAGCTAAGATTTCCTTGCTGAATTCAGGGAAGCTAAGATTTCCTTGCTGAATTGAGGGGAGCTAAGATTTCCTTGCTGAATTGAGGGGAGCTAAGTTTTCTTTGCTGAATTTACGGGTCGCTAAGATTTACTTGCTGAATGGAGGGGAGCTAAGATTTCCTTGATGAATTGAGGGGAGCTAAGATTTCCTTGCTGAATTGAGTGAAGGTAAGATTTCCTTGCTGAATTGAGGGGAGCTACGATTTCCTTGCTGAATTGAGGGGGGCTAAGATTTCCTTGCTGAATTGAGGGAAGCTAAGATTTCTAAGCTGAATTGAGGGGGGCTAAGATTTCCTTGCTGAATATAGGGGAGCTAAGATTTCCTTGCTGAATTGAGGGAAGCTAAGATTTCCTTGCTGAATTAAGGGGAGCTCGGATTTTCTTTGCTAAATGGAGGGGAGCTAAGATTTCCTTGCTGAATTGAGGGGAGCTAAGATTTCCTTGCTGAATTGAGGGGGGGGCTAAAATTTCCTTGCTGAATTTACGGGTCGCTAAGATTTACTTGCTGAATTGAGGGGAGCTAAGATTTAGTTGCTGAATTAGGGGGGCTAAGATTTCCTTGCTGAATTGAGGGGAGCTAAGCTTTTCTTGCTGAATTGAATGGAGCTAAAATTTCTTGCTGAATTTACGGGTCGCTAAGATTTACTTGCTGAATTGAGGGGAGCTAAGATTTCCTTGCTGAATTGAGGGCAGCTAAGATTTCCTTGCTGCATTGAGTGAAGCTAAGATTTCCTTGCTGAATTGAGGGGAGTTAAGATTTCCTTGCTGAATTGAGGGAAGCTAAGATTTTCTTGCTGAATTGAGGGGAGCTAAGATTTCCTTGCTGAATTTGAGGGGAGCTAAGATTTCCTTGCTGAATTGAGGGGAGCTAAGATTTCCTTGCTGAATTAAGAGGAGCTAAGATTTCTTTGCTGAATGGAGGGAAGCTAAGATTTCCTTGCTGAATTGAGGGGAGCTAAGATTTCCTTGCTGAATTGAGGGAAGCTAAGATTACCTTGCTGAATTGAAGGGAGCTAAGATTTCCTTGCTGAATTTACGGGTAGCTAAGATTTCCTTGCTGAATTGAGGGGAGCTAAGATTTCCTTGCTGAATTAAGGGAAGCTAAGATTTCCTTGATGAATTTAGGGAAGCTAAGATTTCCTTGCTGAATTGAGGGGAGCTAAGATTTCCTTGCTGAATTAAGAGGAGCTAAGATCTCCTTGCTGAATTGAGGGGAGCTAAGATTTTCTTGCTTAATTGAGGGGAGCTAAGATTTCCTTGCTGAATTGAGGGAAGCTAAGATTTCCTTGCTGAATTTTCGGGTCGCTAAGATTTACTTGCTGAATGGAGGGGAGCTAAGATTTCCTTGCTGAATTGAGTGAAGCTAAGATTTCCTTGCTGAATTGAGGGCACGCTAAGATTTCATTGCTGAATTGAGGGGAGCTAAGATTTATTTGCTGAATTGAGGGAAGCTAAGATTTCCTTGCTAAATTGAGGGGAGCTAAGATTTCCTTGCTGAATTTACGGGTAGCTAAGATTTACTTGCTGAATGGCGGGGAGCTAATATTTCCTTGCTGAATTAAGGGGAGCTAAGATTTCCTTGCTGAATTAAGTAACACTAAGATTTCCTTGCTGAATTGAGGGGAGCTAAGATTTCCTTGCTGAATTGAGGGAAGCTAAGATTTCCTTGCTGAATTGAGGGGAGCTAAGATTTCCTTGCTGAATTGAGGAGAGCTAAGATTTCCTTGCTGAATTGAGTGAAGCTAAGATTTACTTGCTGAATGGAGGGGAGCTAAGATTTCCTTGATGAATTGAGGGGAGCTAAGATTTCCTTGCTGAATTGAGGGGAGCAAAAATTTCCTTGCTGAATTGAGGGGAGCTAAGATGTACCTGCTGAATTGAGGGGAGCTAAGATTTCCTTGTTGAATTGAGGGGAGCTAAAATTTTCTTGCCGAATTGAGGAGAGCTAAGATTTACTTGCTGAATTGAGGGAAGCTAAAATTTCTTTGCTGAATTGAGGGGAGCTAAGATGTACCTGCTGAATTGAGGCGAGCTAAGATTTCCTTGCTGAATTGAGGGAGCTAAGATTTCCTTGCTGAATTAAGGGGAGCTAAGATTTTCTTTGCTAAATGGAGGGGAGCTAAGATTTCCTTGCTGAATTGAGGGGAGCTAAGATTTCCTTGCTGAATTGAGGGGGGGGCTAAGATTTTCTTGCTGAATTTACGGGTCGTTAAGATTTACTTGCTGAATTGAGTGAAGCTAAGATTTCCTTGCTGAATTGAGGGGAGCTAAGATTTTCTTGCTGAATTGAGGGAAGCTAAGATTTCCTTGCTGAATTTTCGGGTCGCTAAGATTTACTTGCTGAATGAAGGGGAGCTAAGATTTCCTTTCTGAATTGAGTGAAGCTAAGATTTCCTTGCTGAATTGAGGGGAGCTAAGATTTCATTGCTGAATTGAGGGGAGCTAAGATTTCTTTGCTGAATTGAGGGAAGCAAAGATTTCCTTGCTGAATTGAGGGGAGCTAAGATTTCCTTGCTGAATTTACGGGTAGCTAAGATTTACTTGCTGAATGGAGGGGAGCTAATATTTCCTTGCTGAATTGAGGGGAGCTAAGATTTCCTTGCTGAATTGAGTGACGCTAAGATTTCCTTGCTGAATTGAGGGGAGCTAAGATTTCCGTGCTGAATTGAGGGAAGCTAAGATTTCCTTGCTGAATTGAGGGGAGCTAAGATTTCCTTGCTGAATTGAGGGGAGCTAAGATTTCCTTGCTGAATTGAGTGAAGCTAAGATTTACTTGCTGAATGGAGGGGAGCTAAGATTTCCTTGATGAATTGAGGGGAGCTAAGATTTCCTTGCTGAATTGAGTGAAGCTAAAATTTCCTTGCTGAATTGAGGGGAGCTAAGATTTCCTTGCTGAATTGAGGGGGGCTAAGATTTCCTTGCTGAATTGAGGGAAGCTAAGATTTTTAAGCTGAATTGAGGGGGGCTAAGATTTCCTTGCTGAATATAGGGGAGCTAAGATTTCCTTGCTGAATTGAGGGAAGCTAAGATTTCCTTGCTGAATTAAGGGGAGCTAAGATTTTCTTTGCTAAATGGAGGGGAGCTAAGATTTCCTTGCTGAATTGAGGGGAGCTAAGATTTCCTTGCTGAATTGAGGGGGAAGGGCTAAGATTTCCTTGCTGAATTTACGGGTCGCTAAGATTTACTTGCTGAATTGAGGGGAGCTAAGATTTAGTTGCTGAATTAGGGGGGCTAAGATTTCCTTGCTGAATTGAGGGGAGCTAAGCTTTTCTTGCTGAATTGAAGGGAGCTAAAATTTCCTTGCTGAATTTACGGGTCGCTAAGATTTACTTGCTGAATTGAGGGGAGCTAAGATTTCCTTGCTGAATTGAGGGCAGCTAAGATTTCCTTGCTGAATTGAGTGAAGCTAAGATTTCCTTGCAGAATTGAGGGGAGTTAAGATTTCCTTGCTGAATTGAGTGAAGCTAAGATTTTCTCTCTGAATTGAGGGGAGCTAAGATTTCCTTGCTGAATTTGAGGGGAGCTAAGATTTCCTTGCTGAATTGAGGGGAGCTAAGATTTCCTTGCTGAATTAAGGGGAGCTAAGATTTCTTTGCTGAATGGAGGGAAGCTAAGATTTCCTTGCTGAATTGAGGGGAGCTAAGATTTCCTTGCTGAATTGAGGGAAGCTAAGATTACCTTGCTGAATTGAGGGAAGCTAAGATTTCCTTGCTGAATTTACGGGTAGCTAAGATTTCCTTGCTGAATTGAGGGGAGCAAAGATTTCCTTGCTGAATTAAGGGAAGCTAAGATTTTCTTGCTGAATTTAGGGAAGCTAAGATTTCCTTGCTGAATTGAGGGGAGCTAAGATTTCCTTGCTGAATTAAGAGGAGCTAAGATCTCCTTGCTGAATTGAGGGGAGCTAAGATTTTCTTGCTGAATTGAGATGAGCTAAGATCTCCTTGCTGAATGGAGGGGAGCTAAGATTTCCTTGCTGAATTGATGGGAGCTAAGATTACCTTGCTGAATTGAGGGGAGCTAAGATTTCCTTGCTGAATTGAGGGGAGCTAAGATTTCCTTGCTGAATTGAGGGAAGCTAAGATTACCTTGCTGAATTGAGGGGAGCTAAGATTTCCTTGCTGAATATAGGGGAGCTAAGATTTCCTTGCTGAATTGAGGGAAGCTAAGATTTCCTTGCTGAATTAAGGGGAGCTAAGATTTTCTTTGCTAAATGGAGGGGAGCTAAGATTTCCTTGCTGAATTGAGGGGAGCTAAGATTTCCTTGCTGAATTTAGGGGGGGCTAAGATTTCCTTGCTGAATTTACGGGTCGCTAAGATTTACTTGCTGAATTGAGGGGAGCTAAGATTTACTTGCTGAATTGAGGGGAGCTAAAATTTCCTTGCTGAATTTACGGGTCGCTAAGATTTACTTGCTGAATTGAGGGGAGCTAAGATTTCCTTGTTGAATTGAGGGCAGCTAAGATTTCCTTGCTGAATTGAGTGAAGCTTAGATTTCCTTGCTGAATTGAGGGGAGCTAAGATTTCCTTGCCGAATTGAGTGAAGCTAAGATTTTCTTGCTGAATTGAGGGGAGCTACGATTTCCTTGCTGAATTTGAGGGGAGCTAAGATTTCCTTGCTGAATTGAGGGGAGCTAAGATTTCTTTGCTGAATTGAGGGGAGCTAAGATTTCCTTGCTGAATTAAGGGGAGCTAAGATTTCTTTGAAAAAAGGAGGGAAGATAAGATTTCCTTGCTGAATTGAGGGGAGCTAAGATTTCCTTGCTGAATTGAGGGAAGCTAAGATTACCTTGCTGAATTGAGGGGAGCTAAGATTTCCTTGCTGAATTTACGGGTAGCTAAGATTTCCTTGCTGAATTGAGGGGAGCTAAGATTTCCTTGCTGAATTAAGGGAAGCTAAGATTTCCTTGCTGAATTTAGGGAAGCTAAGATTTCCTTGCTGAATTGAGGGGAGCTAAGATTTCCTTGCTGAATTGAGAGGAGCTAAGATCTCCTTGCTGAATTGAGGGGAGCTAAGATTTTCTTGCTGAATTGAGGGGAGCTAAGATTTCCTTGTTGAATTGAGGGAGCTAAGATCTACTTGCTGAATTGAGGGGAGCTAAGATTTCCTTGCTGAATTGAGGGGAGCAAAAATTTCCTTCCTGAATTGAGGGGAGCTAAGATGTACCTGCTGAATTGAGGGGAGCTAAGATTTCCTTGTTGAATTGAGGGGAGCTAAAATTTTCTTGCCGAATTGAGGAGAGCTAAGATTTACTTGCTGAATTGAGGGGAGCTAAAATTTCCTTGCTGAATTGTGGGGAGCTAAGATGTACCTGCTGAATTGAGGCGAGCTAAGATTTCCTTGCTGAATTGAGGGAGCTAAGATTTCCTTGCTGAATTAAGGGGAGCTAAGATTTTCTTTGCTAAATGGAGGGGAGCTAAGATTTCCTTGCTAAATTGAGGGGAGCTAAGATTTCCTTGCTGAATTGAGGTGGGGGCTAAGATTTTCTTGCTGAATTTACGGGTCGTTAAGATTTACTTGCTGAATTGAGTGAAGCTAAGATTTCCTTGCTGAATTGAGGGGAGCTAAGATTTTCTTGCTGAATTGAGGGAAGCTAAGATTTCCTTGCAGAATTTTCGGGTCGCTAAGATTTACTTGCTGAATGAAGGGGAGCTAAGATTTCCTTTCTGAATTGAGTGAAGCTAAGATTTCCTTGCTAAATTGAGGGGAGCTAAGATTTCATTGCTGAATTGAGGGGAGCTAAGATTTCTTTGCTGAATTGAGGGAAGCTAAGATTTCCTTGCTGAATTGAGGGGAGCTAAGATTTCCTTGCTGAATTTACGGGTAGCTAAGATTTACTTGCTGAATGGAGGGGAGCTAATATTTCCTTGCTGAATTGAGGGGAGCTAAGATTTCCTTGCTGAATTAAGTAACGCTAAGATTTCCTTGCTGAATTGAGGGGAGCTAAGATTTCCGTGCTGAATTGAGGGAAGCTAAGATTTCCTTGCTGAATTGAGGGGAGCTAAGATTTCCTTGCTGAATTGAGTGAAGCTAAGATTTCCTTGCTGAATTGAGGGAAGCTAAGATTTCCTTGCTGAATTGAGGGGGGCTAAGATTTCCTTGCTGAATTGAGGGGAGCTAAGATTTCTAAGCTGAATTGAGGGGGGCTAAGATTTTCTTGCTGAATTGAGGGGAGCTAAGATTTCCTTGCGGAATTCAGGGAAGCTAAGATTTCCTTGCTGAATTAAGGGCAGCTAAGATTTTCTTTGCTAAATGGAGGGGAGCTAAGATTTCCTTGCTGAATTGAGGGGAGCTAAGATTTCCTTGCTGAATTGAGGGGGGGGCTAAGATTTCCTTGCTGAATTTACGGGTCGCTAAGATTTACTTGCTGAATTGAGGGGAGCTAAGATTTAGTTGCTGAATTAGGGGGGCTAGGATTTCCTTGCTGAATTGAGGGGAGCTAAGATTTCCTTGCTGAATTGAGGGGAGCTAAGATTTCCTTGCTGAATTAAGGGAAGCTAAGATTTCCTTGCTGAATTTAGGGAAGCTAAGATTTCCTTGCTGAATTGAGGGGAGCTAAGATTTCCTTGCTGAATTAAGAGGAGCTAAGATCTCCTTGCTGAATTGAGGGGAGCTAAGATTTTCTTGCTGAATTGAGGGGAGCTAAGATTTCCTTGCTGAATTGAGGGAAGCTAAGATTTCCTTGCTGAATTTTTGGGTCGCTAAGATTTACTTGCTGAATGGAGGGGAGCTTAGATTTCCTTGCTGAATTGAGTGAAGCTAAGATTTCCTTGCTGAATTGAGGGGAGCTGAGATTTCCTTGCTGAATTAAGTAACGCTAAGATTTCCTTGCTGAATTGAGGGGAGCTAAGATTTCCTTGCTGAATTGAGGGAAGCTAAGATTTCCTTGCTGAATTGAGGGGAGCTAAGATTTCCTTGCTGAATTGAGGGGGGCTAAGATTTCCTTGCTGAATTGATGGGAGCTAAGATTTCTAAGCTGAATTGAGGGGGGCTAAGATTTCCTTGCTGAATATAGGGGAGCTAAGATTTCCTTGCTGAATTTGAGGGGAGCTAAGATTTCATTGCTGATTTGCGGGGAGCTAAGATTTCTTTGCTGAATTGAGGGAAGCTAAGTTTCCTTGCTGAATTGAGGGGAGCTAAGATTTCCCTGCTGAATTTACGGGTAGCTAAGATTTACTTGCTGAATGGCGGAAAGCTAATATTTCCTTGCTGAATTGAGGGGAGCTAAGATTTCCTTGCTGAATTAAGTAACACTAAGATTTCCTTGCTGAATTGAGGGGAGCTAAGATTTCCTTGCTGAATTGAGGGAAGCTAAGATTTCCTTGCTGAATTGAGGTGAGCTAAGATTTCCTTGCTGAATTGAGGGGAGCTAAGATTTCGTTGCTGAATTGAGTGAAGCTAAGATTTACTTGCTGAATGGAGGGGAGCTAAGATTTCCTTGATGAATTGAGGGGAGCTAAGATTTCCTTGCTGAATTAAGGGAAGCTAAGATTTTCTTGCTGAATTTAGGGAAGCTAAGATTTCTTTGTTGAATTGAGGGGAGCTAAGATTTCCTTGCTGAATTGAGGGAAGCTAAGATAACGTTGCTGAATTGAGGGAAGCTAAGATTTCCTTGCTGAATTTACGGGTAGCTAAGATTTCCTTGCTGAATTGAGGGGAGCTAAGATTTCCCTGCTGAATTAAGGGAAGCTAAGATTTTCTTGCTGAATTTAGGGAAGCTAAGATTTCCTTGCTGAATTGAGGGGAGCTAAGATTTCCTTACTGAATTAAGAGGAGCTAAGATCTCCTTGCTGAATTGAGGGGAGCTAAGATTTTCTTGCTGAATTGAGAGGAGCTAAGATCTCCTTGCTGAATGGAGGGGAGCTAAGATTTCCTTGCTGAATTGAGGGGAGCTAAGATTACCTTGCTGAATTGAGGGGAGCTAAGATTTACTTGCTGAATTGAGGGGAGCTAAGATTTGCTTGCTGAATTGAGGGACCTAAGATTACCTTGCTGAATTGAGGGAGCTAAGATTTCCTTGCTGAATATAGGGGAGCTAAGATTTCCTTGCTGAATTGAGGGAAGCTAAGATTACCTTGCTGAATTGAGGGGAGCTAAGATTTCCTTGCTGAATATAGGGGAGCTAAGATTTCCTTGCTGAATTGAGGGAAGCTAAGATTTCCTTGCTGAATTAAGGGGAGCTAAGATTTTCTTTGCTAAATGGAGGGGAGCTAAGATTTCCTTGCTGAATTGAGGGGAGCTAAGATTTCCTTGCTGAATTTAGGGGGGGCTAAGATTTCCTTGCTGAATTTACGGGTCGCTAAGATTTACTTGCTGAATTGAGGGGAGCTAAGATTTACTTGCTGAATTGAGGGGAGCTAAAATTTCCTTGCTGAATTTACGGGTCGCTAAGATTTACTTGCTGAATTGAGGGGAGCTAAGATTTCCTTGTTGAATTGAGGGCAGCTAAGATTTCCTTGCTGAATTGAGTGAAGCTTAGATTTCCTTGCTGAATTGAGGGGAGCTAAGATTTCCTTGCCGAATTGAGTGAAGCTAAGATTTTCTTGCTGAATTGAGGGGAGCTACGATTTCCTTGCTGAATTTGAGGGGAGCTAAGATTTCCTTGCTGAATTCAGGGGAGCTAAGATTTCTATGCTGAATTGAGGGGAGCTAAGATTTCCTTGCTGAATTAAGGGGAGCTAAGATTTCTTTGAAAAAAGGAGGGAAGATAAGATTTCCTTGCTGAATTGAGGGGAGCTAAGATTTCCTTGCTGAATTGAGGGAAGCTAAGATTACCTTGCTGAATTGAGGGGAGCTAAGATTTCCTTGCTGAATTTACGGGTAGCTAAGATTTCCTTGCTGAATTGAGGGGAGCTAAGATTTCCTTGCTGAATTAAGGGAAGCTAAGATTTCCTTGCTGAATTTAGGGAAGCTAAGATTTCCTTGCTGAATTGAGGGGAGCTAAGATTTCCTTGCTGAATTGAGAGGAGCTAAGATCTCCTTGCTGAATTGAGGGGAGCTAAGATTTTCTTGCTGAATTGAGGGGAGCTAAGATTTCCTTGTTGAATTGAGGGAGCTAAGATCTACTTGCTGAATTGAGGGGAGCTAAGATTTCCTTGCTGAATTGAGGGGAGCAAAAATTTCCTTGCTGAATTGAGGGGAGCTAAGATGTACCTGCTGAATTGAAAGGAGCTAAGATTTCCTTGTTGAATTGAGGGGAGCTAAAATTTTCTTGCCGAATTGAGGAGAGCTAAGATTTACTTGCTGAATTGAGGGGAGCTAAAATTTCCTTGCTGAATTGTCGGGAGCTAAGATGTACCTGCTGAATTGAGGCGAGCTAAGATTTCCTTGCTGAATTGAGGGAGCTAAGATTTCCTTGCTGAATTAAGGGGAGCTAAGATTTTCTTTGCTAAATGGAGGGGAGCTAAGATTTCCTTGCTGAATTGAGGGGAGCTAAGATTTCCTTGCTGAATTGAGGTGGGGGCTAAGATTTTCTTGCTGAATTTACGGGTCGTTAAGATTTACTTGCTGAATTGAGTGAAGCTAAGATTTCCTTGCTGAATTGAGGGGAGCTAAGATTTTCTTGCTGAATTGAGGGAAGCTAAGATTTCCTTGCAGAATTTTCGGGTCGCTAAGATTTACTTGCTGAATGAAGGGGAGCTAAGATTTCCTTTCTGAATTGAGTGAAGCTAAGATTTCCTTGCTAAATTGAGGGGAGCTAAGATTTCATTGCTGAATTGAGGGGAGCTAAGATTTCTTTGCTGAATTGAGGGAAGCTAAGATTTCCTTGCTGAATTGAGGGGAGCTAAGATTTCCTTGCTGAATTTACGGGTAGCTAAGATTTACTTGCTGAATTGAGGGGAGCTAATATTTCCTTGCTGAATTGAGGGGAGCTAAGATTTCCTTGCTGAATTAAGTAACGCTAAGATTTCCTTGCTGAATTGAGGGGAGCTAAGATTTCCGTGCTGAATTGAGGGAAGCTAAGATTTCCTTGCTGAATTGAGGGGAGCTAAGATTTCCTTGCTGAATTGAGTGAAGCTAAGATTTCCTTGCTGAATTGAGGGAAGCTAAGATTTCCTTGCTGAATTGAGGGGGGCTAAGATTTCCTTGCTGAATTGAGGGGAGCTAAGATTTCTAAGCTGAATTGAGGGGGGCTAAGATTTTCTTGCTGAATTGAGGGGAGCTAAGATTTCCTTGCGGAATTCAGGGAAGCTAAGATTTCCTTGCTGAATTAAGGGCAGCTAAGATTTTCTTTGCTAAATGGAGGGGAGCTAAGATTTCCTTGCTGAATTGAGGGGAGCTAAGATTTCCTTGCTGAATTGAGGGGGGGGCTAAGATTTCCTTGCTGAATTTACGGGTCGCTAAGATTTACTTGCTGAATTGAGGGGAGCTAAGATTTAGTTGCTGAATTAGGGGGGCTAGGATTTCCTTGCTGAATTGAGGGGAGCTAAGATTTCCTTGCTGAATTGAGGGGAGCTAAGATTTCCTTGCTGAATTAAGGGAAGCTAAGATTTCCTTGCTGAATTTAGGGAAGCTAAGATTTCCTTGCTGAATTGAGGGGAGCTAAGATTTCCTTGCTGAATTAAGAGGAGCTAAGATCTCCTTGCTGAATTGAGGGGAGCTAAGATTTTCTTGCTGAATTGAGGGGAGCTAAGATTTCCTTGCTGAATTGAGGGAAGCTAAGATTTCCTTGCTGAATTTTCGGGTCGCTAAGATTTACTTGCTGAATGGAGGGGAGCTTAGATTTCCTTGCTGAATTGAGTGAAGCTAAGATTTCCTTGCTGAATTGAGGGGAGCTGAGATTTCCTTGCTGAATTAAGTAACGCTAAGATTTCCTTGCTGAATTGAGGGGAGCTAAGATTTCCTTGCTGAATTGAGGGAAGCTAAGATTTCCTTGCTGAATTGAGGGGAGCTAAGATTTCCTTGCTGAATTGAGGGGGGCTAAGATTTCCTTGCTGAATTGATGGGAGCTAAGATTTCTAAGCTGAATTGAGGGGGGCTAAGATTTCCTTGCTGAATATAGGGGAGCTAAGATTTCCTTGCTGAATTTGAGGGGAGCTAAGATTTCATTGCTGAATTGCGGGGAGCTAAGATTTCTTTGCTGAATTGAGGGAAGTTAAGTTTCCTTGCTGAATTGAGGGGAGCTAAGATTTCCCTGCTGAATTTACGGGTAGCTAAGATTTACTTGCTGAATGGCGGAAAGCTAATATTTCCTTGCTGAATTGAGGGGAGCTAAGATTTCCTTGCTGAATTAAGTAACACTAAGATTTCCTTGCTGAATTGAGGGGAGCTAAGATTTCCTTGCTGAATTGAGGGAAGCTAAGATTTCCTTGCTGAATTGAGGTGAGCTAAGATTTCCTTGCTGAATTGAGGGGAGCTAAGATTTCGTTGCTGAATTGAGTGAAGCTAAGATTTACTTGCTGAATGGAGGGGAGCTAAGATTTCCTTGATGAATTGAGGGGAGCTAAGATTTCCTTGCTGAATTAAGGGAAGCTAAGATTTTCTTGCTGAATTTAGGGAAGCTAAGATTTCCTTGTTGAATTGAGGGGAGCTAAGATTTCCTTGCTGAATTGAGGGAAGCTAAGATAACGTTGCTGAATTGAGGGAAGCTAAGATTTCCTTGCTGAATTTACGGGTAGCTAAGATTTCCTTGCTGAATTGAGGGGAGCTAAGATTTCCTTGCTGAATTAAGGGAAGCTAAGATTTTCTTGCTGAATTTAGGGAAGCTAAGATTTCCTTGCTGAATTGAGGGGAGCTAAGATTTCCTTACTGAATTAAGAGGAGCTAAGATCTCCTTGCTGAATTGAGGGGAGCTAAGATTTTCTTGCTGAATTGAGAGGAGCTAAGATCTCCTTGCTGAATGGAGGGGAGCTAAGATTTCCTTGCTGAATTGAGGGGAGCTAAGATTACCTTGCTGAATTGAGGGGAGCTAAGATTTACTTGCTGAATTGAGGGGAGCTAAGATTTGCTTGCTGAATTGAGGGACCTAAGATTACCTTGCTGAATTGAGGGGAGCTAAGATTTCCTTGCTGAATATAGGGGAGCTAAGATTTCCTTGCTGAATTGAGGGAAGCTAAGATTTCCTTGCTGAATTAAGTGGAGCTAAGATTTTCTTTGCTAAATGGAGGGGAGCTAAGATTTCCTTGCTGAATTGAGGGGAGCTAAGATTTCCTTGCTGAATTGAGGGGGGGCTAAGATTTCCTTGCTGAATTTACGGGTCGCTAAGATTTACTTGCTGAATTGACGGGAGCTAAGATTTAGTTGCTGAATTAGGAGGGCTAAGATTTCCTTGCTAAATTGAGGGGAGCTAAGCTTTTCTTGCTGAATTGAGGGGAGCTAAAATTTCCTTGCTGAATTTACGGGTCGCTAAGATTTACTTGCTGAATTGAGGGGAGCTAAGATTTCCTTGCTGAATTGAGGGCAGCTAAGATTTCCTTGCTGAATTGAGTGAAGCTAAGATTTCCTTGCTGAATTGAGGGGAGCTAAGATTTCCTGGCTGAATTGAGTGAAGCTAAGATTTTCTTGCTGAATTGAGGGGAGCTAAGATTTCCTTGCTGAATTTGAGGGGAGCTAAGATTTCCTTGCTGAATTGAGGGGAGCTAAGATTTCTTTGCTGAATTGAGGGGAGCTAAGATTTCCTTGCTGAATTAAGGGGAGCTAAGATTTCTTTGCTGAATGGAGGGAAGCTAAGATTTTCTTGCTGAATTGAGGGGAGCTAAGATTTCCTTGCTGAATTGAGGGAAGCTAAGATTACCTTGCTGAATTGAGGAGAGCTAAGATTTCCTTGCTGAATTTACGGGTAGCTAAGATTTCCTTGCTGAATTGAGGGGAGCTAAGATTTCCTTGCTGAATTTAGGGAAGCTAAGATTTCCTTGCTGAATTGAGGGGAGCTAAGATTTCCTTGCTGAATTGAGAATGGCTAAGATCTCCTTGCTGAATTGAGGGGAGCTAAGATTTTCTTGCTGAATTGAGGGGAGCTAAGATTTCCTTGTTGAATTGAGGGAGCTAAGATCTACTTGCTGAATTGAGGGGAGCTAAGATTTCCTTGCTGAATTGAGGGGATTAAAAATTTCCTTGCTGAATTGAGGGGAGCTAAGATGTACCTGCTGAATTGAGGGGAGCTAAGATTTCCTTGTTGAATTGAGGGGAGCTAAAATTTTCTTGCCGAATTGAGGAGAGCTAAGATTTACTTGCTGAATTGAAGGGAGCTAAAATTTCCTTGCTGAATTGAGGGGAGCTAAGATGTACCTGCTGAATTGAGGTGAGCTAAGATTTCCTTGCTGAATTGAGGGAGCTAAGATTTCCTTGCTGAATTAAGGGGAGCTAAGATTTTCTTTGCTAAATGGAGGGGAGCTAAGATTTCCTTGCTGAATTGAGGGGAGCTAAGATTTCCTTGCTGAATTGAGGGGGGGGCTAAGATTTTCTTGCTGAATTTACGGGTCGTTAAGATTTACTTGCTGAATTGAGTGAAGCTAAGATTTCCTTGCTGAATTGAGGGGAGCTAAGATTTCCTTGCTGAATTGAGGGAAGCTAAGATTTCCTTGCTGAATTTTCAGGTCGCTAAGATTTACTTGCTGAATGGAGGGGAGCTAAGATTTCCTTTCTGAATTGAGTGAAGCTAAGATTTCCTTGCTGAATTGAGGGGAGCTAAGATTTCATTGCTGAATTGAGGGGAGCTAAGATTTCTTTGCTGAATTGAGGGAAGCTAAGATTTCCTTGCTGAATTTTCGGGGAGCTAAGATTTCCTTGCTGAATTTACGGGTAGCTAAGATTTACTTGCTGAATGGAGGGGAGCTAATATTTCCTTGCTGAATTGAGGGGAGCTAAGATTTCCTTGCTGAATTAAGTAACGCTAAGATTTCCTTGCTGAATTGAGGGGAGCTAAGATTTCCGTGCTGAATTGAGGGAAGCTAAGATTTCCTTGCTGAATTGAGGGGAGCTAAGATTTCCTTGCTGAATTGAGTGAAGTTAAGATTTCCTTGCTGAATTGAGGGAAGCTAAGATTTCCTTGCTGAATTGAGGGGGGCTAAGATTTCCTTGCTGAATTGAGGGGAGCTAAGATTTCTAAGCTGAATTGAGGGGGGCTAAGATTTTGTTGCTGAATTGAGGGGAGCTAAGATTTCCTTGCTGAATTGAGGGAAGCTAAGATTTCCTTGCTGAATTAAGGGGAGCTAAGAATTTCTTTGCTAAATGGAGGGGAGCTAAGATTTCCTTGCTGATTTGAGGGGAGCTAAGATTATCTTGCTGAATTGAGGGGGGGTTAGATTTCCTTGCTGAATTTACGGGTCGCTAAGATTTACTTGCTGAATTGAGGGGAGCTAAGATTTAGTTGCTGAATTAGGGGGGCTTCGATTTCCTTGCTGAATTGAGAGGAGCTAAGCTTTCCTTGCTGAATTGAGGGGAGCTAAAATTTCCTTGCTGAATTTACGGGTCGCTAAGATTTACTTGCTGAATTGAGGGGAGCTAAGATTTCCTTGCTGAATTGAGGGGAGCTAGGATTTCCTTGCTGAATTGAGGGGAGCTAAGATTTCCTTGCTGAATTAAGGGGAGCTAAGATTTCTTTGCTGAATGGAGGGAAGCTAAGATTTCCTTGCTGAATTGAGGGAAGCTAAGATTTCCTTGCTGAATTGAGTGAAGTTAAGATTTCCTTGCTGAATTGAGGGGAGCTAAGATTTCCTTGCTGAATTGAGGGAAGCTAAGATTTCCTTGCTGAATTGAGTGAAGCTAAGATTTCCTTGCTGAATTGAGGGGAGCTAATATTTCCTTGCTGAATTGAGGGAAGCTAAGATTTCCTTGCTGAATTTTCAGGTCGCTAAGATTTACTTGCTGAATGGAGGGGAGCTAAGATTTCCTTGCTGAATTTAGTGAAGCTAAGATTTCCTTGCTGAATTGAGGGCACGCTAAGATTTCATTGCTGAATTGAGGGGAGCTAAGATTTCTTTGCTGAATTGAGGGAAGCTAAGATTTCCTTGCTGAATTGAGGGGAGCTAAGATTTCCTTGCTGAATTTACGGGTAGCTAAGATTTACTTGCTGAATGGAGGGGAGCTAATATTTCCTTGCTGAATTGAGGGGAGCTAAGATTTCCTTGCTGAATTAAGTAACGCTAAGATTTCCTTGCTGAATTGAGGGGAGCTAAGATTTCCTTGCTGAATTGAGGGAAGCTAAGATTTCCTTGCTGAATTGAGGGGAGCTAAGATTTCCTTGCTGAATTTTCAGGTCGCTAAGATTTACTTGCTGAATGGAGGGGAGCTAAGATTTCCTTGCTGAATTTAGTGAAGCTAAGATTTCCTTGCTGAATTGAGGGCACGCTAAGATTTCATTGCTGAATTGAGGGGAGCTAAGATTTCTTTGCTGAATTGAGGGAAGCTAAGATTTCCTTGCTGAATTGAGGGGAGCTAAGATTTCCTTGCTGAATTTACGGGTCGCTAAGATTTACTTGCTGAATGGAGGGGAGCTAAGATTTCCTTGATGAATTGAGGGGAGCTAAGATTTCCTTGCTGAATTGAGTGAAGCTAAGATTTCCTTGCTGAATTGAGGGGAGCTAAGATTTCCTTGCTGAATTGAGGGGGGCTAAGATTTCCTTGCTGAATTGAGGGAAGCTAAGATTTCTAAGCTGAATTGAGGGGGGCTAAGATTTCCTTGCTGAATATAGGGGAGCTAAGATTTCTTTGCTGAATTGAGGGAAGCTAAGATTTCCTTGCTGAATTAAGGGGAGCTAAGATTTTCTTTGCTAAATGGAGGGGAGCTAAGATTTCCTTGCTGAATTGAGGGGAGCTAAGATTTCCTTGCTGAATTGAGGGGGGGGCTAAGATTTTCTTGCTGAATTTACGGGTCGTTAAGATTTACTTGCTGAATTGAGTGAAGCTAAGATTTCCTTGCTGAATTGAGGGGAGCTAAGATTTCCTTGCTGAATTGAGGGAAGCTAAGATTTCCTTGCTGAATTTTCAGGTCGCTAAGATTTACTTGCTGAATGGAGAGGAGCTAAGATTTCCTTTCTGAATTGAGTGAAGCTAAGATTTCCTTGCTGAATTGAGGGGAGCTAAGATTTCATTGCTGAATTGAGGGGAGCTAAGATTTCTTTGCTGAATTGAGGGAAGCTAAGATTTCCTTGCTGAATTTTCGGGGAGCTAAGATTTCCTTGCTGAATTTACGGGTAGCTAAGATTTACTTGCTGAATGGAGGGGAGCTAATATTTCCTTGCTGAATTGAGGGGAGCTAAGATTTCCTTGCTGAATTAAGTAACGCTAAGATTTCCTTGCTGAATTGAGGGGAGCTAAGATTTCCGTGCTGAATTGAGGGAAGCTAAGATTTCCTTGCTGAATTGAGGGGAGCTAAGATTTCCTTGCTGAATTGAGTGAAGTTAAGATTTCCTTGCTGAATTGAGGGAAGCTAAGATTTCCTTGCTGAATTGAGGGGGGCTATGATTTCCTTGCTGAATTGAGGGGAGCTAAGATTTCTAAGCTGAATTGAGGGGGGCTAAGATTTTGTTGCTGAATTGAGGGGAGCTAAGATTTCCTTGCTGAATTGAGGGAAGCTAAGATTTCCTTGCTGAATTAAGGGGAGCTAAGATTTTCTTTGCTAAATGGAGGGGAGCTAAGATTTCCTTGCTGATTTGAGGGGAGCTAAGATTATCTTGCTGAATTGAGGAGGGGTTAGATTTCCTTGCTGAATTTACGGGTCGCTAAGATTTACTTGCTGAATTGAGGGGAGCTAAGATTTAGTTGCTGAATTAGGGGGGCTTCGATTTCCTTGCTGAATTGAGAGGAGCTAAGCTTTCCTTGCTGAATTGAGGGGAGCTAAAATTTCCTTGCTGAATTTACGGGTCGCTAAGATTTACTTGCTGAATTGAGGGGAGCTAAGATTTCCTTGCTGAATTGAGGGGAGCTAGGATTTCCTTGCTGAATTGAGGGGAGCTAAGATTTCCTTGCTGAATTAAGGGGAGCTAAGATTTCTTTGCTGAATGGAGGGAAGCTAAGATTTCCTTGCTGAATTGAGGGAAGCTAAGATTTCCTTGCTGAATTGAGTGAAGTTAAGATTTCCTTGCTGAATTGAGGGGAGCTAAGATTTCCTTGCTGAATTGAGGGAAGCTAAGATTTCCTTGCTGAATTGAGTGAAGCTAAGATTTCCTTGCTGAATTGAGGGGAGCTAATATTTCCTTGCTGAATTGAGGGAAGCTAAGATTTCCTTGCTGAATTTTCAGGTCGCTAAGATTTACTTGCTGAATGGAGGGGAGCTAAGATTTCCTTGCTGAATTTAGTGAAGCTAAGATTTCCTTGCTGAATTGAGGGCACGCTAAGATTTCATTGCTGAATTGAGGGGAGCTAAGATTTCTTTGCTGAATTGAGGGAAGCTAAGATTTCCTTGCTGAATTGAGGGGAGCTAAGATTTCCTTGCTGAATTTACGGGTAGCTAAGATTTACTTGCTGAATGGAGGGGAGCTAATATTTCCTTGCTGAATTGAGGGGAGCTAAGATTTCCTTGCTGAATTAAGTAAAGCTAAGATTTCCTTGCTGAATTGAGGGGAGCTAAGATTTCCTTGCTGAATTGAGGGAAGCTAAGATTTCCTTGCTGAATTGAGGGGAGCTAAGATTTCCTTGCTGAATTTACGGGTCGCTAAGATTTACTTGCTGAATGGAGGGGAGCTAAGATTTCCTTGATGAATTGAGGGGAGCTAAGATTTCCTTGCTGAATTGAGTGAAGCTAAGATTTCCTTGCTGAATTGAGGGGAGCTAAGATTTCCTTGCTGAATTGAGGGGGGCTAAGATTTCCTTGCTGAATTGAGGGAAGCTAAGATTTCTAAGCTGAATTGAGGGGGGCTAAGATTTCCTTGCTGAATATAGGGGAGCTAAGATTTCTTTGCTGAATTGAGGGAAGCTAAGATTTCCTTGCTGAATTAAGGGGAGCTAAGATTTTCTTTGCTAAATGGAGGGGAGCTAAGATTTCCTTGCTGAATTGAGAGGAGCTAAGATTTCCTTGCTGAATTGAGGGGGGGCTAATATTTCCTTGCTGAATTTACGGATCCTTAAGATTTACTTGCTGAATTGAGGGGAGCTAAGATTTAGTTGCTGAATTAGGGGGGCTAAGATTTCCTTGCTGAATTGAGGGGAGCTAAGCTTTTCTTGCTGAATTGAGGGGAGCTAAAATTTCCTTGCTGAATTTACGGGTCGCTAAGTTTTCCTTGCTGAATTGAGGGGAGCTAAGATTTCCTTGCTGAATTAAGGGCAGCTAAGATTTCCTTGCTGAATTGAGTGAAGCTAAGATTTCCTTGCTGAATTGAGGGGAGTTAAGATTTCCTTGCTGAATTGAGGGAAGCTAAGATTTTCTTGCTGAATTGAGGGGAGCTAAGATTTCCTTGCTGAATATAGGGGAGCTAAGATTTCCTTGCTGAATTGAGGGGAGCTAAGATTTCCTTGCTGAATTGAGGGAAGCTAAGATTATCTTGCTGAATTGAGGGGAGCTAAGATTTCCTTGCTGAATTTAAGGGTAGCTAAGATTTCCTTGCAAAATTGAGGGGAGCTAAGATTTCCTTGCTGAATTAAGGGAAGCTAAGATTTCCTTGCTGAATTTAGGGAAGCTAAGATTTCCTTGCTGAATTGAGGGGAGCTAAGATTTCCTTGCTGAATTAAGAGGAGCTAAGATCTCCTTGCTGAATTGAGGGGAGCTAAGATTTTCTTGCTGAATTGAGGGGAGCTAAGATTTCCTTGCTGAATTGAGGGAAGCTAAGATTTCCTTGCTGAATTTTCGGGTCGCTAAGATTTCCTTGCTGAATTGAGGGGAGCTAAGATTTCCTTGCTGAATTGAGTGAAGCTAAGATTTTCTTGCTGAATTGAGGGGAGCTAAGATTTCCTTGCTGAATTTGAGGGGAGCTAAGATTTCCTTGCTGAATTAAGAGGAGCTAAGATCTCCTTGCTGAATTGAGGGGAGCTAAGATTTTCTTGCTGAATTGAGGGGAGCTAAGATTTCCTTGCTGAATTGAGGGAAGATAAGATTTCCTTGCTGAATTTTCGGGTCGCTAAGATTTACTTGCTGAATGGAGGGGAGCTTAGATTTCCTTGCTGAATTGAGTGAAGCTAAGATTTCCTTGCTGAATTGAGGGGAGCTAAGATTTCCTTGCTGAATTAAGTAACGCTAAGATTTCCTTGCTGAATTGAGGGGAGCTAAGATTTCCTTGCTGAATTGAGGGAAGCTAAGATTTCCTTGCTGAATTGAGGGGAGCTAAGATTTCCTTGCTGAATTGAGGGGGGCTAAGATTTCCTTGCTGAATTGATGGGAGCTAAGATTTCTAATCTGAATTGAGGGGGGCTAAGATTTCCTTGCTAAAATATAGGGGAGCTAAGATTTCCTTGCTGAATTTGAGGGGAGCTAAGATTTCATTGCTGAATTGCGGGGAGCTAAGATTTCTTTGCTGAATTAAGGGAAGCTAAGATTTCCTTGCTGAATTGAGGGGAGCTAAGATTTCCTTGCTGAATTTACGGGTAGCTAAGATTTACTTGCTGAATGGCGGAAAGCTAATATTTCCTTGCTGAATTGAGGGGAGCTAAGATTTCCTTGCTGAATTAAGTAACACTAAGATTTCCTTGCTGAATTGAGGGGAGCTAAGATTTCCTTGCTGAATTGAGGGAAGCTAAGATTTCCTTGCTGAATTGAGGTGAGCTAAGATTTCTTTGCTGAATTGAGGGGAGCTAAGATTTCCTTGCTGAATTGAGTGAAGCTAAGATTTACTTGCTGAATGGAGGGGAGCTAAGATTTCCTTGATGAATTGAGGGGAGCTAAGATTTCCTTGCTGAATTGAGTGAAGCTAAAATTTCCTTGCTGAATTGAGGGGAGCTAAGATTTCCTTGCTGAATTGAGGGGGGCTAAGATTTCCTTGCTGAATTGAGGGAAGCTAAATTTCTAAGCTGAATTGAGGGGGGCTAAGATTTCCGTGCTAAATATAGGGGAGCTAAGATTTCCTTGCTGAATTGAGGGAAGCTAAGATTTCCTTGCTGAATTAAGGGGAGCTAAGATTTTCTTTGCTAAATGGAGGGGAGCTAAGATTTCCTTGCTGAATTGAGGCGAGCTAAGATTTCCTTGCTGAATTGAGGCGGGGGCTAAGATTTCCTTGCTGAATTTACGGGTCGCTAAGATTTACTTGCTGAATTGAGGGGAGCTAAGATTTAGTTGCTGAATTAGGGGGGCTAAGATTTCCTTGCTGAATTGAGGGGAGATAAGCTTTTCTTGCTGAATTGAGGGGAGCTAAAATTTCCTTGCTGAATTTACGGGTCGCTAAGATTTACTTGCTGAATTGAGGGGAGCTAAGATTTCCTTGCTGAATTGAGGGCAGCTAAGATTTCCTTGCTGAATTGAGTGAAGCTAAGATTTTCTTGCTGAATTGAGGGGAGCTAAGATTTCCTTGCTGAATTTGAGGGCAGCTAAGATTTCCTTGCTGAATTGAGGGGAGCTAAGATTTCCTTGCTGAATTAAGGGAAGCTAAGATTTCTTTGCTGAATTGAGGGAAGCTAAGATTTCCTTGCTGAATTGAGGGGAGCTAAGATTTCCTTGCTGAATTGAGGGAAGCTAAGATAACCTTGCTGAATTAAGGGAAGCTAAGATTTTCTTGCTGAATTTAGGGAAGCTAAGATTTCCTTGCTGAATTGAGGGGAGCTAAAATTTTCTTGCCGAATTGAGGAGAGCTAAGATTTCCCTTCTGAATTGAGGACAGCTAAAATTTCCTTGCTGAATTGAGGGGAGCTAAGATGTACCTGCTGAATTGAGGCGAGCTAAGATTTCCTTGCTGAATTGAGGGAGCTAAGATTTCCTTGCTGAATTAAGGGGAGCTAAGATTTTCTTCCCTAAATGGAGGGGAGCTAAGATTTCCTTGCTGAATTGAGGGGAGCTAAGATTTCCTTGCTGAATTGATGGGGGGGCTAAGATTTTCTTGCTGAATTTACGGGTCGTTAGGATTTACTTGCTGAATTGAGTGAAGCTAAGATTTCCTTGCTGAATTGAGGGGAGCTAAGATTTCCTTGCTGAATTGAGGGAAGCTAAGATTTCCTTGCTGAATTTTCGGGTCGCTAAGATTTACTTGCTGAATGGAGAGGAGCTAAGATTTCCTTTCTGAATTGAGTGAAGCTAAGATTTCCTTGCTGAATTTACGGGTAGCTAAGATTTACTTGATGAATGGAGGGGAGCTAATATTTCCTTGCTGAATTGAGGGGAGCTAAGATTTCCTTGCTGAATTAAGTAACGCTAAGATTTCCTTGCTGAATTGAGGGGAGCTAAGATTTACTTGCTGAATTGAGGGGAGCTAAGATTTCCTTGCTGAATTGAGGGGAGCTAAGATTTCCTTGCTGAATTGAGTGAAGTTAAGATTTCCTTGCTGAATTGAGGGAAGCTAAGATTTCCTTGCTGAATTGAGGGGGGCTAAGATTTCCTTGCTGAATTGAGGGGAGCTAAGATTTCTAAGCTGAATTGAGGGGGGCTAAGTTTTTCTTGCTGAATTGAGGGGAGCTAAGATTTCCTTGCTGAATTGAGGGAAGCTAAGATTTCCTTGCTGAATTAAGGGGAGCTATGATTTTCTTTGCTAAATGGAGGGGAGCTAAGATTTCCTTGCTGATTTGAGGGGAGCTAAGATTATCTTGCTGAATTGAGGGGGGGGATAAGATTTCCTTGCTGAATTTACGGGTCGCTAAGATTTACTTGCTGAATTGAGGGGAGCTAAGATTTAGTTGCTGAATTAGGGGGGCTTCGATTTCCTTGCTGAATTGAGGGGAGCTAAGCTTTCCTTGCTGAATTGAGGGGAGCTAAAATTTCCTTGCTGAATTTACGGGTCGCTAAGATTTACTTGCTGAATTGAGGGGAGCTAAGATTTCCTTGCTGAATTGAGGAGAGCTAGGATTTCCTTGCTGAATTGAGGGGAGCTAAGATTTCCTTGCTGAATTAAGAGGAGCTAAGATTTCTTTGCTGAATGGAGGGAAGCTAAGATTTGCTTGCTGAATTGATGGGGGCTAAGATTTCCTTGCTGAATTGAGGGAAGCTAAGATTACCTTGCTGAATTGAGGGGAGCTAAGATTTCCTTGCTGAATTTACGGGTAGCTAAGATTTCCTTGCTGAATTGAGGGGAGTTAAGATTTCCTTGCTGAATTAAGGGGAGCTAAGATTTCCTTGCTGAATTTAGGGAAGCTAAGATTTTCTTGCTGAATTGAGGGGAGCTAAGATTTCCTTGCTGAATTGAGGGAAGCTAATATTTCCTTGCTGAATTGAGTGAAGTTAAGATTTCCTTGCTGAATTGAGGGGAGCTAAGATTTCCTTGCTGAATTGAGGGAAGCTAAGATTTCCTTGCTGAATTTACGGGTAGCTAAGATTTACTTGCTGAATGGAGGGGAGCTAAGATTTCCTTGCTGAATTGAGGGAAGCTAAGATTTCCTTGCTGAATTGAGGGGAGCTAAGATTTCCTTGCTGAATTGAGGGGAGCTAAAATTTCCTTGCTGAATTTACGGGTCGCTAAGATTTACTTGCTGAATGGAGGGGAGCTAAGATTTCCTTGATGAATTGAGGGGAGCTAAGATTTCCTTGATGAATTGAGGGGAGCTAAGATTTCCTTGCTGAATTAAGTGAAGCTAAGATTTCCTTGCTGAATTGAGGGGAGCTAAGATTTCCTTGCTGAATTGAGGGGGGCTAAGATTTCCTTGCTGAATTGAGGGGATCTAAGATTTCTAAGCTGAATTGAGGGGGGCTAAGTTTTTTTTGCTGAATTGAGGGGAGCTAAGATTTCCTTGCTAAATTGAGGGAAGCTAAGATTTCCTTGCTGAATTAAGGGAAGCTAAGATTTTCTTTGCTAAATGGAGGGGAGCTAAGATTTCCTTGCTGAATCGAGGGGAGCTAAGATTTCCTTGCTGAATTGAGGGGGGGGGGCTAAGATTTCCTTGCTGAATTTACGGGTCGCTAAGATTTACTTGCTAAATTGAGGGGAGCTAAGATTTAGTTGCTGAATTGAAGGCAGCTAAGATTTCCTTGCTGAATTAAGTGAAGCTAAGATTTCCTTGCTGAATTGAGGGGAGCTAAGATTTCCTTGCTGAATTGAGTGAAGCTAAGATTTTCTTGCTGAATTGAGGGGAGCTAAGATTTCCTTGCTGAATTTAAGGGGAGCTAAGATTTCCTTGCTGAATTGAGGGGAGCTAAGATTTCCTTGCTGAATTGAGGGGAGCTAAGATTTCCTTGCTGAATTAAGAGGAGCTAAGATTTCTTTGCTGAATGGAGGGAAGCTAAGATTTCCTTGCTGAATTGATGGGGGCTAAGATTTCCTTGCTGAATTGAGGGAAGCTAAGATTACCTTGCTGAATTGAGGGGAGCTAAGATTTCCTTGCTGAATTTACGGGTAGCTAAGATTTCCTTGCTGAATTGAGGGGAGTTAAGATTTCCTTGCTGAATTAAGGGGAGCTAAGATTTCCTTGCTGAATTTAGGGAAGCTAAGATTTTCTTGCTGAATTGAGGGGAGCTAAGATTTCCTTGCTGAATTGAGGGAAGCTAAGATTTCCTTGCTGAATTGAGTGAAGTTATGATTTCCTTGCTGAATTGAGGGGAGCTAAGATTTCCTTGCTGAATTGGGGGAAGCTAAGATTTCCTTGCTGAATTTACGGGTAGCTAAGATTTACTTGCTGAATGGAGGGGAGCTAAGATTTCCTTGCTGAATTGAGGGAAGCTAAGATTTCCTTGCTGAATTGAGGGGAGCTAAGATTTCCTTGCTGAATTGAGGGGAGCTAAGATTTCCTTGCTGAATTTACGGGTCGCTAAGATTTACTTGCTGAATGGAGGGGAGCTAAGATTTCCTTGATGAATTGAGGGGAGCTAAGATT
Organism: Ceratothoa steindachneri; assembly: GCA_963969495.1. Classification (NCBI taxonomy): domain Eukaryota; kingdom Metazoa; phylum Arthropoda; class Malacostraca; order Isopoda; family Cymothoidae; genus Ceratothoa; species Ceratothoa steindachneri. Next base: position 33,267,220 of record OZ018338.1, read on the forward strand.
TCCTTGCTGAATTAAGTGAAGCTAAGATTTCCTTGCTGAATTTAGGGAAGCTAAGATTTACTTGCTGAATTGAGGGGAGCTAAGATTTCCTTGCTGAATTGAGGGGAGCTAAGATTTCCTTGCTGAATTTACGGGTAGCTTAGATTTACTTGCTGAATGGAGGGGAGCTAATATTTCCTTTCTGAATTGAGGGAAGCTAAGATTTCCTTGCTGAATTTTCGGGTCGCTAAGATTTACTTGCAGAATGGAGGGGAGCTAAGATTTCCTTGCTGAATTGAGTGAAGCTAAGATTTCCTTGCTGAATTGAGGGGAGCTAAGATTTCCTTGCTGAATTGAGGGGGGCTAAGATTTCCTTGCTGAATTGATGGGAGCTAAGATTTCTAAGCTGAATTGAGGGGGGCTAAGATTTCCTTGCTGAATATAGGGGAGCTAAGATTTCCTTGCTGAATTGAGGGAAGCTAAGATTTCCTTGCTGAATTAAGGGGAGCTAAGATTTTCTTTGCTAAATGGAGGGGAGCTAAGATTTCCTTGCTGAATTGAGGGGAGCTAAGATTTCCTTGCTGAATTGAGGGGGGGGCTAAGATTTCCTTGCTGAATTTACGGGTCGCTAAGATTTAGTTGCTGAATTGAGGGGAGCTAAGATTTAGTTGCTGAATTAGGGGGGCTAAGATTTCCTTGCTGAATTGAGGGGAGCTAAGCTTTTCTTGCTGAATTGAGGGGAGCTAAAATTTTCTTGCTGAATTTACGGGTCGCTAAGATTTACTTGCTGAATTGAGGGGAGCTAAGATTTCCTTGCTGAATTGAGGGCAGCTAAGATTTCCTTGCTGAATTGAGTAAAGCTAAGATTTCCTTGCTGAATTGAGGGGAGCTAAGATTTCCCTGCTGAATTGAGTGAAGCTAAGATTTTCTTGCTGAATTGAGGGGAGCTAAGATTTCCTTGCTGAATTTGAGGGGAGCTAAGATTTCCTTGCTGAATTGAGGGGAGCTAAGATTTCCTTGCTGAATTGAGGGGAGCTAAGATTTCCTTGCTGAATTAAGGGGAGCTAAGATTTCTTTGCTGAATGGAGGGAAGCTAAGATTTTCTTGCTGAATTGAGGGGAGCTAAGATTTCCTTGCTGAATTTGAGGGGAGCTAAGATTTCCTTGCTGAATTGAGGGGAGCTAAGATTTCCTTGCTGAATTGAGGGGAGCTAAGATTTCCTTGCTGAATTAAGGGGAGCTAAGATTTCTTTGCTGAATGGAGGGAAGCTAAGATTTCCTTGCTGAATTGAGGGGAGCTAAGATTTCCTTGCTGAATTGAGGGGAGCTAAGATTTCCTTGCTGAATTTACGGGTAGCTAAGATTTCCTTGCTGAATTGAGGGGAGCTAAGATTTCCTTGCTGAATTGAGGGAAGCTAAGATTTCCTTGCTGAATTTAGGGAAGCTAAGATTTCCTTGCTGAATTGAGGGGAGCTAAGATTTCCTTGCTGAATTGAGAGGAGCTAAGATCTCCTTGCTGAATTGAGGGGAGCTAAGATTTTCTTGCTGAATTGAGGGGAGCTAAGATTTCCTTGTTGAATTGAGGGGAGCTAAGATTTACTTGCTGAATTGAGGGGAGCTAAGATTTCCTTGCTGAATTGAGGGGAGCAAAAATTTCCTTGCTGAATTGAGGGGAGCTAAGATGTACCTGCTGAATTGAGGGGAGCTAAGATTTCCTTGTTGAATTGAGGGGAGCTAAAATTTTCTTGCCGAATTGAGGTGAGCTAAGATTTACTTGCTGAATTGAGGGGAGCTAAAATTTCCTTGCTGAATTGAGGGGAGCTAAGATGTACCTGCTGAATTGAGGGGAGCTAAGATTTCCTTGCTGAATTGAGGGAGCTAAGATTTCCTTGCTGAATTAAGGGGAGCTAAGATTTACTTTGCTAAATGGAGGCGAGTTAAGATTTCCTTGCTGAATTGAGGGGAGCTAAGATTTCCTTGCTGAATTGAGTGGGGGGGCTAAGATTTCCTTGCTGAATTTACGGGTCGCTAAGATTTACCCTCTGAATTGAGGGGAGCTAAGATTTAGTTGCTGAATTAGGGGGGCTAAGATTTCCTTGCTGAATTGAGGGGAGCTAAGCTTTCCTTGCTGAATTGAGGGGAGCTAAAATTTCCTTGCTGAGTTTACGGGTCGCTAAGATTTACTTGCTGAATTGAGGGGAGCTAAGATTTCCTTGCTGAATTGAGGGGAGCTAAGTTTTCATGCTGAATTGAGGGAGCTAAGATGTACCTGCTGAATTTTGGGGTTGCTGAGCTTTACATGCTGGATTTGAACCTCGCTAATCGTTGATTGTTGAATTTTTGCCCTCTTAATATTTACCGGTTGAATTGAATTCGAGGGTCTTTACTCTGTATGCCTGTACAGTGGGTCGCTAATCGTTACCTCATAAATTTGAGGGTCTCTTAAGTTTACCTACTGAATATGAGGGTCAATAATCTTTGCTTTCCTAAAATTTGGGGGTCGATAATCTTTACTTGTTAAATGTGGGTCCTCTACTCTTTACCTTCTCAAAGTAGGGATCGCTAATCTTAAGATGAATTTTGGCCGTCTCTAATCTTTACTTTTTAAATATAGGGGTCTCTAATCTTCCTCTTCACAATTTGTGGGTCTCTAATCTTCCCTTTCTCAATTTAGGGGCTTCTAAATCACCCCTCCTCAATTTGAAGACTCTAATCTTACCTTCTCAATTTGGGATGTCTAATCTTCACTTTCTGAATTTGTGGGTCTTTAATCTTGCCCTTAACAATTTGTGGGTCTTTAATCTTCCCTTTCTCAATTCGTGGGTCTCTAATCTTCCCCTTAACAATTTGTCGGTCTCTAATCTCCCCTTTCTAAGTTTGAGGTCTCTAATCTTCCTCTTCTCATTTTTGGGGGTGCCTAATCTCATCATTCTATATTTAGGGCTCTCAAATCCCCATCTTCTCAATTTGTTGGTCTCTAATCTTCACGTTCTCAATTTGTGGGTTTCTCATCTTCCAATTTTCAATTCGTGGATCTAAAATCTTCTGTTCTCAATTTGGGGGTCCCTAATATTCTCACTCAAAATGTGTTGGCCTCTAATCTTCACCTTCTCAATTTTGGGATCTCTAATCTTCAGGTTCTTAATTTGGGGATCTATAATCTTGACCATCTCAATGTGTGCGTCTCTAATCACCCACTTCTCAATTTGGGGGTCTCTAATCTCCTCCTTCACAGTTTTTGGTTTATAATCTTCCTGTTCTTAATTTAGGAGTGTCTAAGCTTAGTCTTCTCAATTTAGGGATCTTTAATCTTCCCATTCTCAATTTTTTAGTCTCTATTCTTCTCCTTCTGAATTTGGGGATCACTAATCTCTTCCTTCTAAATTTTAGGTCTCTAATCTTCCCGTTCTCAATTTCAGGGTCTCTAATTTTAATCTTTTCAATTTAGGGATCTCTAATCATTACCTTCCCAAGTTGTGGGTCTCTAACCTTCGCCTTGTTAATTTGGATCCCTAATCTTCACTTTCTCAATTTAGGGATCTCTAATCATCCCCTTCTCAAATTAAGAGTCTATATTCCTCCTTTTAACAATTCATGTGTCTCTTATCTTTTCCTTCTCAATTTGGTGGTCAATAACCTCCATCATTTCAATTTGGGGGTCTGTAATCTGCCCCTTCTCAATTTGGGGAGCCTAATCTTTAACTTCTCAATTTTTGGCTCTCTAATCTCCCACTTCTTGATTTGGGGGTATTTAATCTTCGACTTCTTAATTTGGGGACCCATAATATTCTACTTCTCAATTAGGGGACTCCAATCTTCACCTTCTAAATTTGTGGGGCTATAATCTTCGCTTTCGCAATGTACGGATCTCTAATTACCCCCTTTTATAAAGGGCGTCTCTAAACTTACCCTTCTATATTCAGGGGTCTCCAATCTTCCAACCTCTCAATTAAGAACATAAGAAAAGAAGGAGACTGCAAAAGACCATTCATGGCCTACACTTGGCCGCTCCTGTTCCAGTCAACACACAAAAGATTTCTTACCAGAGAAAAGTCATCAATTCGGGGTCTCTAATCTCTCTATTCTTAATTTAGGGGTCTCTAATATCCACCTTTCTCAATTTAGGTGTCTCCAATCTTCCCCTTATCAATTTGGGTGTCTTTAATCCCCCCTTAGAAATTTGGGTCTCTAATATTCACCTAATCATTTTGGGGGACTTAATCCCGTCTTCTCAATTTGGGGGCTCTAATCTTCCCCTTCTCAATTTGTGTGTTGAGAGGAGAGGGAGGGGAGCTCGAATCCTCCCTCTCAATTTGTGGTCTCTAATTTTCCCATTCTCTATTTTGGAGTTTTAATCCCCCCCACCCTTCTTAAGATGTGGGCCCCTAATCCTCCCCTTCTTAATTTGTGGAATTCTAATCATCCCCATCTCATTAGGGGGTTTCTAATGTTGGCCTTCTCAATTTGGGATCTCTAATCTTCGACTTCTCAATTTGAGGCTTTGTAATCTTTCTCTTCTCGATTTAGGGATATCTAATTTTCCCTTTTTCAAGTTGTCGGTCTCTAATCTTTCCGCTTTCAAATTGGGCGTCTATAATCTTCGTTCTATAAATTTGAGGATTTCTAACCTTCACCTTCCCAATTTGGGGATATCTAATCTGCACCTTCTCAAATTAGGGGTTTCCAATCTTCATCTTCTCTATTTAGGAGTTTCTAATCTTCCCCCTCTCAAATTTGTGGGTCTCTAATCTCCCCTTTCGGTCTTTGATCTTCCTGCTTTCAATATGGCGGTCTATAATCTTTGCAATATATATTTGGTGATCTTTAATCTTCACCTTCCCATTTTGGGGATCTCTAATCTGCACCTTCTAAATTTGGGGGTCTCTTTATCTTCACTTTCTCAATTTGTAGGTTTCTAATCATACTCCTTTAAATTTTTCTGCTCTCTAATCTTCGACTTCTGAATTTGGGGGTCTCTAATCTTCACTTTCTCAAGCTGTCGGTCTCTAATCTTTTTCCTTTCCATTTGGTGGTCTATACACTTCGCCTTATCAATTTGGAGATCTCTAATCTACACCTTCCCAATTTGGGAATTTCTAATCTGCAACTTCTCAATTTGTGTCTCTTTAATCTTCACCTTCTTAATTTATTGGTCTCTAATCTTCATCTTCTCAATTTGTGAGTCTCTAATCTTCCCCTTCACAAATTAAGTCTCTAGTCTTCTCCTTCTCAATTTTGTGATTTTTAATCTTCTCCTTCTCAATTTTTGCGTCTCTAGTCTTCGCCTCTCAATTTGGTGGTCTCTATCTTCGCCTTCTCAATTAAGGTTTCTCTAGTCTCGCCTTCTCAATTTGGGTGTGTCTAATCCCCCCTTACAAATTTTGGTCTATAATCTTCACCTTATCATTTTTGGGCACTCTCATCTTCCCCTTCTAAATATGGAGTGTATCTAATCCCCTCTTCTCAATTTGGCGGCTCTAATCTTCCCCTTCTCAATTTGTGTGTTGAGAGGAGAGGGGGGAGCTCTAATCCTCCCTCTCAATTTGTGGTCCCCAATCTTCCCCTTCCTAATTTGGGGAATTCTAATCATCCCCTTCTCAATTTGGCGTTTCTAATGTTGGTCTTCTAAATTTGGGATCTCTAATCTTCGACTGCTCAATTTGTGGTCTCTAATCTTTCTCTTCTAAATTTGGGGGTCTCTAATCTTCATTTTCTCAAGTGGTAGGTCTCTAATCTTCCTGCTTTCAATTTTAGCGTCTATAATCTTCCCACAATAAATTTGGGGAACTCTAATCTTCGCATTCACAATTTGGGGCTCTCTAGTCTGCACCTTCTCAATTTGGAGTCTCTAATCTTTATCTTCTCTATTTAGGGGTTTCTAATCTTCCCCATCTCAATTTTGTGCCCTCTAATCTTCGATTTCACAATTTTAAGGTGTGTAACCTTTCACTTCTCAATATGGAGGTCTCTAATCTTTCCCTTCTCAATTCGGGGGTCTCTAAACTTCACTTTCTCAAGTTGTTGGTCTCAATCTTCCTCCTTTCAATTTCAGGGTTATAATCGAGGCGTTATCAATTTGGAGATCTCTAATCTTTACCTTCCCAATTTTGGATCTCTAATCTTCGATTTCTCAATTTGAGAGTTACTATTCTTTCTCTTCTCAATTTGAGGGTCTCCAATCTTCACCTTCTCAATTTGTGGGTCTCTAATCTTTTCTTTCTCAATTTGAGGGTCTCCAATATTCATCCTCTCAATTCCTGGGTTTCTAATTCTCCCCTTCTCAATTTGTGGGTCTCTAATCTTCCCCTTCGGTTTCTAATTTCCTGCTTTCAATTTTGTTGTCTATCATCTTGGCACTATAAATATGGTGATCTTTAATCTTCACTTTGCCAATTTAGGGATATCTAATCTCCACCTTCTCAATTTAGTGGTCTCTAATCTTGACCTTCTTAATTTGTGTGTTTCTAACATTTCCCCTCTCAATTTTGTTCTCTCTAATCTTCGTCTTTTCAATTTGGTGGTCTTTAATCTTTACTTTCTCAAGTTGTCGGTCTTTAATCTTCATCATTTCAATTTGGGGGTCTATAAACTTCGCCTTACCAATTTGGAGATCTCTAATCTTCACCTTCCCAATTTGGGGATCTCTAATCTGCACCTTCTTACTTTGTGTCTCTCTAATATTCACCTTCTTAATTTGTGGTTCTATAATCTTCCTCTTCATAAATTGGATCTCTACTCTTCACCTTCTCAATTTTGTGATTTCTAATCTTCCCCTTCTCAATTTTTGCTTTTCTAATCTTAGCCTTCTCAATTTGGGGGTCTCTAATCTTCGCCTTTTCAATTAGGGTTTCTCTAGTCTTGCCTTCTCAATTTGGGGTCTCTAGTCTCCCCCTTCTCAATTTGTTGTCTCTAATTTTCGCCTTCTCAATTTTGTGGTTTCTAATCTTCCCCTCCTCTCCTTTTGAATCTCTAATCTTCATCTTCTCAATTTAAAGGGGTCTAATCTCCCCTTTCTCAATTTGGGGGATCTAATCTTCACTTTTTCAATTTGATGTCTCTAATCTTCACCTTTTCAATTTAGGGGTGTCTAATCTTCGCCTTCTCAATTTTGGGGACCTATATTCCTCCCCTTTTCAATTTGAAGATCTCTAATATTTTCCTTCTCAATTTGGGTGCTCTTATTTCCCCTTTTACAATTTGTGGTCTTCACTTTCCCGATTTGAGGGGGGGTCTCTAATATTAGCCTTCTCAATTTGAGCGTCTCTAATCTTCACCTTCTCAATTTGTGGCTCTGCAATCTTTTCTTCCTCAATTTTGGATCCCTAATCTTACCCTTCCCAATTTATAGGTCTCTAATTTTCCCCTTCTCACTTTGGTGATCTCTAATCTTCACCTTCTCAATTTGAAGTTCTCTAATCTTCACCATCTCAATTTCTGGGTGTCTAATTTTCCCCTTCTCACTTTGGCGATGTCTAATCTTTACCTTCTTAATTTGGAGTTCTCTAATCTTCACTTTCTTGATTTGTGAGTCTCTAATCTTCTCCTTCTCAATTTGGCGATATCTAATCTTCACCTTCTCACCTTCTCTGCGTTTTCTCAATTTACATCTCTAATCTTCCCCTTCTCATTTTTGAGGTCTCTAATGTCCCCCTTCTGAATTTGATGTCTTCTATCTTCCCATTCTTAATTTAGGAGGTTTATTCTCTCCTTCTCATTTTGTGGGTCTCTAATCTTTATCTCCTCAATTTCTGGGCCTCTACTCTTCGCCTTCTCAATTCGGGGGTCTCTAATCTTCACCTTCTCAATTTTAGCGGTAGTTAATCTCTACGTGCTCAATTTGTTGGGCACTATCCCTTACCTGGCAACTTAAGGGTCGTCCATCTTCACTAGCTCCGGGCAGGTTCTCTTGTCGATCGTACACGAAAGAGTGAATGTGAGTGCGGAACGCATACAAAAGGACCACAATAAAATCTATCTTCATAAGAGTCAACATATTTTTCATTAAATCTTTTTATTTATTCTTTCAATTAATAGAAAAATGGCATTTTTGGAATACTCGCCCATGTACCTTTCGTAAACTAACTTCCTTTACTCTCTCTTCACATCATAAGCAAAGTTCAATGACACCGAGCGTGTTTAGTGGCCGAATGGAGTCCCGATTTGAGTCGGTATGGTGGTAGCTACACTATGTTGTAGTCCCATGGTTCCATGGTTTGAATGCCGCGTCTCTGCGGGAAATCGGTGGCTAAAGTAATAAAAATATATTAGTTGTATTATTTTGTCTTTATCTTTCATTCAAAATGATAAACAAAGCCAACCATGGAAAGTAATTTACTTCACGAGGGTTACATAATTATCAAATCCGAGCATTGTTTGATATCAAGCAAAGCGGTGAGTTATAAATAAAAAAGGTCCTTTTTTATGCTTCATATATATATATATATATATATATATATATATATATATATATATATATATAGTTTGACAAGAAAGGAAAGGTCATAAAATGCAGAGATATTAATCTTGATTTGATGCAAACGATCGACGTTTCAAGCTCACGGTCATCTTCAGGGTCTGTCTATAAATAAAGGTATGAGGCATTTAACATAGGTGGTAAAAATAATGTTATGATAAAACATAAAGTAAAATTTGGCATGAAAAATAAAGATAGACACATCTGGGGTAGGGGGTCTTTTTGAAATGTTTTTTTCGAAATTATAAAAGAGACGAAAGGTAAACAAGAGAGTATTTTACAAATCTTGTTAGGGAAACACAACCGTCAAAAAACTCACCTTGCCTGAATCGGCTCAAGAAAGGAACAGAGTCAAGGAAGTGAATGTGCCAGGTGGAGGATTGGGTTTTGTGTAGAGTTAGATAATTAGAAATGGAGGGCTAGACGAGGCACAATTAAGACTAAGGGGTGCGATATTTAATGGGTAGGGGGCTCATGCATTCTTAAACTATATTCATTGTTATTAGTTCTGTGGTAGTGGGAAAACCTATTCTTGCCTTTTACTTACTTCCTACCTATCATATAAGGTCGCGAAAATCCTTAGTGATTGTGCTTTTCCTACTTGTTCAGAACCAGTATAACAAAAATAATTATTCCTATGTCCAAGATCTCCACCCAAATTTTTACTCCTCCCAAGTTCCTTGTAAGTTTTGAGGTCTCGTTCTTATTTACCCGTAGATCAAACTATAGAAATTATTTTAAATTCCCTTTTTTACAATTGTAATATAGTTTTTTTTCACGTTGCAAATTTGAACAACTTTCACAAATTGTGTTTAAAGAAAGTATGTATATTTCTTTTAATGGTAAATTTATAAACAACTTGGCGTAGCTATGGGTTTCCCCATAGCCCCCTTTGCATCAAATATGTATAGATTGGGCTTTGAAAGAACCCTATTCCAAAATTATCCTTCTTCCTTCAAAAGCTCCCCTTTTTTTACCATTGATTTGTTAACGATTCTTTCGCAATTTTAATAACCAAGATCAGGTAAACGAGTTTTTTAATTATCTCAATTCTATTCATTCTAATAGCAAATTTACTATAGAAACAGAGAAAGAAAACTCTTCCATTTTTACACATCTTAACAAAAAAATAATAATCAAGACCTAACCGAATCCGTTTATAGGAAGCCTACATTTACCGATTTTGACACCAATTATTTAAGTTTTTGTGATTTTTTTTTTCTTAACTAACCTCTGTCGAAACTCTCATTTCCGTGGCTGCTAAATTTCCTCTTCTTTTCTAATGATGAACGAAGAATTTAAATGTATAAGAACCTTCTTTAAAAATAACTCCTATTCCATTTCAATAGTAAATGTGCTCATTTCTAAATTCTTTTTCACGTATTCATCAAATGTTTCCAAAAAATTCTAAATACTTTCTTCTCCCAGAAATGGCTCCCCCCTTAACCGTGACCTTAGAACATTTTTTCAAAGTTATCGAAGCGTTATTTACTTCGCCCTAATTTTAAATTTGTATGTCTTAATAAACTCAATATTGGCAATTTCTTCTACCAGCCAGGAATGGTTACTCTAGAGAATTGTATTCGTGTTGTATACGATTCAATGGTTCTCGGTGTCTCTGTCGAACTCACATAGGGAACACGATTCGCCCTAGTGGATGGGAGGCAAGGTTTCTCTCACACATTCATTTTAGTTTCTATACTCACCTCAGCCCCTCAATAATAAAGAAACCTCTCTCATTAGAAATCATATACTTAAAGACAACGTTGCCATTAATATTAAGCACTTCAAAATAATTGGTTGCAATAACAATTAATATAGTTTAAGGATGCATGAGCCCCTGTCCATCAAATCTCGCACACCCTACTCTTAATTATGACTCCACTGAATCTCCCTTTCTAATTATCTAACTCTACACACAACCCAATCCTCCACCTGACACCTTCATTTCCTCTACTCTTTTCCTTTCTTGAGCCGATTCAGCCAAAGCGAATTTTTTGACGGTTGTTTCCTTAATAAGATTTGTAAAATATTCTTGTGTTTACCCTTTCGTCTCTTTTATAATTTCAAAATAACATTTCAAAATGCCCCCCACCCCCCACCCCCAGATGTATCCGTCTTTATTTTTCATGCCAAATTTTACTCTATGTTTCATCATAACATTATTTTTACCACCTATGCTAAAGGCCTCATACCTTTATTTATAGACAGACCCTGAAGATGACCGTGAGTTTGAAACGTCGATCATTTGCATCAAATCAAGATAAATATCTCTGCATTTTATGACCTTTCCTTTCTTGTCAAACTGTAGATTAATTAGCCTGCCGAGAAGGAACCCTCTTGAATATATATATATATATATATATATATATATATATATATATATATATATATATATATATATATATATATATATTAGGACAAGTCGAGTTGAGATAGGTTGGGTAGGTTAAGTTAAATTAGGCTGGTTTACAGACTTTTAACAAGTCAGATACTTTCTTGGTTGAAGCACAATATATAAACATCGTTACCCATGAAACAAAAGCCAGAAATATCATCTATGGAACGTGCGAAAATAGCCATATAATAATAATTTACATATGGTGATTGAAAACTAATTGTATATTCGTTATGGTTTTTAATACACCAGTAAATTTGAGATAAAGGATATATTTATATAAACTGAAATTAATGTTTAATTCTCGGGAGCAAAGCTATTTGTAATAAAACCGAGCGAATTGACAAATATCATTCTTAATTTATTTGTACAATTAAATAAATAATTGTTCATAAATTGGCCCAAAGGAAACTTGAAAAGTAGCAAGAGATCATAAATCCATTAATTTGTCCGTACCGAGGAAAATACTCAGGCCTATTTATGTAAGACATGTAGCTCGTCCACCGACAGAAACAAATTGTCCTCAAATTGAGTCAGTTTAGTTCGATTAGTCGACTAACTTCCCGCTTCCAACCATTTACACCATACAAGACCAATAATACTTGGTTATACGAATTTTCCACCGGCATTAACTAGAACATAATCAGCACTATAAGGAAAATTATATGTATAATAGGACGTGCGAAGCTAGCTTCCAGGAAAGGAATGTGGAATGTTCGCTTTCATGTTTCTGGTAAACAAACCGCCTCATACCTGACAAAAAATCAAGCAAAAGTGCCCATATCCCTTGAAATTGTTAATATCCCATAAGAATTATTGATAGCCTCTTATAATAACTCATTTAAACAAGTGAATTGAATACCGAACACGACCGCCACCATGAATAAGCATAGATTTAACGATTTTCACGAATCTAATCAAATAAAATGAAGCAGAAAATGGTTACTTAAATCATCCTCTCCTTCCATGAATTCCTTAAATGGATGCTATGGTATAGATTACGAAAAATATACATACAATAGACGATAAATCATATATGAAGCAAAGAATAGGAGAGTCACATTGCGATTTGAGTGTAAATGATGCCATTCTGTCCAGGATTGCAAACTACCACCTTAACGGGTTAGGGAACCAGAGGAGGAAATGTGTATTTCATGTGGTTGAACATGACTAAGCAAAGTCGTAATGAAACATACAAAATGTCTAATAAATAATTACAATGTCAAGACGTCGCTTGAAGGACCATCTGGTAATATATATATATATATATATATATATATATATATATATATATATATATATATATATATATATATATATATATATATATATATATATATATATGATAAATAACACCCACAAGGAAAATGGGAAAACGATTCCGAGCGCTTTCGTCTTTATTTTAAAAGACCTCTTCATAGAATAAAGACGAAAGCGCTCGGGATCGTTTTTCCATTTTCCTTGTGGGTGTTATTTATCATAATTTTGACTCACGTGCAAGTTGTGAGTTTCTTTTCATATATATATATATATATATATATATATATATATATATATATATATATATATATATATATATATATATTGATATATATGCTCTAGAACTCGATTTTTATCAATATTCTGGACCCCCACCCGCAAAATACTGTGGTCCAAGCCTTAAGCCATTGAATACAATTTCATAAAAAGGGTCAGCTTACGGAAAAAAGAACCAAGGACTTCAGAAAATACAATACGAGGTTTTTCGATCTCAAAACTTAAAGTCTAAAACAGGAGAAGTACTAAATAGCAACCTTGGGCGACTCCCTGAAATTACTGACCCATCAAAATTCTCTCGTGGCTTCGAGCTTGAATTAGAGCTTCAATAGTGTTTTGTCTACTTTTTTTTTCACCGAGAATGAAAAAGTTGAATGAAAAGAGTCCCCTACATAAGATGATGGACCAGGTATGGCTTCGAACTGCCTATAAACTTGATCATTCAATCGTCCTTGCACATTTTCGCCTCTTATCCACTAGTTACCCACTAGCCAAATATTAGTTATTAGACATCATATCTATTATGTTAACTGTTTATCTTTACAGAATATTTAATATTCATAACCAATTATATTCCTAAACATGAAGGCAACATTATATATATTTTTGCAATAACAATTATATCAATAGGAAATTATTGGAATCAGATATATTATTAGGTAAGGGTATGTATCCTATTAAAAATATAACTGTGAATAGTGAGACTAAAAATTGGCCTTTAAGAAATAAATGAATTGTAAATTTCACGCTTTTATATCAATACCATAAACAAACTTCCTAAATAATGAAAATATCCGAAAACGGAGCGAAATCAAAATAAAACTTTCATAGTTTTCCTCTATTTCAAATTTCATGCAAGTCATTTGAAGTAATACTGCACTCCTATTTTTCCCACTCGCATCATTTGCCCGAGTTACAATGATAACACTCTACAGAGTTCCAACAAGAGGAACAACTGTAAAAATCTTTCGCTGATAGGTTGTCACTACAACACTGACTGAAATAAAGAGATTCTGGTGCATCTGTTTTTTTTCATAATTTGTTGCAGTTGAGACAAGATTGCCGAGTAATCTCCCGATGAAGAATAACTGTTTACAAAGATCACCACTGGACTCAAAAACAATCGTCATCTCTATAAAAAGGCCCCCCTCCTCCCTACGCACACCCTTGGGCGCTCTAAATTAACTTCCTCATGAAAATTCGATCAGCACCGGCAAGAATGTGCCTTTCTCCTCTCATCATGGAGGGAAAGAATCAATGACTCGTCGTCTGATTTCGGCTCCACTTCACTCTCTTTCTTCGCCATCAAATCCACTAGGAACCTGTTTGGAGGTAAACGTCCTTATTAATCTCCCTATAAATTGTATTAACAAACTAAAATTAACAATAGAATATTAAAGAAGAGAGAAAAAAACAACAACATTTCAATCGCTTGGATCTGATACAATCACGTCTTCTGAGGTTGGCGAAGAAAGGCATTATGAGCCACTGTAGACGTTAGATGTAGGGTAATTGTAGGTATCTGAAGAGGGAAATCGCTGGCCCAATGGATAAGGCGTTGAATTCCCATGATAATTACCGGGTTCGAGTCCTAGTGAAAACCGAGACAAAAAGGGCGGCATTTGTAGGGAGCTGCCGCCAATTACGCAGTGCGTCGCTTTTAGGCATGTACGCAGAAAACTCTGGACACGAGTATAATCACATAATTAGTCAAGCGTGACACCGCTGTCTCTTCCACCCTTCACGTCCTTTCCTTCTCGTATTCAATTCCAAACTCTCCTGATGTAGAAAGGGTAGCCATTCCCTGGGCCATGAAGGCTTATCTGCTTGCTAGAGGGGTGATAAAATACAATACTACCACTCTGTCAGTACCTTCCCACTGGCTTGCCGGCGATTGTCGTTCTGATCTTTATGTGGATTACATTATCTAAATAATGTCAATAGATACGTGGTGGGTATATAAGTGTCAATAAATAATTAATATAACAAAATATAACAGAGTTTTTGTTCTAAGCTTATCAGTAATATTTCCAAATTGTGTATGTTTAAAAAGTGTATAAAATGGCTTTTATCCATTTTAAGCTTGGTTTGTGTTCCCTGGATAATAATTATTTTAAATTTACCTATTTCTAAAGATAAAATGAGCGAATTTGCGCATTTTCATTCATTTAATGTACAAAAAATACACCATATGAATCAAAATATATATTTATACTAGTTATACAAAAGTGATCACAAAAGTTAAGATGTAGGTAGTTTTTCAAGCTTTGGCATTGCAATATAAATCAGTTTCACGCATCAGCACCCAAATATAGTCCGCCTTCATTCTTTTCGTTGCACTTTTCCCAGTGGTGGTGTTTAAATTCCATTCTGATATGGTGGAAGCGCTCGTCCTCCTTTTTTGAAAAGTTCTCTTTAAATTTAAGATGAGCGTCAAAGTTATGGGTTTTCAGGGACATCCTGCAACCCATTTTGCCGTAGTTCTTTATCAGTCTCGACCAGTTATACATTATTTTAGGCCATGTTATTGCGCAGGAAACCCCGAACGACTGCGGCATAGGAGTCCCGAACTGTTTTCTCATTCTTACTGAGCTTCATTGGAAATTACATGTCTTTAAGGATCTTCCGTGTCTGTGGCCCAACTAAGACATCTTCCGTTAAGGGAAGAAGTCTCGAAGGTACTTCAAGGTTACATACTCTTTATCAAGATATGGTGGCAAATTGTTTCATAAGACCCAATTTTGTGTGGAGTGGTGAGAACAACCCCCTCCGTTGATTCGCCAATGTCTCACATTTGGCGTCTCTACCACAGAAAACTCGGTGTATTGTGGCCAATGCCGCTTGTGATAGTACGCCACGATGCCCCTGCTGTCGCAAAGGCACGGATAGCAAGGAAACTTGGTAAAGCCGAATTAGATAACGATCAGAGATGCCA
This sequence comes from Ceratothoa steindachneri, assembly GCA_963969495.1. Taxonomy (NCBI): domain Eukaryota; kingdom Metazoa; phylum Arthropoda; class Malacostraca; order Isopoda; family Cymothoidae; genus Ceratothoa; species Ceratothoa steindachneri. Next base: position 33,282,540 of record OZ018338.1, read on the forward strand.
CCATTTTGAAGTCTCCGATAACCTGCTAGCCATAATCATTATACTTCAAAGCGTCTAGCAAGGTGGTGACTCTGCTTTATTCCTTGTTTAGGTGCACCGAGTGAGCCAGAGTAAGAGACAGATACTTTCTCCCGTTATGAGGCAGAACGGTCTTGTGACTCCCGGATGAGCTGCTAATGAAGAGATTCAACTTTCGGGTTAAATCAGAGCCAATCTTGCCCGGTGAAGAAGCTTGAAAAAGGTATGTTGAGCTTCTGATTTACGACATATTTTTATCAAAAAGGTTTCGTTGCTTGAGTCTAGAATTCAGAAGCTATGCATTATGCTTTGTGATACCAAGATCTCTGATCAAGTCGTTTAGGTGTTTTTGTTTTGGGTAGCAAAGGTTTCACCCCTCAGCTAAACCTCTGATTTGTAATCTTGATCTACAACTTTTTACTCCTCCTCTGACTTTCTGCTCACTTCTGGAGACAGTCGATTTCTCTCTGGTGGAGTGGATACGGGGAGCTTAGGGTAGTGTGGCACCGAAGCGATAGATGATAGCAGATGCATTCTTTCCATTCCGACGTCTGGAAGGGTTCACCATGTAGAATTGTTTGAGTGGTCAGTGGGTTCTCGTCAAATTCTTAGAATAGCGAACTTCCACGCTCTTTTTTCCCCCTGTGGTTCCTGCATAGAGCAAAATAAAAGTATTAGGAAAAAATAAAATTATTTCACTCATGACAATTGGGAAAGAATTCTTACAAAATATTACACATGTGATACTTTTTATAACAGTGGAATTTTTAAAAATGTAAATTAAAATTTATAAATTTTTCAATAAAAAAACTTTTAGAATATAAAATTCCACGATTACTAGCAAAATTTGTCTATCTTACCTTCTAGAGCATCTTTTGCAGTGCTTTGAGGTGAAATGAGGTACCCAGTTTGTCTTAGTCCCGACAAGAATGCTGAAATATACCTCAAAGTCATCACACATTTTAGCAGATGTTATCACATAGTAACTTTTCGCTCTTGCCTTGATAAAGTGGCCACAATAATAGCAAAATGCGTCTTCTGGATGCGTACAGTTTCTTGATGCCATCTCTGATAAATGCCTCGCTTATGTATCCATTTAAGCAAATAAAAATAAAATGACCTTATGAGATATACCTACTGACAACAAAATGGCTATGACATCATAAAATAATAATTCAATTCCTGAGTCAGATAAATCATGCACTTAGCAATGATATATATATATATGAGGGAAGGTCAATAAGTTTTGCAATTCGGATATAAGGAAACGAGATATGAGGAAAAGTGTTTTATTATTATTTTTCAATATAACTACCCTCGACTTCAATGCACTTGTGCCACTTGTCCCTGAGGCTTCGAATTCCCGACAACCAGAAATCTCCCGATTGCTGTTCAATCCACTCCTAGACGGCGAGCTAGACATCTTCAGCGTCCCCAAACCGGCGTCCGCGCAGTGAGTGCAGCCTTGAGCTGGCGGAATAAAAAGTAGTCGCTAGGGGCCAGATCTGGACTGTAGGGGGGATGGTTGAGCGCCTCGAATCCGCACTCGTCCAGGGCAGCTTGTGCAACTGTCCTTGTGGACAGGGGCATTGTCGTGGAGGAGCAGGACACCGCGTTTCAACTTGCCACACCGCTTCTGACGGATGCACTTCTTCAACCCAGCCAGTTCCTCAGCGTAATCTTGGCCTGTGATGGTCCTTCCACTAGGCGCATTGTCCACCATCAACACTCCCTCAGAATCCAAGAAGATGGTGGCCAGGATCTTCCCGGCTGAGGGTTGGGTCCGGAACTTGATGGGGGTCGGAAAGCCCCTGTGCTTTTTAGGCCATGCTTTCGAGCTTGGTCTCGGCATCCCGGTGATGGACCCACGTTTCATCACCTGTCATTATGCGTGACTCGAATCCCGCCGGGTCTTGGTTGTACAGGAGCAGCAGCTCCTTCGAACTTTGACGACGTTGAAGTCGAACATGGGGCGTCAGGTTTTGTGAGGCTTCTAGGGACCCAACGGGCAGAGACCTTGGTCATGGCCAAATTTTTGTGGATGATGTTGATAACACTTCCATGTGATATTCCAAGTTCTCGTTCGATTTCTTCAACCTTCACCCCTCGATTTTCGAGGATCATCCTCTCCACACGGGCCACATTGTCGTCATTGGTCACGTCTGACGGGCGTCCTGGACGGGCGTCATCTTCAAGGGACTCACGACCATGGCAGAACTCCCTATTCCAGCGAGCAATGGTTGCATAGAAAGGGGCGGTGTCGGTGTACACTGCAACCATTCATTCATGGATCTCTTTTGCATTCTTGCCTTCCTTGGTCAAAAATTTGATCACTGCGCGGTGCTCAACCTTGTCCATTGTTGAAAAAATTGTGACTGACGATCTGCAATCAGCTACTGCTTCTTAAATAGACGAGGCAGGAGCGTGGGGCTGCAGGTCCTGACTTATCATAACTTGTCCTAACACCCCCACAAACAGCCATCCCTCTTCCTCTGTTTTTTCCTACCGATTCGCAAAACTTATTGACCGCCCCTCGTATATATATATATATATATATATATATATATATATATATATATATATATATATATATATATATATATATATATATATATATATATATATATATATATATTACTCGAAAGTTCTAGACAATTCTCTCTCAGTTATTCCCTAGTAACGATAAATACTCTCAGGTTAACAAACTGAACTGTCCGCCATTTAGTCTGGAAAAGATAAAGACTCCCAGTTTAATAGTATGAACTGTGCCTAAACTAACCTGGTAAAGATAAAGGCACTCAGTTGAACAGATTGAACTGTCCCAAATTAACATGGTAAATATAAATACTCTCAACTGAACAGATTGAACTCTCCCAAGAATAACCTGGTAAAGATAATGAATTCGAGTCTGAACAGTGTGAACTCTCCTCAAATTAAAAAAGCAAAGATAAAGACTCATAGTTTATTTTCCTAATGACATGGTCAAGATAAATATTCCTAGTTGAGCAGATTGAACTGTGGCCCCAATTAACCTGATAAAGATAAATACTTCCAAGCAAAATTATTGCACTATACAAAACTTAACCTGGTAAATATTAAGAATCCCGGCTAACCAGATTGAACTGCCCTCAAATTAACATGGTAAATATAAAAACTCCTTGTTGAACAGATTGAAATGATCCCAAATAAACCAGGTAAAGAATAAGACCAAGTTGAACTATCTCTTAATTAACCTAGTAAAGATAAAACTGCCAGTAGATCAGATTAAACTATCCACAAAAATAACATGGTAAAGATAAAGACTACGAGTTTAAAAATATTAAGATGGTGAAGAGAAAGACTACATTTTGAACAGAATGAACTTCCTAAATCATCCTAGTAAAGATAAATACGCACAGCTGAACAGAGTGAACCGCCCCCAAATTAAACTAGTAAAGATAAGAATTCCTATTTAAAGAGATTAACCTGTTCCCAAATTTAACTAGTATACATAAAGACACCCAGTGGGACATATTGATCTGTCAGTAAATTAACCAAGTAAAGATGAAACGCTCAGTTAAACAGATTTAACTGTTCCCACTTAATTTTAAAGAGATAAAGACTTCCAGTTGAACAAATCGAACTGTCCCTAAATTAACATGGTGGAGATAAAGACTCACAGTTGAACAGCTTAAAGATAAGGACTCCCAGGTAAACAGAGTGAGGTTTCCAAATTTGCCATGAAAGATAAAGATTCCAGTTGAAAATATGAACTGTCACCAAATTAATCTCGTAAAGATAAAACTCCAAGTTAACCAGATTGACCTACCTCCAGATTTACATGATAAAGCTAAATACTCCCAGTTGAGCAGATTGAACTGCTCACAAATTCACCTGGTAAAGATAAATACTTCAAGTCCAGCAGATTGAACTGCTCACAAATTAACCTGGCAAAGATAAATACTCTCAGTTGAGCAGATTGAACTGCTCACAAATTAACCTGATAAAGATAAATACTCCCAGTTAAGCAGATTCAACTGCTCACAAATTAACCTGGTAAAGATAAATACTGCCAGTTGAACAGACTGAATGCTCACAAATTAAACTGGTAAAGATAAATACTGCCAGTTGAACAGATTGAATGCTCACAAATTAACCTGGTAAAGATGAATACTTATAAATAAACAATATGTACTGTCCACAAATTAATATGGCAAAGATAAAGACTCCTAGTTGAGCAGATTGAACTGCTCACAAATTAACCTGTTAAAGATAAATACTCCCAGTCCAGCAGATTGAACTGCTCACAAATTAACCTGGTAAAGATAAATACTGCCAGTTGAACAGATTGAACTGCTCACAAATTAACCTGGTAAAGATAAATACCTCCAGTTGAACAGATTGAATCCTCACAAATAAACCTGGTAAAGATAAATACCTCCAGTTGAACAGATTGAATGCTCACAAATTAACCTGGTAAAGATAAATACTTGTAGATAAACAGTATGAACTGTCCACAATATAATATGGCAAAGATAAAGACTCCCAGTTGAGCAGATTGAACTGCTCACAAATAAACCTGGTAAAGATAAATACTCCCAGTTGAACAGATTGAATGCTCACAAATTAACCTGGTAAAGATGAATACTTATAGATAAACAATATGTACTGTCCACAAATTTATATGACAAAGGTAAAGACTCCCAGTTAAGCAGATTGAACTGCTCACAAATTAACCTGGTAAAGATAAATACTGCCAGTTGAACAGATTGAATCCTCACGAATAAACCTGGTAAAGATAAATACTGCCAGTTGAACAGATTGAATCCTCACAAATAAACCTGGTAAAGATAAATACTGCCAGTTGAACAGATTGAATCCTCACAAATAAACCTGGTAAAGATAAATACTGCCAGTTGAACAGATTGAATCCTCACAAATAAACCTGGTAAAGATAAATACTTCCAGTTGAACAGATTGAATGCTCACAAATTAACCTGGTAAAGATAGTTACTTATAGATGAACAGTATGAACTGTCCCCAAATTAATATGGCAAAGATAAAGACTCGCTCTTCTCACCGAGTTAGTCATCCTCACTTGTTCAGGATTTCACGTCACTCATCCCTTTTCATTCGAGAACTAGGTCCTTCTACCAAATAATGAATTTCGCATAACGATCAGAATGACAATCATAGGCAATCCTGTGGTACCCAGTGACAAGTCCTCGTTTTAAGGATTTTTTCTCCAAAAAATAGAGTAAAAAACAACGAAGGCATCTCTCACAGCAAGAAGAGATTCCTAAAGAAAGTGGTGGAGATAAATGTAATGGAAGTTTGTGGAAGAGGCATAATCTTAGTTTCTCATAAGGGGGATTGTGGTCTGGAGGGCACGCAATTCTTCAAATGTCAGCTGCAACAATCCTTGCAACACTTGACACTCTCTCGCAGGGGAATAGTAATACAAGAGAGATATGAAGAGAGTAGATGACATGTTAAGTACCCCACCACCATAAACAGGGACAAGAGGAGGGTCTATCCATCCTCACAACATCCAACCTCCCCATCTCCTACAAAGACATCTATCTACCCCCGACTAGAGATGATTGGACAAAAGCTGGTCGGCGAATAGTCTGCAAAAATTAGCCACCAAACGTGACAAGTATTCGGGAATTGGCTTCTAAGGAAGGTAGCAAAAACATAGTAAAAATAAAGACGTGGAGAAAAAAAAATGCCAGGTGAGTTTCAATCTACTTTCAACTACCTGGGCCCTGGGGCTGAGAAGCTGTGGCGTTACTCGGCGGCAATTTCCGCGAGGGTCTTCTCTTCGAAGAGGCCTCCGCATCTCTTCCGAACTAGGCCTGGAAGGCCTATTCCTTCAATGGAATTGCCGCGGATTTGGGCCAAGTGGGAGGATGCGCGATTTATATCTGTCATGATGACTCTGTTCTTCTCTTTGCTTTAAATCCCCCCCCCCCATTTAGGCAGTACCATTGCAGCTGCACCTGGATCGGAGTTATAATGTTATTTCTGCGTAAATTTCAGAGTCAGTAGACTTCGACGCGGGAGACTTCGGCCGCACCGTGGGACGGTTGCCGAGGCCCTTTATGCTGTTCGGGGATTTAAACGTTAGACACCCCATCGTGGGGACTACTCAATCTACCCCGGGGGTCAAGTCCTTACTTACCTGATCGATGAGCTGGAGATGAGTGTCCAAAATGTGGATGAGTTTACGCATCAGTCTTAGAACCACTTCATTTACCTGTCTTGATCTATTCCTGTGCTCTTCGGATGCACAACCTGATTTTGAGTGGGAGGTGGTCGATTACCTCCTAGTATAGATCAATTTTACACTCAAATATCATTTTCTGGATCACTGCCGCCTGAGAGACCCCCCCCTCCCTCCTCATCCCGAGTGGTGCTTGGCGCGGGCCGGTGGTCCGCATTTGGGGAAATGACTAATTTCTCTGTTCCTGTCGAATTTAGGTCGATGGATGAAGCCGTTGAATTCTTCTCCGGCAACCTACTACTATTCCTAGAACGTCTAACGTTTTACACGCCGACCGGTCCCATGGTGGTCAGCCGAGTGTGAGACGTCCCTCAAACAGAAGCGTTATGTCTACATGCGCTATGAGCGCCGCCCGAACAATTTCACTGTCGGATAATTTCGTCGAGCTAGGGCTAGCTTCAGGTATGTCACGAAGCACATACGCCGTTCTTCCTGGCGGGCATAAGTGTTTTCACTTAACGGGAAAGACCCCTCTTGCAGAGGTGAGGAAGCGAGCCTAAAGGATTCGGGGAAAGTTCTTGCAGTACCCTCCCTAGCTCCTGTTCTCCATGAGAATGGGATTGCAATCTCTGACCCTGCGTCCGTGGCGGAGTCCTTTGCAACCACTTTCTCCATATCCTCAATGCGAGATGGTACTCCACCAGCAATTAAAGCAGGTCATGATGTCGCTGAAGGCCGCTGACTGGAAAAACCTTCAAGGAGACGGTTACATTGAGTGAGGTGCGTTCCGCTCTCGCTCCATGCGCGGACTCCACCCTGGGTCTGGATGATGTCCCGTATGCTATGTTTAATCACCTGGGTAAGCGAGATCTTTACAAATAGTATCCTTCCAGATTCCTGGCGACTGGCTACTGTGCTCGCTCTATGCAAACGGGAGAGTGATCAATCTAACCCGGCCTTTTTCCGCCCAATCTCTCCAACCTCTTGCGTGTGCAAGTTGATGGAGAAGTTGGTAAATGTTAGATTAGCCTTTTTCCAGAACAGCTGAGGCAACCTGTCTTACGCAAGTTTCACTCCACGTCGGATGCTCTGCTCTGACTGGAAATTGCCGTCTGCAATACTAATACTTATTATTCATAGAAAGCACTAAGCATGGTGTTTGTCGATCTGGAGAAGGCCTTTGATTCCGTATAGCAATACGGTATCATGGAGGCTCACCAGACGATGGGGGCAAGGTGACGCCTCCCAATATCTATTTCTGGGGTTTTTTGAGATTCTCAATTCCACGCTATCGCAAGTATTGTGTTTGGACTTTTTAGAGCATATTTTGCATCAGGCTAGATCCGTGCCAGTGTATAGAGACGGTTCCATGTCCCAAGTCGGATTTAGCTTCAACGCAGTATCCCCGCTGTTTGAAGTAAGCGGGGCTCAGGCAGGCACTGCCTCTGTCTTCACGGACGAGCTGGTTGCAATACACCGCTGGGTACGGGGGATAACGCGCTGTGCCCAGTTCGGAGACCTGAATTTGATAGTTAACGACTCACAAAGCACCTTGAGTGCTCTCGGATCATTGGAATCCCCGGATCCATTGATTCGCGGTATACACGGTCGCAGCGAACCGGGTGGATGTCGAGATTATCTTCTGCTGGGGTTCTGGATATATGGGAATTACAAGGAATGAGCGCACCGATGAGGTCGACAAAGAGGCCACGACGACTGGGCTACCAGACTAGCATTTTGATTTTCCCCACACCGACTTCATGGCAGGCATCATGGTTTCCCTTCGGGTTACTTGGCAGGAAGATGGGAGACTGCCAAGGGCAAATTAAAGTTACGTGCCATTGTACCGCGACTGTTCACACGGACCTACCACCCATCCCCTCACCTCCGATGCTGTGACAGTTTCAGGTCTCATTCTGTTGTCTTCGATTTGGGCACTCTCGCGGGAGGCACTGCCATTTGATGGATCACTCGCCAGCACCTTATTGCGACGACTGCGTTGTCCCCGAGACTGTTTAGAACTTTTTTGTTGAATGCCCTAGTTTGGTTGATCTTCGCGTACGTTACCTGTCCCGGTACTGAGATGAGCGGGGTCGTTACCGCTTCCTTTACTCGAGACGTGTTCGTGTACACAGACTTGTGAACTATCTAGAGTGGCCTCTTATATTTTATTTTACTCTCTTTGTTCTAGGTCGCATGTCGTGTGTTTCCTTCTTCTTCTTGCCTTTGTTTGTTTTTGCTGTTATTATTTTTGTTTTTTTTGCTTTCTCGTGCCTTTTGCGTGTTTTTTTTTTAATCTAGCCTAATAGTAGGCTCTAAAAGAATTACATCGATTTATGCTCAAGTAGGCAGTCGCCAGGTGGCTGATAAAGAAAGAAAATGCACAGTATTCACCTCATGGCATCGCTGATCATAAGTCCTTCTTTTGCCGACGTTTCTGTCCATCCCGTGAATCCGTATTCTTTGTAGATATTTTCTATTTCCATTTGGTCAACTTGACGATGGGGCAGGTCACACTATTAAATAAATTAGAAATTATTATTAATTATTTCTCCGTATGTCGAACAAATTTCGATTTTATTTCAATTGACTTTAAACAAAGACATTGGTGTACATAAATATCGGTGCCCTAAGTCGGTTTTGAGTTCCTTCATATTTTAATGTTCAGCAAAATATGAGACGAGAAATCTCTAAATTGTTCCTTCCCTTGAAATAAAGATCCTCATTTCTTACGTTCCTTTTATTCAGTTTTTTTATTTAATAAATCGTAGTCTAATCTACCTATATTAAAATATTTGGGAATGAAATAATTTTAGAAACCTAGTAATTGATAACATAATATGTGATGACAAAAGAAGGTGTTGTCCTGACAGATTATAAATTAGCGAATGTGAAGCCAATATTCAAGAAGGGAGATATATCCTCACCGAGATAGATAGATTAGATTAATGTCTAAATATCTATTTAAAAACGCTCAGAACCAATAGAATCAGAGAAAAAAAGCGTTCGAAAAACCGAACCGTATTTGACCCAATTTTTCATTCATATGCTTTGGAAAGATGAAATTTACTTCTTCGAGAAAACTTTTGACCATGCGTTATAAACGATACCGAAAGAAGAGTTACTCCATTGTGTTTTAATGAGCCACAATAATAAACAGAATTTTACCCAAAATGTTGCCGTAATATAATGATACGTTATATGAAAATAATATTAATTCTTTAAGTACGATATATAAATTTGCAAACAGCACAAAACCTTGCTCCAATCTGATATAAACAATCTTGATCAATGGCCAATGGAATTCACTAGCAAAAATACTAAATATAATATTGAATAAAAAGTTGGAAAACATTTTGTTACTGCAAATAGTATAGGAACAGAAAGAACTTGGCAACATGATTATTAGAATATCAAGAACTTGAAATTGCCTAAACTTTTAAACAATCAAGGAAAACAAAGTGCCCAATTATTTCAAAGACATCATCATCATCATCACTAACTATAATTTAAGAAGGGGATTTTTTTTTAGTATTTGAATAATAATTTCATCTAAGTTTGGTTAAGACTTATGCATTTTTTATCAAAGTTATTTCTAATAATTCTTTTATAATATCAAAAAACAAAATGGTGAAGTTCAGAAATAAATATAAGTATCGAAATTTTGTGAATTTTTCAAACCCAAAGAATTACAAATGGTGAAGTTCAGAAAATATATTTTTATATATCTTCTTCTATAACTATATTTTAGCAATGTAATATTTTGAAAGGGGGGAAATTTAGTTTAGAGTTCCTTTTAAAAATTATTATAATTGGCGAAGTTCAGAAAATTTATAAAAATTTAACCATGGCTGCTTTTTTTAGATTTTAAATTTTAATCTTAGTAGCAAAGCGCAAGCTCCCCCCAGTGGGGAGTGGCGAAGCCATTGCCTGGTTTTGTCTATAAATCTCTAGTTTGCCCAACCTTAGGGTATGCAATAAAAGTTTTATCTCCTAGCTCCCAAAGGATATAATAATTATTGAAATCGCTTTACGAACGTGCACTTAAATTAATTCCTAGTTTGGACAGCAATCATACAAAGATGGACTGGAGCAATTGAACGCCATTTCATTGGAACCAAAACGATCAGTTAGGGAATAAATTGAATTTCTATATCTCCAACGGAAAATTTATTTCTATACAAACCAAACAAGGAATTTGAACTGCATAGATTTTTTATATATGGTTTTAAGCTTTTACAATGACCCTACGCGATTGTTGATGATAAACTATAAAATAGATCAAGACTGTTTAACATTTCCAAAGGTTAAAATATCGCTTAAATATTTCTGGCCTCGAGGGAAACTATAGCTCTTTAATGATTTCGTGTAATAATAATATTAATGAATAGGAATAACTTAAATTTTAAGGATTAATTTATCATAGCCTCCCTTGATATAGCCATTCTAATACACTCGCCTCCCAAATGTTTGGTAAATAAACATTACCTCCCCTCCCCAAGTTTTAGCAGCAAAGTTAAAGAAGATAACAAAATCAAAGATTAATAATAAATTTACTGATAATAAAACCTTACCTGAAGCCATATTAACATCCTCCGTCTAAGATTTCGCAATTAAACATCCACCCCTTTTGGGAAAGCTGCCTGTTAACACGATCCACCTTTACCTTATTAGCGAGAAGCATGCAGGGAATGGAAGAACCGTCCTTAAGGATGCATTTTTCATCCAGGTCTCTTTTCCACTTTATGGTATTGAGGAAAGATTCCCGATTGGTCAGGTCAAACATTATGATGGCTCCATTCGCATCTTTATAATAAACACGAGTCATCCATGTAAATCTCTCTTGACCTGAAATATTTTTAAAAAGTTAGTCAAACATTGGTGGATTGATTGTGTGAGTGTTTGGGAGAAATTGAACTGATCGAGGGACATGATGTTATGTATGTATGTGCAAGAAAGGGATTTGCTAGAGGAGATGCTAGAGGATTCTAGCACTTAGATCAACATTGCCATGGAGGTCCATGGTGCAGAAAAAACCTGGGAAGGTTTGCTCTTCATAAGGCAAAAAATAGGGAAGTGTAGAGGGTATTTCAATGGCGTTGATCCGAGCCGACCATAGATTATGGAAAAATGGTTGTCATTGACGATTGGATGAGACAAACTAATGATTTTTTATAGTTTGTTCACACAGTTAAAGAATCAATTAATGTGAATGATGAAATCCCTTTAAAAGTCCATTGCAGCCAGATTTGTTTAGGAAGCTGTATTCCGCCGTGCTAGATTTATTCCCCGAGCAATGAATAAAGTACAAGACAAGTCACACAGGTTGATATTTCGCACATTATCCGAGTGTTAGCTTAATGTGCAATTAGTTTAATATATTTTGTATATGCCATAGAGCCTATAGAAAAGAAAATTATTAGATATTAATTTTATTTAGCAGGCCTAGTGATGTCTAAAATGCTAATTAGGCCATAAATCTCAGTAATCCCTTCTTGCACGCAATTTCATAGCAATTAGCGGCTTTTAATGTTTTCCTATGTTCTCTTCCTGCTATTTTATTGCCCTGGGTCCACATGACAAAAACTACACATTATCTTTTCCTACGACTAACCATAGAGTACATCTAGGGGTTTTAGCTCGTCTTGATTGTATAATTGTGGTGAAGGGATAGTCAAACTATGAAGTGAAGACGATTTTTAAGCATCTATTATTAAAGAAACAATTATAACTATTCTTTCATCAATCCTTGATATATATTATCAAAGAAGTCTAAAGTCAATTCAATATTTGTGTATTCGATTTATTCCTTTTCATTTATTTTCTACATCTCTGAAAACCTATTCTATATCGTTCTTATTTTAATTCAAACATATTAGGCTGAATACTTTTCAGCACAAGCTCACTTTCATAATTTAAAGTTATTCTTTTCTTTGTAAAAACCTCTTTTTTGAAAGCTTTGTGCACCATTCTCGTTTTCTATTGCAGTTCCTGTCAACCTTTGTATATACATCAATACTGTTTTTCTATTACACCTCTCTGTGCCCGCTATTTTTCTCTCTCTAATATATGGAAAGGAATTTGTTGAATTACACTTATTTAGTTTGCTTTCTCAAATGGAAGCAAAGATTCCAAATCTTCTCTAAAGCTGAGAATAATTACCATCCCAGAAATAAACTCAAATAATTACATTTCTGATAACGAAACACAAGTTGTTGGAATGAAATATAACCAAGTAGTCCTTGTTATATGAACAAAACTTTAAAAAAATTCTATTAAGATTTGTTCAATATACATATGTACAATGGCATACCTAAGGAGGGAGGGGGGGGGGGAGCTTCGCAGACGCCCTCCCCGAAAATTTGCTCTATTGAAGAGGGGAGGGCGACCCCCCCGCGAAAATGTGGCAATAATTTTTTTACTTTTAGGAATTTGCAAAAGTAATTAGATATTTAGCAACATTTATTTTACCGATAAGATAGGTTGAGTTTCAAAATAGCACAAATTGAGGTAAAATGGGTTGAGGGCACTGTGAGTGGCTGCTACTGTCGCCTCGGGTGATTTGCTCGAGAGGACACTTCGAAGAAACTACTCCCTGTCTTCAAGATCTACGAGCAAGACCTCGCTGATGGAATCGATAATGCTAACTCTCAAATTCAAGAGTGGTTGACAGAAATAAGTGGAGTGGAAGATCGAGAGGATAGGACTCTTGAAAAGTGCATCAACGAAGCGACTCGAATGTTGCTGCCTGACGTGACAACAGTCCTTTGACTGTTCGGAACTGTACCGTCGTCTACCGCCAGTTCCGAGCGATCCTTCTCTCATCTTCGAACACTCAAAACTTATCAGAGGTCGATAATGACTCAGGAGCGTCTCGATGTTTTGGCGCTAATGACACACGACATTGAGGTGGACCCAGACAAAGTTATTGATGTGTTCCGTGATAAGGGCAATCGAAGGCTCCTGCTTTGAACTTTTGTTCTGCAGCTGTCAAAATGATTCATGAATGTACTGAGGCAATCATTTAGTGAAATGTTTGTTAACTGCCTAATGATGGTTAATTCACTAATTTTATAATTTGATATTTGTGCCGATTATTATTAATACAATAAAGACTATGGTCAAGCGTGTGTTTTGTATCTCTTGTTCATGTAACAATACAAAAATAATTCTCTGTTTCATTCTGTTCTGTGCCTTTCTTAACTTTTAAACTCGACAACTTAACCGCTGATCGCATGAATCTGGACCGTAAAACCCTCGATGCTAGATGAAATCGAGTAATTGAAGTGAAAATTTAATTTGAGTAAGTGAATAATTTTGATTCTCTAATAAATTTTTTTTCTAGATTTCGCATCCCCTCCCAGCCTAAAATCCTAGGTACGGCATTGCATATGTATAACCCTGTAGACATTCAGTGATACGTTGAAGATACCATAGCTGATCCAAATCAGCGTTGTCGCCTGATCCCTTACCAGCGATGTCCCAAAGTTGAAGCTTGACCGTTTCTGTTTCGGACCACTTGAGGATTTTGAGAGCGAAGTCGACCCCGACAGTGCCCTTGTAGTCCCTCCTGAAGGAGCCCTGGACGTACCTCTGCACGAACGAAGTTTTCCCAACTGTCGCATCGCCAATGATTATGATCTTGAATAATCTTTCTACCATTTCAGGAATCTCTGAAAATCAAGAAGATATACATGATGTCCACTCAATATGCGACCCTAAAGAAAACTCGATAATTCGAAAAGATAAAATTCGACATATACAAATAAAAAAGAAAGAAAATGTGTTTAATCATCATCATCATCATCATCATCACTAACTCTATAATTTAAGAAGGGGATTTTAGGACTATTTGAATAAAAATTTCATCTTAGTTTGGTTATGTCTTATGTTTTTTTATCAAAGTTATTTCCAATAATTCTTTTATAATATAAAAAAAAACAAAATCGTGAAGTTCAGAAAATTTATAAAGATTTAACCATGGCTGCTTTTTTTTTAGATTTTAAATTCTAATCTTAGTAGCGAAGTGCAAGCTACCCCCCGTGGCGAAGCCATTGATAGGTATGTATATATTTATTTTACAAATCCCATTTTGAGTTGCACGTGGTATCAGGAATTACCTCAGACCCGTTCAATTTTTGAATAGTTAAGTTTGGCATATTCACGCTATAGTAAAAATACACATAACTCACATAGACCCGGAAATTTTCCTATTTTCAATGATATATGGACTGTTTCTGCACGGTTATTAATTTTGGCCGCGTGTTACTCTATATCTGACCATGTCGGTCGGTTCCCATTTTGCTTCTTTTTTTGGGGGGGGGGATGCGGAAATAACATTGTAACTATTCGGTCGATTGTAACGAAATTTTAAACCCTTATGTTGTTTTACATTTGCTTTTGAATTACATTATTGCCAAAGTCCTCCCAAGGCTAGTCAGGGACTATTTAGCAATAACATTATACCTATTCGACCGATTCCAACGAAATTTGAAACCCTTATGTTGTTTTACATTCTTTTGCGAATGATATAATTGACAAGGTCCTCCCAAGGTTAGTCCTCGAATTATTGAAATTTTGAAGGTCGTAAGGTCATAGATCAGAATAAATGAGAGCACGCGACTTTGGTCAGCAGACTTTGTTAGTTGGGGGCCACTCTACATCTCACTATGTCGGTTGGTTGGTCCCCATTTTTTGTTTTTTTGCAACAACATTATAACTATTCGGCCAACACTACAAAATTTAAAACTCTTGGGTTGTTTTACATTCTCTTTCGAATGATATAATTGTCAGAGTCCTACCAAATTAGGTCCGAATTATTTTGTTTTGGCAAAAACATCACAACTATTCGGCTGATTCTAACGAAATTTGAAACCCTTATGTTCTTTTAGGTTCTCTATCGAATGATTAAATTGCCAAAGTCTTCGCAAAGTTAGTCAGGGAATTATTTGGCGATAACATCATAACATTTTGGCTGATTTTATTGAAATTAAAAACCCTTATGCTGTTTTACATTCTCCTTAGAATGATATAATTGCCAAGGTCCTCGCAAGGTTAGTCCGGCAATTATTAAAGTCTCTATCTGCTCCGATATAACAGGGTCTGATTGGAAAATTGATCCGAAGAAATGAGGTTATATGCATGGCCTCACAGATTCCAGATCACTTGGCAGCTTGAGTGTCTCTCGTGTCAATCAGATAAACCACACAGACTCACTACTCTAGAAAAGGCCACCGACCAATATAAAATTTCCTGATGGTGAGTAGTGATACAGAGAACATAAGAGGGGAAATAAGAAAGCAAACAACATTAATTCAGAAAGTAGAATAAGCCTCCAAAGTACAAATGAAATAGGCTTTCAACCTATTTTATAGGATTATGTAGCTATTTCGATTGGTTCTTCTGCTACAAATGAATTAAGCTTTCAAACATTTTGAAAAGTTTATGTAGCTAATTTCATTAGTTCCTCTGCTGCAAATCAAAACGACTTTCAACCAATTTTATTGATATATGTAGCTAATTCCCTTAGTTCCTCTGCTGTAAATCAATTAGGCTTTCAACCATTTTATAGGTTTATGTAGCTGTTTTCATTGGTTCCGCTGGTGCAAATAAAATAGCCTTTAAACCCATTTTATTCATCTATCTAGCTAATTTCATTGCTTCCTCTGCTGTAAATCAAATAGGCTTTCAACCATTTTCATTGATTTATGTAGCTAATATTATTGGTTCCTCCGCTGCAGATCAAATAGGCTTTCAACTAATTCTATTGATGTATTTAACTAATTTCTTTTGGTTCTTCTGCTGAAAATCAAATAGGTTTTCAAACAATTTTATTGGTTTATATAACTAATTCCAATGGTTCCCCTGCTGTATATCAAATAGGCTTTTACCCAATTTTATAGGTTTATGTTGCTATTTTCTTTGGCTCCTCTGTTGCAGATAAAATAGGCTTTCAACCAATTTTATAGCTTTATGTAGCTAATTTCATTGGTTCCGCTGCCGCAAATTATATAGGCTTTCAACCAATCGTATTCGTTTATGTAGCTAATTTCATTGGTTCCTCTGCTGCAAATTAAATAGATTTTCAACCAATTTTATTCATATATGTGGCTAATTTCTTTAGTTCCTCTGCTGTAAATCAAATAGGCTTTCAACAAATTTTATAGCTTTATGTAGCTAATCTCATTGGTTCCGTTGCTGCAAATCAAATAAGCTTTCAACCAATTTTATAGGTTTATGTAGCTAATTTTATTGGTTCCTCTGCTGCAAATCAAATAGCCTTTAAACCCATTTTATTCATCTATTTAGCTAATTTCATTGATTTTTCTGCTGTAAATCAAATATGCTTCAATGCATTTTTATAGCTTTATGTAGCTAATTTCATTAGTTCATATGCTGCAAATCAAAAAGGGTTCAACCATATTATAAGTTTCTGTAGCTAAGTTTCGTTGGTTCCTCTGCTAAACCAAATTTGTTGGTTTATATATTTATTTTAATTGGTCCCTCTGCTGCAAACTAAAGAGACTTTCAATCAATTTTATTGCTTTATGTAGCTAACTAATTTCATTAGTTCCTCTGCTGTAAATCAAATAACCTTTCAACCAATTTTATATGTTTATGCAACTATTATCATTGATTCCTCTGCTGCAAATCGAATAGGGTTTCAACCAATTTTATAGGTTTCTTAGCTATTTTCATTGGTCCCTCTGCTGCAAATCAAATAGCTTTTCAACCAATTTTATTGGTTTATGAGGCTAATTTCATTGGTGCCTCTTCTCTAAATTAAATAAGCTTTCAACCAATTTTATTGTTTTATGTTGCTAATTTTATTGGTTCCTCTGCTCCAAATAGAACAGGCTTTCGACCAATTTTGTTGGTTTATATATTTATTTTAATTGGTTCCTTCTGCAAATCAAAGAGGCTTTCAATCAATTTTATTGGTTTATGTAGCTAACTAATTTCATTGGTTGCTCTGCTGAAAATCGAATAGGCTTTCAACCAATTTTATTGGTTTATGTAGCTAATTTCATTGGTTCCTCTGCTGCAAATCAAATAGGTTTTTCAACCAATTTTATTGGTTTATGTAGCTAATTACTTAGGTTCTTCTGCTGCAAATATTAGCGAGGACAGGAATGCAAAGGAGTTTGTTTGTTTTGACTTAGTTTAAACTGGAGATGTTATGAGTCTCCGCGAACCATCGTAAAAAATTTGGCAGAAGACTCGAGCCTAGAGAAATGATGCAGTGAATCGTTTTTCCTCTTTATGATACAAGTGTTAAAAAAATGTCTGGCATTAGTTTGCATCATTGATATATTTCTGATTTAAAAAAAATGGAGTGATCCAGCCACACAAGTTGCGTCTAGTCAGTAAAAAAATGAGGAGTAAGACAGACAGAAATTAAAAAGAATTAAAATAGAAAACTCAAGTAAATAGGAATCTAGTGAGATTCACTCTCATCTTCACTATGAGGATGGTTTGGAATCCATTTAGCTGAAACTTTATTCCTTCTAGACATTGCAAGCTTACCATTTTGGTCACTTTCTTTGCAATCTATTATCGCCTCTTTCTCTTAGCTCCCGGATAACTGTGCAATCTAGTCGCCGACCAGCTTTCGTCCATTCATCCCTGGTCGGGGACGGCAAGGCGGATGATTTTATGCTCATTGCTTCTTGGCTCCAGTTGGAGGAGACAGTTTTTAACATACTCTTACTCTTCCCCCCTCTTTCTATCTCAGGGCACCTTCAAAAGAAGAGTCAAATGCGGCAGGAGAAGGCTTCTTCGCTCCCGAAGGAAGGCTGGAACGTTTTTTTGGTTACCCTATTAGGGACCTGTGGTGTCAGCGCCCTCTGGGGTCCACCTCCCATTATTTATTGTATAATGGTCATATTCCTGGGAGCCGGGGCGTCGGTTCTCCCCATACTCCCTTTTGGAGTTATTGTGCCAGTGTTCGAGCGTGTCACACAGGGTAGTTAGTGGTGGCAATGTGCTATTTCAAGGTACAGTCCCCCATGGACTTCCCTATCCTATAATAGTCGCAGACGCTTCGAAGGGGGTTGTGCTAATTGGAGGCCTCCTACGAGGTGAGCGGTGCTCCTATGATATAGGGTAGGGTGGCCTCACCGGCTTCCAGCTTTTTCAGACCATCCATGCAAAAGACGATACCAGGCTGTCCGAATAACACATGCGCCTTCAGCGTCAGTGTCTAGCATCATTCCTTGCTAGGGATTAGAAAGTCTCTCGGGTTTTTCAGAATTGTGGTCAATCCAATCCATGCCCTACCTTGGGCGATAGACTACTCCATTGGGGACATTAATAAAGATCTGGCTGACCAAAGGACAGTTAGGGTTGAAGGAATGCCGACAAAGGATGGAAAAGGTATCTAGACCCACTCAGACCCTCTTTGTTATTTTCCACCTAAATAAGAATAGAGCTCCTTCAGGTTGGTACCCAATTCATCTCCGGTGTGATGTATCCATACTTCCTTGTTCTTTGGATAACCCCTTCACTCACTTCAGGCCTAATCACTCCATCTGCACCTGGATATAAGGTGCACTTTTATTTCCTCGTACATTACACCACTAGCCGTTTTCGACGTTGCAGAATTCTGCCTAGTTGTATGACGATTTCAAGGGCATTTCTTAACAGGGACCTCAAATTTATATGTCTACTATGAGGGCAGTCTATTTTCAGTATAAGAGGCCACATTCTAGCGAAACTGGTCGAAGAGCTTGGGATTGGTATCCTTAATAAGAAAGAATTAACAAATTTAGGGTTTATAACAGCTTAGGTTTCTTGGCTTGAAGTGCTACTGAGTTTTCCCGATGCAAAACAGACTTTTTTATGTCAAGTCGGCGAGGAACCCAATGGTGACGATCACTTCCCCATTTAATTATCTTTATACGGGTCGCCACTGCTCAAAAGGGCCACCTCAGTTGTTATTGAATCGATTTTAAGGATCTGGAGGAAAGGACTGATATATCTAAAGGGTCTTTCAACAAGGACGCTTAAGCTTTGTCAGGCGATAGTGGCCATGTTGTTAAAGCGACATCTATCAACCTCACTGTGAACTGTTCAGTAGTACTTGGCAAATCACAATGGAAGGTTATAGCGTTGAACATCGTGTGCAAATCATCAAATGTTATTATCAAAAGCAGTGTTCCGTTCGACAAACATTCCACGAATTACGTGATTTCGTTCCTCGCCACAATCGTCCTGCCGAGTCCACTGTTCGACGCTTGGTGGCCAAAATTCGAGGCAAAAGGGTCGATAAACAATCAGTCAACACCCATACGTCGTCTAAACGCAACGTTTGCTGAAAACGTCGCTGCCGTAAATGAGAGTGTACGGGAAAATCCGAGGCAGTCAGTTTCTCGTCGTTCACAAGAACTTGGCCTTTCTGCAACTTCAGTTTGGCGAATTATGCGTAGGGACTTGGGTCTGCACCCGTACAAAATCCAACTTACCCAGGAACTTAAGGTAAATGACCACAGACAACGTCGTGTGTTCGCTGATTGGGCTCTAGAGCAGTTGGAAGTTGCCCCAAATTTCCCCCCAAAAATCATCTTCAGCGACGAGGCCCATTTTTGGATGAATGGATTTGTAAACAAGTAAAATTGTCGGATTTGGGACGAAAACAATCCAAATGAGATACACCAGCACCAATTGCATCCCAACAAAGTCACTGTTTAATGCGGATTTTCGTCTAACGGAATCATCGGTCCGTATTCTTTTTGAGAACGAAGATGGGATTGCCATAACCGTCAACGGCGAGACCTACAGATCGATAATAAGCAACTTCTTGTGGTCTCAACTGGATTATATGGATACTGACGACATGTGGTTCCAACAGGATGGCGCTATATGCCACACTGCGCACGCCACGATAGACATTTTGAACCAGCGATTTCAGGCCAGGGTCATCTCGCGCGGCGGCGACGTGAACTGGCCACCGAAATCATGCGATTTAACGCCATTAGACTACTTTCTTTGGGGCTACCTTAAATCGCAGGTCTATGCAAATAATCCGCAAATAGTTGATGTCCTCAAAGTCAACATAACGAACACCATCCAACAAATTCAGCCAGATTTATGCGACAAAGTCATCGAAAATTGGGCCTCCTGAATACGTTCCAACAAGCGAAGCCGCAGCGGACATTTGAACGACGTCATATTCCACACTTAATGCCATAAAATGTACTTTCAAATGTACTTTCAACTTGTTTTATTTACATTTAAAAATCGAGCGACCTTATTGAAAGACCCTTTATATCATTTGGTTATTTTAGGTAGGTTGGTGAGTTAGTTGAGTTCTTTTTTCATCATCTTCATCACCGCAGGCCTACTTTCTATTCATCGAACATCGGGCGGATTTTTATGCCATCCACATCCTTAATGGTCCGCTATATACGCAATCCAAGCAATTACACCCTTTTTAAATTTCGTCGGGTGAGGAAGCACGATCGCCGTTCTAAATGTCGAGCAAACATGTCTTCACTTAATGAGACATGCCATCTTGCAGAGGTAAGTAAGTGAGTCAAAATGATTCGGAATAATAAGTTTTCTAGGACCCAGGTACTGTGTTCCAGGAAGACAGGGCCACTATCTCGAACCATGTGTAATTTGCCTTTCCTCTTGGATAGCTTTCTTTATAGTGTCAAGTATGGATGCTGCTCCACCTGCATCCCAAGCTCGTCGTTCGGTCACTGAAGGCCATCGACGTCACTTCACCTCTCGAGGCAAGGAACCCTTTAATGACCCGTTTTCGCTGAGCAAGTTGCGTTCCGCTCTCGCTATTTGTCCAGATATTGGCCTGGTCCTGAAGGACATTATCCCTTAGGTTATGCTTCGACACCTACGTGAGCTAGATTTGGCTATTCTGTTAGCTTTGTTAAACAAGATATAATTGTATAGTATCTTCCCAGATTCCAGGCAAATATACCCCATTTAGTTCTAGCAAGCCTGGTTGGTAACACTCCACGAAGTATCGTTTCCACCCCAATTCTATTACCTAATGCCTGTTAAAGTTGATGAAACTGTTAAATGCTATGCTAATTTATTTCCTAGACGGCGGAGGTCATCTGTCTTGTGCACAGTGTGGCCTCCAAAGGTTGCCCTCGTGATCGGATACTGTTACCTCTTTACAAAGCTGTATGTGAGCCTTACATTCCTAGACACCATTACGCATAAGTACTTTTCTGATTTGAAGAGCCGTGATACCGGTTGGGATTACGTTATCATGAAGAGACTTAATTCTATTGGGACAAGGAGACCCCTCCCAATCTCTCTGAGTTCATAGGAGATCATTGTTTTGGGTAGGGGTAAAGAGAACCTTCATTGAGTCCATAGAGAGGAAAGAAGTGACTCGCAGGAAAGTGTCCTCAGCGTAGATGTCTTTGCTTTAAGCATCAAAGATATCACTTCGGTGCAGCCGGAAAATATTTTCGCGATGCTTTACGTAGACGACGTTTCGACCTCTGTTGGCGTGGAACTTATTCCAATCCGCGAGCGCGGGGTCTCAAAGGCTCTCAACTGCGTCTCTCGTCAAGACGAATGAACGAGGTTTGGTATACTATGGCCAAGACCCAGGCCGGGCAATTCTGCCGCCGTCAAGGGCTTCACTCGAAAACGGATCTCTCCGGTAATGGCGTTCGCCGGGGTTTTATATTTCATTTTTAAGCCTTACTTGTATTCTGCTATTTAAAAAGAATTATGTAATAATATATATACCAGGCAATAGCTTCGCCACTCCCTCCTACGGGGTGAGCTTGCGTTTTGCTACTAAGATTAAAATTTAAAATCTGAAAAAAAGCAGCCATGGTTAAATTTTTAGAAATTTTCTGAACTTCGCCAATTATAATAATTTTAAAAAGGAACTCTAAACTAAATTTTCCCCCTTTCAAAATATCACGTTGCTAAAATATAATTATAGAAGAAGATATATAAAAATAAATTCTATGAACACCATTTGTAATTCTTTGGGTTTTAACAAATTCACAAAATTTCGATACTTATATTTATTTCTGAACTTCACCATTTTTTTTTATATTATAAAAGAATTATTAGAAATAACTTTGATAAAAAACATAAGTCATAACCAAACTAAGATAAAATTATTATTCAAATACTAAAAAAAAATCCCCTTCTTAAATTATAGTTAGTGAAAAGCAGTTTTCTTGAATCGTTGTGATCAAACGTATCTTATATGATACATGTCTAAAATCCAGGTAAATCTCAAAAATAATTATTAAAATCAGCATTATACCTTAGCTGACGTCCAAAAACTACAATAAACCACAATTCATAATTTTATGATGTGTGGAAATGTATCGGGTCTGATAGTTAGTCCTCGCTCCTTTATGAGATACTGTTATTTATTATAAGTGTTGTGTAAGATAACCATTATTAATGTTCAATGCGCTTTTCTCAGACTCCTCAGAGGAAGAAAATCAAGATAGCACCCCCTCCCCCATTTTTATCCTGGATCCGCCACTGTTATCATGCACAGTAAATGATACTGAGCGATTATTGGAAGAAAAGTGGTAACACTTGAATTGATCTAATTATCCCCCGTAAGGGGCGCGGCGATTTGCCTTCCTGGCCGCCGTGTTGAAGGGACTCAGCGCCCCGTCCGGCCCCAGCTTAGCCTTTTCTTCTTCCTTTCAGTACACTGAGCCTGAATAAGGACTGGGCGTAAAAACTATCAAATAAAAAAAAAATATCTAATTATTCACCACAGCGAAAATTAAAAACACCTTTAATTACTAAAATAGCGATTTAGATTAATTAATGCAATAAGATTTAATCAGTATGTTTTAGTTTACACTGTATGAACTTAAAGTTAGTAACAGTGCTCGAATGAATGAAATGCTTCTTTGCACGAGGACCTATGAAACATAAAGGAGTGGATATCTTGCCGAGCAACTGGAAGAGGGGACTTCGTGTAGAGTCTTTAGTAGTCAACGCAGATGTGGGTAAGCTACATTGCCGATAAATATGGAGATGTATGACGTGTCGTTGATGCAGAAGTTCATCGGCTTGCCTCTCGCTCCTCTGTACCTTGACAGTCTAATTTTATGCCACCCAGAAGGGGATTTGGGCCTGTTTACCCGCTTGAGGTAATTCGTTCCCCGATAATCTTGTTTACAAAGGAAACGGAAAGAGATTAAGCTAATCCTCTTGCTCGGCACAAATATGCTTTGCCTCTTTCTTCGCATCATGGAGACTGCAAGGGATTGGATCGGAAGGGTCTCCGTGATTTCTCGATGTACACTACCATACAAAAACAAGGTCTGCTGAAAAAAAAGTCGCGTGCTCTCACTTATTCTGATTTATGACCTTACGACCCGCAAAGCTTTCAATAATTCCCGGACTAACCATTGGATGACTTTGACAATTATATCATTCGAAAGAGAATTTAAAACAACATAAGAGTTACAAATTTTGTTAGAATCGGCCAAATAGTTATGATGTTATTACCATAAAAAATAATGCCTGGGCTAACCTTAGGAGGACCTTTGCAATTATATCATTCGAAAGAGAATGTAAAAGAACATAAGGATTTCAAATTTTGTTAGAATTAGCCGAATAGATGTGATGTTATTGCCCGAACAAAATAATTCCGAGGTTAACATTGAGAGGACCTTCGAAATTTTATCATTCAGAGAATGTAAAACAACATAAAGGTTTCAAATTTCGTTAGAATTGGCCAAATAGTTACAATGTTATTACCAAAAACAATAAAAAAGCAAAACTGGGACAAGCTAATCGGGAACCGACCGACCGACGAAAGAGTGAGATATAGAGTTGCCCGTGACTAGATCGCACGTGACTAAAAATCAAAACGCCTGTATTTCTATCACATTTTCTATAGCTCCCCCCCCCCCGCCCACCTCCCCAGATCCAAGGTTTCCAAAATTGATGTATAAAATTCTAGAATTATAAACTACATATGAATAATGGTCAATGAAATTTGGATGAATACAAACAAAAGTTATCAACAGATAAACAATTTATTAAAAAAATGGAAGTGTCCAAAATTATCCGAACGAGAGCATAAACAAATTTATATTGGAATATAATGATTAAATTATCAGTGGAAAATATTTGTACAAGTTATAATTAATAGCATTTAGTGTGGAGGTTTTTATTTTCGATGATGCTTTGGCATCTGCCACAAGAGCGAAACAACTGTTGACACTCTATCTTAGTAATCTTGTTCCAATTATCCTGAAGAATTTCCCACAGCTCTTCCCCTGTTTTTGGATTCTTCGCTTTAGTCATTTATCAGGGTGTCTTTCACCCATTTCCAATGGGATTCAGGTCCGGACTCTGTGTAGGCTAGTTCATAAAAGTGATGTGCTTCTCTTCCAGGAAGGTTTTCACGTAATTGGCCGTGTAACAGGGAACGTTAATCGGTATGAAAATTTCTGGTTGCACTTCAGAAGCTCGCAGATTATGTAAAGCAAGCTGTCGCAGCAATTTCTTGCACATTTGTGCGTTAACAACGCCTGTAAGCGCACATGAGTCCCAGTGCCTTCCATTGAAATCACAACCCAAATCATAAGACTTCTTCGCTAAACTTCACACTCTTTTTGATGCAATTGACAGATAATCTTTCTCCTTCTTTGCGTCGAACGAAGTTCCTGCCCTCGGATCCGAAGAAATTGAACGCGGATTCGGTACTGAAGTGAACTTGGTTCTATTTGCCATCCGTCTATGTAACGTTCACTAGTGAATGTTAGAAGAACGTTCTTGTTCGTCAGACTAATCAATGGCTTGCCCGCAGGAGTGCGAGCGTGAATATTGTATTCCTCCATCTGACGTGACACAATCTATTTGGGGACATTGATGAGAAAGGTTTCACTAATCTTTCGAGAAACGAGAGAAACGACCCGTTTGCCATTTTTTAAAATCCATCCTTGGCCTACCGCTTGATTTATCAGCCTTACATAAATACGTCTTATCATAGGTTGGCAGAATATTATGAACTGCACTTTGGGAGTGCTTAACATTCTGTGCAATGGCTTCAATTGAAAGACTACCCCGCGGACAGAGAGAGAGAGAGAGAGAGAGAGAGAGTTTACGTATGGACACTATTTTTTTTCTAGTAGATTGCCTTTCTGATATAACTTTCACTTTAGTATTCAAAATATGCATAACATATACCTAAACTAGTTTATACCTTTACGTTATTCTACATCAATTTTAGCACCCTTGGATTTTCTCCAGTAAAACGTATGGAAGATTTTGTCATAGAAATAAGGGCGTTCTTATCTTCTTATACGATGCAGTATATTTGTATACGCGAGTTGGTGGGAAGCGGTAAGTGGCGCCATTACAAGGGTTCCAATTGAAAGACCACCTCGCGGACAGAAAGAGAGAGAGAGAGGTCTCTTGTGGCTTTTGTCATCCGTGAAATTATGTTAATTGCCTCTCCCATCAGCACCAAAATTCCAGAAAAAAAGGAATTTGGTGCATTCTTTTCCTTTGCCTTCATAACCGCCCTCCTCTTGTGACGACGAGTTATATACTAAGGGAAGCTGCTCATTCTTCAATATCATGTAGTTTTTTGAGGTAAACCTGAAGACGTGGGAAGGTCTTTTGTATGGTTGGTTGTTGTAACAGCATTTTTACGCCATATACTCAAACGAAAACGGAAGGAGAAGTATGGAGATCTTAGTGAATGGAAACTGTCATTTCCATTTTGTGCGAGGTCGGAGGTGGCCTGAGCTGCTCAATGGTGCGTTTAAAGGTGGAAATGAAATAGGATGTGGAAATGGTACGTGAGGTGCATACGATGCGATCACCTGTCATTTGTAAACCAGTGCCGTAAACAATAAAAGCCTAAAACGCGCCGATTTCTTCCTTCCATGCGTTTTTGAGGCTCCCCCCCCAAAAAAAAAACGAGGGAGGGATTCGACCCAGGTGGATGGGCTGCGGCTCTCATAGCCGCTTTCAGTTCTCTATGGTTAGGATCGATTAAACTGTTGCTTTTTATAAGCCATGCGGTCGTCTTAATGTGCTTACTCTGAAGGGTACGAATAATTTCTTTCCAAAAAGGAGGAATCGGATCGCCGCCGGCGATCTGCCGTAATGATTGTTGAGACCCGAAACCTTGTACCTATAAGGCTATAAAAGCATGGATCAAGGCTGGGGTTCATGATTAGCACAGGAACAGCTTCCAAAGCCGCGCAAAACGTTCTAACATCATTAGAAAATATTTTTTGTCTTAACAGCGTGGAAATGTACCTACGATGTCCTTAGGGATTTTCTCAAACTGCTTGTACAGTGCGTTGGGGTTTCTTTGTAGCAGATGTAAAATACCCATTTTCAGTTAAAATTCTCGAAAAACGTCAACATTTATCCCCTTAATTGATCCAACCATATTTTTTTGCGTCTCGATGCTCCTCGATCAGAACTAACCTATTTAGGATCACTTCCCTTAGTCAGACGGAGAATGGTTACCTAGTGCTTTTGGAAAGAAATCTTCCCTTACTCAACATCCCTACCCTTCCCAGAAACCTTTATAAAACATGACGGGCGCCATCACAATGAAAAGACAGCAAACGCTGGATGATATGACTCGCTCTGTCGTTTAGACCCAAAACGCCTTAAGATTGCTAAATTAAGATTCACTCGTATGATCGAACATGGAATCGTCGACCCTACTAAAAGTGACTGGTTTTTCCTGATGCATTTAGTTCCTAAGAACTTGATCACGATAGTAGTCGTGTCAGCCACTACAGACAGGTGACCGCCCAAATGAAAGTATATTCATATTATTGTGTCATAAAAGATCAATTTCGTTCCATTTCCCTTCTTCCCTCCTTCACACTGCTCCGAATTGTATTTTCCCCTTCTTTATTACTATTTTCTAATATTCTTGAATATTGAGCTTTAAAGGGCATATTATTATATCCCATGAATGAGGGGGATATTCCCACATTTGCAGTTACGACACCATATGGGCTCTTTGAATTTCCGACTATGCCTGGCAGAATTTGGTCTCGTCATAACTGAAAAAAAATTTGTATTCGCTCAAGAACAATTTTGCTTTATTTATAATATCATTAACCATGAAAGTACTCTTTCCCTTCAGAAAGTAACCGTGATCCAAAAATTCCCAATGAATTAAACTGGAGGGACCTAAAGATCGTATTGGTAAGATATTCTATTACCATAGGTTGATCTCCAATTGCGGTCACATTCTGATTCACTTTTATGCTCTTTTACGTCACCCCCCCAAGTTATTAGATGCGTCTAATCTTGCGAGTGCAGGCTTGGTAGACCATTGGCATACTTCTCAAGTTCTGGCTAACCATAACTTCGACTGCAGCCAAGTATAATGTATTCGGAAGCGTACTAGTTGCAAGAGCGTATGCAATACGAACTTTTAGCCATTTTCTGGAGTGCTGAAAATTTTTTGTTCCGACAGATCACTTTGACACTTAAATCTGCTTCAACAATCCACCCAGAGCGCTAAATTTTGTTTATTAATTTGATGGATTTTCTCGTTGCACATATCTTCTCGCTATTTTCCCTTCCAATTTCTTTTAGTTTTAAGTCTTAATGCTTCCATTTGAATCTTATGTTAATTGATTTGTATTTATGACTATTTTGATCCATTGTTTTATTCATGGTTGCCGTATCTTGCTTGGAACCATAACAAAACTGAATTCTGTTTTCAGAATATCGCTCTTACGTCGTCTTTGGTTTGAAGGCAAGCATAGGAGTGCCTAGTAATTTAATCGTGTTCTGAAACTCCAAAGGTGGGTGGTTGATGGGGAATGGTTGGTACGGTGTGGATAATGAGGTGGAACTCGTCAAGAACAGCTGCAGTTCTTCAGTCCAGACAGAACACTTCGAAGTTTGAAACTACCAACTTCCCCATGCCCCTTCTATACCTCTCTTTTCAAACTCCATTTCGCTGCATCCATTCGTTTTTGTTCTAAGTTTCAGCACTTTCATATTTTTTTAAGATATTAATTGAAATTTTCCAATTTCAACCTCGAGACTTCTTGTTCTTTCTTCTCACTATATTATTCTTAACTAACGAGAGCTTGAGGATATAAGTCCTGCCTTCAATTCATTCTGGAGAGGGTTTTTAATTGTTTTCAAACCCACTGCCATCGACTTGTTCGATCACTTATAGGTTCGACCCTTATTTTGGGGAAAGAGAACTAACAACATTAGAAATCATTAAACGATAGTCTTTTTAGTACAATCACTTTGAAATTCGGGTTGATTTGAACTGTGCTCTCAGTCTGATTTACTCATTTTTTCCTCATTTTATTTCTAATTCCTACTCTTTTCAAATTCAAAATAGCCTGTGGTAATAGCATTTCGTTCCTTAATGAAGCTGAAAATCATTTGGACAATCAAATTTGGAACTTTATCATTCCTTAAATATAGTTCAAGTTAATATAGAACTATCGTCTCAAATTAATTATAATCTTGAAATAAAATCGCAATTGAGCGCCCTTTTAAGGGACGAAACAGTCACTTCCCGCAACTCATCCTTTCCCACGAGCGTATCTCTTTCTGATCTCAAGGATTTCTTAAATGGACTTGGGAGATCCTTCATTTCCGAACCTCCAACCTCTTTTCCTTGTATTTAGTTTCGTGGTACCAGAGTCAAGCTTAACTTCCTCATATTTTTGGCAGAATATAATAATGTCAGGTCCACTCAAAATATTTCTTATTCTAATAAACTCGTTCATTTTAAAAGATACTTAAGAGATTATGCATTTTCCTCCGTTTAGTTGCTCGATAGCTCCAACTCGAATTACACGTTAACAGTAGAATTACTGAAAGCATAAATCTTAAATAAAAACCCGGTAATTGACTCTCATTTGTCTAAATTCTAAATTCATAGCCAATCCAAGGTTCGAATCTCCAAAAATTTAATTTTGTCTTAATGAGATCCGTTCTATTCTTTATGATCTTAAGAGTTATGATTTAAACTTATTTGAGGAAAGTGCCGGTAATTTACGACAAACTACCTTCAATTTTTGAGCGAGATTAAGATTGATTACGAAGGCTGATCACTTTTTTCTTGGCGATATATTTCAAAATTATATTGGTGTTATCCTTGGACCGGAAAACTCAAGAGTTCTCTTGCGCTCCAAAAAGGAAGTTCCAGTCAGAGAAATTATAAACCCCTTCTTAACCCCATCGCTTTCAAACCATTTCTGAATTTCAAAACTTGTATTTGAAGCCTCCTAGAAGTGGAGGCTAGTAAATGAAAGGATAATTTAAACTCGTCACTCGTTCAAGTCAAATTTTGCACAAAAGTTCAAAGTTAAAAACGTCAAATTCTAGTTATGAAATTACATCCTCAAATACTTCTTCAAACTTCAAGACGTCAAATTATAATTATCAAACCTCTAACTCAAATTTCCCTCCTACTAAAATATCCAAGTTCTCATTTCAAATCAAAGTCCAAACTCAAATACCACGTCTAAGGAAAATTCAAATTCCAACTTGTGCAACGGAGCACATAACATGGTGAATAGTTTTCATACGATAGCCCACCTCTTCCTATCGCTATTTAGCACACGTTCTTCTTGCATCTCGTATCTACTCTCTCATCAGTGCCAAATCTGCTAATCGAAAATCCACATTTCTGTTCTGTGGCCTCTAGTCGCCAAATATAATGAAATTTGACAAATGCCGGAGCCGGTGTGATTCTTCGGGCTTCGAGGTTTTTGTCTTATATTGCCACCAACCTTTTGCTCCATACTTTAACTTTGGATTTAGGATTGTGTGGCAAGTTCTTATCAGTGCGGAGCCTTATTGACTTTGCGTCGAAAAGGTCATACATCTAACAAAGCAGGTGTTTCTCTTTGAGTGCTTGCTTGAGGGAAATCTCTTTATGCACATGTACAGACAATAAAAACATCCATAAGTATCAAAACGAATCAGATTGGGGAATAAGAGTCGGTCCTATCCTTCAGGTCCAGTCAAAATTCAGTGAGGCCAATAACTCCTCATATAATCGAGATCTTTTAATCTTTAATATCATTAACAAGTCACAAGTATTCAAGTAGTTCGTATCCGGCGGATGAATATTTCATCTTTGTAAACTTCATTGTTTTACTATTTAGCGTCGCTTTCTTGGGAGCATGTCCAGTATTGCTTCAGACTCTGAAGAGGGTACGTTTTCGATGGTTAATACTGATAATTATATATATATATATTTTTTTTTTCTCTCGCCTGTAGCCTCGCATCCTCTTTATGTGAAATTTATGTTTTTCAAGTTAGGTTAGCTAACCTCACCACCCTTATTTTTTATATACAGGGTGCGGCAGAACCGATTGAGGAGTTATAAAAAGTAATGGGGTATATATAGACGGTACGCCATATTTGGGGGGTACATTCCCGAGGGGACCCCTCGGGAGCTTTGTCCAGGGAAACGAACAATTCCTCGGAAACCGGCAAGGGGACACCTCCCTCCCCCCTCCTCCCTCCGAGCATTGACTCCTCAAAACTGCTCAATCGGTCCTGCCGCCCCCTGTACTTTGTCCAGTTCACCTAATTTTCACAGGTTACCATTCTTCCTCAGTCAACAATGGCGGCCCCCGACAAACTTGAATGTGTCACAGGCTATGGTATACTTCAGACTGAATAAATGAGCCCACTGGTGCGTTAATATACCCAATCTAACATAACCTGGTTACAAGTGGGGTCAGGTCAAGTTTATTATCCATACAAATTGAAACCCAACTTGAAAGGTCAGAAGACTTGACAACAAGGCTCCAACAAGGAATGAACTTGGTACCGAAGATAAAAAAAATTGTAATAAATTATGTTGGAACTATAAAACAAGATCAATTACTCTACATAAAAAGATTACAAAAAAAAACAAGACAATTTATTAAAAAGGATTCGGACATCAAGTTTGAACGACGGAACTTCAACCGATTAAACAACACTAAGAAGCCTATTACAAAGCCTTGTTGTATCAGGGACAAAACACTTAGAGTATTGAATAGTGTTATAGTTTATACTGGACACCAGGGGCATGGTACTTGTAATGTACTTTTGGTCTCTTCATACCTTGAGGAAGCTCTTGATTTTGGTCGTGAAGCTCGAATGTTGGGTCTAGGGTTTATTGCAGTTGATATTATAAATTTTATCTCTGGTGTTCCTCAAGGTAGTATCTTTAGAGAACAACTTGTTTCGTATGTTGATGATGCCACATGGATGACAATTTCAGGTTTTCTGTTGCTGAGTCTCTGAATAGACCTTAAAACATATTAATGAGTGATATAAGTTATGGGATATGAAGTTATACTGCATACACAGATAACTAATTTGCCGAAAGATGCCATAAACCTATTTTTAAAAAAAATTGGAATAAGAAACTTAATAACACACAAGTTTCTATCCAGGAATTTCAAATGTAAATCGGTCGCAGGAGACCAGACTGGTACGCAATGCTCTAAACAAAGGAGAATAAACTAATTGAAGCACTTTAACATAATAGTATCATCACCAAACACTTTAGCAGAATACCATTTATTTTTTGTAAATTCCTGGTGTAACATTCCGGATGTTTCTCAAAGTAAGTTTATTATAAACAGTTACACCAGGAATTTTGAATGAGTTACAAGTACCTAACAGAGTATTACCAATCTGTAAATCTGGAGGCTGTGGATAAGGTTCCTGTCCCTACTAATAATCATGTTTTTAGTTTGGGGGAGATTTAACTTCATAACCCATAATTTACATCACTCATTAATATGTATAAGATTTCTATTCAGCGACTCAGCACAGAAAACCTGAAATTGTCAACCATGTGGCATTATCCACATATGAAACAAGTTCATTCTCTAAGCTTAGGCAGGTAACTTGTATAAATAATAAAAAACAGAGATAAAAGTTCTAATATCAGTTGCAATAAACTCTAGACCCCAACATTCGTCCTTCTCGAGCAAAATCAAGAGCTTCGTGAAGGTCTGAAGAGATGGTCAAAAGTGCAGTACAAGTACCACGACATTTGCGGCACCAGAACTATAAGTCATGAAGTAAATGGTTACTCTCAACAAATTTACAAAGAGGTTTAAACCTCGGGTTTTCAATTATATTTGAAAAAATCGGAGTAATGAAGATTGGGCGATATTCAGCAGGGTCGAATGCTGTCAACCTCACAAATTCTAAAAAAAAAAAATACCCAGGACCAACTAATTTACGTAATAAAGCAGAGATTTTTTTGGCTAATGCATATGCATTTTTTTTTTTATAAAATCACGGAAAAATACTGACCTGGTTCCATATCCCACCACAGTTATCCAAGTGAAGAAGTTAGTTGAACTCACAGACGTAAATGCCAAGAGCTTAATTTTGGTTAAGAAAAACAAGTTAGTGGTAAATTAATGCTAATTTTACACTTTTTCCTGTCAAATATGCCAGCTAAAAGGTCAGCCTTCTCTTTTGGACAACGTGTGATGTTGCTATCAGCTTTGAGTAGAGGTGTCATACTCGGATAAATAACAACAAGAGCAAACTTAAAGTAGCCCACGACTTATGAGGTTGGTTAGTAGAAGAATGGACTTATTGTGCATATACTGTTATTATATTATCTCCCTGTTGCATCATAAATAGATTGAGCTTCTGTTCTTAATAAAAAATATATATATACCAAGGTAAATAAATCAAAAGGCTAATAATTTGCCTTTTTATATTTCTTTTATTTATTGAATATTGCATTTATATTTGCGTATGTGTATTTAAAGGCCCAAGGAAATGGAAATTGATAAAACAAGCCGGAAAAACGCTAAGGGAATATTACATGAACCAATTAAAGCTTAAGAAGGAAAATGGGAGATGTAGAGAACGGAAAGATAGGGAAAACTATTTTAACCGTTATATAAAAATAAATAAAGAAGTTGGATTTGAAACTGTGTCAGCAAGCGCTCATCGCTTATATGACCACCACGGTCATCACCAGAGCTACCATCCTCAACCTCCAAAAGGTTGATTCAAGAAGCCTTTGAAATAACGAAGTGTAGGTTTTTATCCAGTGAGAGACAAGACAAGTGTTTTTCTATTGGTTCATGTAATATTCTCCTTAGCGCGTTTCCGGATTGTGTTACCAATTTCGATTTCCTTGGGCATTTAAATACATCTCTATATCACGTGTCATGTGATTTTCAATTATTTGCGTATGTATGTATTGCTAGTTATGTGACTTATTTCTACATTTCACGCACTTTCTCACAGTTTGGTATTTTGGTAGAGATTTTATCTATATGTCTTCACCCTTTTTGTACCTGCTTTTAATCCTTCTTTTCTATTTTATCATCTCACTGTGTTTTGTATCCTTTCGTTGTACATATGGGGAGCGTCGCTTATTTTTCTCCTATATAGGGTAGCCCCCCCCCCCAAAAAAAAAAGTGGACCCTTTTTGAGAAGCAGTATCTCAATAACCATTGCAGCTAAGGGCATGAAATAAAAAGTGGAAAATGACTCCTTTATCTATAAATAATAATTTATTGTAAAATTGGTCCTAGTGATTTAATGAGTCAATTAACCATTGAAAAAATAATGTAAAAAACATGTATTTAATTTTTCCTTGATTTGCGAGAAGGCAAAAAAAAAAAAAACACAACAAAATTTGGGGAGAAAAGGCAATATTAGGTTAGCATATACGCTGTGGCTGACCATAAAGGAGAGGATATTGGAGTAATCATTAAAATTTAAATTTTCTTTAAAATTTTGAACTTTTTTAAAGGTTGCAATTTAGAAAATAAAAAAACCATGATTTTACTTTTTTTTTAAAGGCAAATGTACTCATTTAATGATATTAAGACGATTTTTACAAGGAATAAATATTTATACTGGGTATTTCATAAGTCCAGGACACCTCACATACAACTTTTGTATAAAAATGTCATTAATTGTACAAAAGTTGTACGTGGAGTGTCCTGGGACTTTTGGACCACCCTGTAGATAAGGGATTCGTCTTCCATTTCTTTTCTTTTTCATTTCATGTCTCTAGCTGCAATGGTTACTGAGATATTGCTTCTCGAAAACGGTCCAATTTTAGGGGAGGGAGGGGGGGGCACCCTGTATATATAATTTTTGCAAAATAATTCTTTACGTTTTCCTTGAGAATATATATATATATATATATATATATATATATATATATATATATATATATATATATATATATATATATATATATATATATATATATATATATATATATATATATATATATATATATATAAATAAAACTCTAATCTAAATTCAAAAGATCATTACATTGTATAGAATCCCAGGGAGCTTTGAATTTCAAATAAATTATGGAAGCAAAGGACAGATTTGGGGACAAATGGCTATATTTTAATGTTAGGTGAAACAATGATATGATCAAAAGTGCAGAAGTCCCATAAGGGTTCATCACCTAAAAATAGAAAATTCATAGAGAGCAGATAATAGCGCAGCTAATCGTTAATCCGTTAAAACTTTAGCGGAAGTTAATGCTAAAGCATTAAAGTTATTATCATCATCATCATCATCATCACTAACTCTATAATTTAAGAAGGGGATTTTTTTGAGTATTTAAATAATAATTTCATCTTTGTTTTGTTATGACTTATGTTTTTTATCAGTTATTTCTAATAATTCCTTTATAATATCAAAAAACAAAATGGTGAAGTTCAGAAATAAATATAAGTATCGAAATTTTGAGAATTTTTTAAAACCCAAAGAATTACAAATGGTGAAGTTCGGAAAATTTATTTTTATATATCTTCTTCTATAACTATATTTTATCAACGTGATAATTTGAAAAGGCGGAAATTTAGTTAGAATTCCTTTTTAAAATTATTATAATTGGCGAAGTTCAGAAAATTTATAAAAATTTAACCGTGGCTGCTTTTTTTTCGATTTTAATCTTAGTAGCGAAGCGCAAGCCTACCCCATAGGGGATGGCGAAACCATTGCCTGGTTGCATTATTATAAAACAATGCAGGAAACGGTGGTTTTCCTAAAACTACATAAAAAAAGGCCAAAAATTATAAAGTACAAAAATATGAGAAAACAGAAACTTTTAACCAATTAAAGGTGGCCACTTCTGTAGAGAAGCCAAATGGAGGACCAACATTACTTGTCACAATGGCAAAGTCAATAAAGAGTGGGTCAGCGCAATTGACAGGGTTGTGAGTGGTTTGAGTAATCAATTGATAAAAATCCGATGGTGTGGCAGAGTCAAGACAATCAGTGGGGCAGACAGAGTTCGACCAGTCTCTATAAGGAGTTACAAGGAATTGAGGTACCTAAAAAGATATTTCTGCCCATACCGAGGAGGTACTCGCTTTAAAAAAAGCCCTAACCTACAGCTTTTATATGAGTATAGAACAGATTAAGGCTCTCCCCACCCACCTCTCCCACCCGAAACTTCGGGCAAGAAAAATTGGAAAAGATACTTGATTGTGCTCGAAAAAACAAAACACAGTCAGGAAATTTTTATAGTAAAGCTGAAACCTATCTATTTAATGGTTTTATTTGCACTTGGCGGTACTATTTTGAGCTGCTTCTTGACTACGCTAACTTTTCGATAGTAACATTAATTAACATTTGTGATATTGCATTTCAATACTTTAAGTTTCTGATAACTTTGTCTAATCTTTTTTTAAACGTTTCTACAGTTTTGCTCGATACTATTTCGTCCGTCAGCTGATTCCACACTTTAATTATTTTATATGAAAAAAATCCGCAAAGGGTTGTTCTAAAGTACTTGGGAACAAGCCTCATGCCATTGTTCGAGTATAATTTTTATTTAGTTCGAACCAGATAGTGTTGTTGACATTTTCTATCCCTCTCAAAATTTTGTATACTTCGATTACAAAATAGGTTTCTAAGCGAAATAGATTTAACTTTTCCAGTCGTTTTTTGTAATTGTAATTTTTTAAATTTGGAATTAATTTTGTCGCTCTGGCTTCGACCCTATCCAATCTCTCAATGTCTTTTTTTATATATGGCAACCAAACCTGCTCACAGTACTCCAGGTGGGGGGGGTCTTACTGAAGCATTATACGTATTCAAGATTGTTTCATTTTTGTAGCTAAATTGGCTTTTAATATAAGTTAGTATATTTAAGGCTTTCTTTTCCAATTCTACACATTGCTAGGAAAATTTGAGATCACTGGTTACGTAAATGCCTAGGTCTCTTTCTTTTTCTGTGTATGTCATTGTCCTATCAAATATCTTGTATTCAGCTTTGGGATTTTTGTTGCCTATGTGCATTATTTTGCATTTATCAAGGTTTAAAGGCAAATCCCACTTTACAGACCAGCGCGTTAAAAATCTCCAATGAAAGTTAAGTCAATTTAAACTCTCCAATTAAAGCCAAGAAATTGCAAAATCTCCAATTAATTAAAGCTGAGTCAATTGGAAATCTCCAATTAAAGTGAAAGCCTAGTCATTTTAAAATCTCCAATTTAAGCGGAGTCTTTTAAAATCTACAATTAAAGCGGATTCATTTTAAAATCTCCAATTAAAGCCGACTCAATTTAAAATCTCCAATTAAAGCCGAGTCAATTTAAAATCTCCAATTAAAGCCGAGTCAATTTAAAATCTCCAATTAAAGCCGACTCAATCTAAAATCTCCAATTAAAGCCGACTCAATTTAAAATCTCCAATTAAAGCTGACTTAATTTAAAATCTCCAATTAAAGCCAACTCAATTTAAAATCTCCAATTAAAGCTGACTCAATTTAATTAAAGCCGACTCAATTTAAAATCTCCAATTAAAGCTGACTCAATTTAAAATCTCCAATTAAAGCTGATTCAATTTAATTAAAGCCGACTCAATTTAAAATCTCCTATTAAAGCCGAGTCAATTTAAAATCTCCAATTAAAACTGACTCAATTTAAAATCTCCAATTAAAGCCGACTCAATCTAAAATCTCCAATTAAAGCCGACTCATTTTGAAATCTCCAATTAAAGCCGAGTCAATTTAAAATCTCGAGATCAATTTAAATAGGATTGCAACTTTTGATTTATCCATTTCACTCATGTTTAATTTTTAGGACCTTTGGTTAATCCAGTGTATCAGGCGTTGGATTATCACTCTTAGGTATTGGGACCTATTCCCAGTGAATGCAGACACAAGAATTTCGACAGTCGCAGGAAGCTCGCCGCAGTATACCGAGCTTGACGGAGGTGTGAAAGCATCTCCATCCACATATTATGTCATATCATAGCCAATTACTGTCTCTTCGATTTAACTTCCTTTACGCACACACATCACTCTTCCGTCGAGGAACCTGCCGCCATATCCGCATTCCCGTTTAGCCTGAACGAGTGACCTTGCTTTGGGCCATGGATGGCTCATTGTTCCCTCGTTGGTTGCAAGAAGGTACTACTTTCTGCACCCCGCCCTACCAACGAGGACCATCCCCTAGTGCCCGCTGACTGGCTAGTGTTTGTCATTCAGATCCAACGTCCGCAGTTGGACCTGCGGCTATATATATACTTCACATATTTTCACTTCATCTTTCTTCACCACTTTTTTTACAGGTCTCTGCTTACAAACCTGTTGAGGAAGATGCCCTCGTCGTTTTTCACTTTTAATTAAATAATAATGTCATTCTGATCGTTATCCGAGTTTCATTCTCAGGTGTGGGGACCTCGTCCCCTCTTTTGCCCCCAATTTTCCATTGATATCAATTGATATAAAATTAAAAACCATATGAGAGAAAATGGAAAACAACAATATTAATTTGCCTCCAATTTTTCCTTGCGCACATGCATCATCACTCTTCCGTCCCCGAATCTGCCGCCGTATCCACATTCCTATGTTCCAGTGATATCATTTTGTATAAAATTAAAAACCATTTGAGAGGAAATGAACCTCCCCCAACAAATTTTTAATTTGATAGAAAATTAAAAACCATTTGAAAAAAACACTTGGTAGAAAATTAAAAACCATTTAAGAAAAAAAACACTTGGTAGAAAATTAAAAACCATTTTAGAAAAAAACCACTTGGTAGAAAATTAAAAACCATTTGAGAGAAAATGAAACTCCCCACCAATTTTCAATTTGATAGAAAATTAAAAACCATTTGAGAGAAAATGAAACTCCCACCAATTTTAAAATTTGATAGAAAATTAAAAACCATTTGAGGAAAAACCCACTTGGTATAAAATTAAAAACCATTTGAGAATATTACACTTGGTAGAAAATGAAAAACCATTTGAGAAAAAACACTTTGTAGAAAATTAAAAACCACTTGAGAAAAAAAACACTTGGTAGAAAATTAAAAACCTTACCTTCTTCTACATTTTCGAGTTCTTTCAAAAATTTGTTCAAATAATATCCTCCTTCAACGGGAGACTTTCGCCGAATCATTGAAGTCATTTTGTCGTCAATGCAAACCAATCACAATTAAAAAGTGGGTCAAGCTTCAACAAATCGTCCGGAAGACAGTTAAAATTAAATATTATAGAGTATTATTAAACTCATTTTACTAGTCTTTTCTTATAGATTATGAACAGCTGGTAAATTGTCTACTGGTAGATATGGGGTCTTAATTATACGATTAGATGGCTTAACTTGAGCCTCTTGCTTTCGCAAAGAAGTAGACTTCTTCGGTGAATGGCGTCGGAAAACAAGGTATTGTTGGCCACTGGGTTCAGTCTCCAACGCAATCCAGATGCCAACAATGGCGAGAGAGAGAATTAATAATTCAAAAAGCATTTTTTTCTCATTTTTAGAGTTCCATTGAGGCTATGAAACGTTTCGAGGCATTGCGAAACTCACAAATCATTGACAGTCAGATGGGAGATAGAAACACGGGACTGAATTTGAAGAAAAGTTTCCTTTCATTAAATGTCTTTGAAAAGGATATATGTATTCCTTAAGCTACACTCAAGTGTAGGTTTTACCCATGGAAGTACTAGGCATAGCTTCCTGACTAACTAGGCTTTGCTTTGGCCGATTGCCCATACAAATATAACCAGTAATAACACCTACCAGAATGGCAAAAAGTAAAAATAGGACTATTTCCACCCCCACATCCATCTTAATAATTGTATCAAGAACGACAATCTTAGTATAGATTAATCTGTTTCTCAGTTCAGACAATCTAACACAAACATAGGCTCTTCTCTGCCGATAGGCTTACTCCATCAGAGTGTGTGTGTGGGGGGGGGGGGTATTTGTTTATAACCATTAATCAATATTAAACCTTTCTTTCAGTAATTTTTTTTTACACTTTGGCTGCAATGGTATGTAAGTCCGTAGGGAGAGAAGTAATAACCGATGCACCTAATACAAAGTGCATCTTTGAACTGATCTGAAGAGATATACGTTCCACTTCTTCGTCACATGGTCGCATATTTACCACTAGCTTTTGAGGCTTGAGTCCCACAAGCTTGGGTTGTTGGGTTTTTTTTTTCGAATTTTAAAGGCGCGACCATTTTAAGGGCATTATCAACGCGGCCGAATCATGTATTGATTGTTATGAGAGATCCCCAACAAAAGTGATGGATGTAGAGGAACCACGGCTCTAACCTCAGGCATTGGGGCCAGAAGGAAAAACTACGGATATTGTAGCAAGAAGGGCACACAAGAGTCCCTCAAGGGGTTTGTATGGCAGATTGCGTGCACGCCCTACCCCATCGATCGCAATTGCGTGCCCTCCAGGCCTCAATACTTCCACACATGTTCGTTTCCTCCATCTTCGCCACTTTTTTACACTTCTCTCTTTACAGACCTTTTTCGGGAGATGCCCTCGTTGGTTTTATCTTTAGATTTAATTTATGAGTCTGAGGGTACACAATTTTCAAGTGGCTAACTTATCATCATCATCATCACTAACTCTATAATTCAAGAAGGGGATTTTTTGAGTATTTGAATAATAATTTCATCTTAGTTTGGTTATGACTTATGTTTTTTATCAAAGTTATTTCTAATAATTCTTATATAATATCAAAAAACAAAATGGTGAAGTTCAGAAATAAACATAAGTATCGAAATTTTGTGAATTTTTTAAAACCAAAAGAATTACAAATGGTGAAGTTCAGAAAATTTATTTTTATATATCTTCTTCTATAACTATATTTTAGCAACGTGATATTTTGAAATGGGGGAAATTTAGTTTAGAGTTCCTTTCTTAGATTAAGCTTTCCCCGTAGGGGGAGAGTGGCTAAGCCATTGCCTGGTATACACATTTTTTCTTAATATAGCATCTTAGTTTGGTTATGACTTATGTTTTTTTATCAAAATTATTTCCAATAATTCTTTTATAATATCAAAAAACAAAATGGTGAAGTTCAGAAATAAATATAAGTATCGAAATTTTGTGATTTTTTTAAAACCCAAAGAATTACAAATGGTGAAGTTCAGAAAATTTATTTTTATATATCTTCTTCTATAACTATATTTTAGCAACGTAATATTTTAAAAGGGGGAAAATTTAGTTTAGAGTTCCTTTTTTAAATTAAGCTTCCCCCGTAGGGGGAGAGTGGCGAAGCCATTGCCTGGTATACACATTTCTTTTTAATATAGCAAGTTGTTTAACGCCATCCTTCACCTGCCATCGGGTATATTCAAACAGAAAAAAAATGCAAAAGAAGTTTTTAACAGAAGTGGTGAGATTGGGGGAAGTGAAAATGTGGGTACAATGCCCCCTCCCTCGGTAAGGCAGAGGTTCTCATAGGTGTAAACATGCCCTCCTTCCTTTCTTGCGAGGGGTTTTCACGTATTGACAAAAAAAAACAAGAACATAAATCAGAACAAAGAAAGAAATGTTGCATATCTGTTGTGGCCTGGCATTTAATTGTCAAGCGACAGCTGACAACTCTTCACTCAGCGTTCCAGAGCGCCATCACACGCGAGGGGCACGTGGCAATTCTCTCATCTCTCTCCATCAACTTTAATACCACGTGATCTCAATGGTGATAAAGCAAGCTGTTGAACAAAATGCTAGTCGGCTAGTCTAATTCTCTCCTGAATATAGCGGACAACCGAGTTCGCTTATATTGATGAGGGAGGGACATCATGCGACTTCATGGTTCAAAGAGTTCAGTCCCCATTTTTTTTTCATATTTTACTTCGGATTCGCTGATTCATTGGAAGAAACTAAAATTCGAAACATCTCCGTTCGTAAAAACCATGTATGAAAATCGTAGGTAAAATACATACTGCAATACGAACCTCGTTGCGCTGTTGTGTTACCAATAATCTGAATAACCCTGCCAATATATACAGGAAAAAGTGTTTTAATTACTAGTCTTCACTTGTAATATGTGGTTGGCTGTCCTTTAGCATTAATAACAGCTTCAATGTCTCGAAGAAATGATTCATGCAGTTGTCGGACATTATCTAGACGAGTTTCCTCTAGCAAAACCTGGATTAGCTCTTTCAGAGACGCTGGTAAATGGAATTGGTTCTTTAGTTGCTGCTCTAATTGACACCACAAAGGGTCAAAGGGTAGTCTAATTTTTCCCATTCATTTAAACTCGTTTTTAATTAATTTACCGGAATGAATGTGTGCATTATCATCCTCAAAGTTAGCACTGCCAGTGGGATAGAGCGTTTGCACCATGGAGAGCACCTGGAGAATCAAAATTGGCAGATAGTTTTTTAAATTCCCCCTAACATGCAGTGCTACTACTAGACGAAAGGAATTTCATGATATTGCCCTACAAATCAACACCCATCCACATCGAGGCTTAGCTGTCGGAATAAGACACAGGATCATAAACTTCTTTAGACTCATCTAGACTTAATTAAACTCTGCTAGAAAATGGAAATAATGTAAAAGAATATTTGTGCGGATATATCCCATTGTTTAATTCTTATGGTCTATACACCCCTGTTAAGACGCCTTATGTTGACTTTGTTAAGCAAAAAATTGGCCATTGCAGCTTTTCTGAAATACCCGGCTTCGCGAAGCTCTCGAAGAACAGTCTTAGTCGAGACATGAGTAATCTCTGTAATTACATTTGAAGTTGTGGTTCTTTGACGCTTCGATAATTCCCTTTAGAATATTACATTTCTATCGCTGAAATTTTTCTTTCGTCCGCTATTGCTTTTGTCGGAACTTGTCTTTCTGTTTTTCAAAAGCAGTTATGATCTAGATCCTCTAGAAATATTAAACATTTGTGGGAGAGTGGGGAGGGCGTTCTTACAAATGATCCAGACATTCAAGCTCCTACAATCTTTCCTCTGAAAGACCTAAAAGGCCATTCATATTATTATAAGGTACATACGAGTATAATTAAATTCTGAAAATTATGTTTACAGCGTAACTTCGTTTTCTAACAAGTACTACATTTAGACAGTTAGAAGAAACACTAACCAACCTACAAGTATATAAACAATCTAGATGCGCCACACTCAGATATACCTCATCTGCTGGCACCCCGGCACTGATAACTATAACACAAACAAACTCGAAACA
The DNA here is from genome assembly GCA_963969495.1 of Ceratothoa steindachneri. Classification (NCBI taxonomy): domain Eukaryota; kingdom Metazoa; phylum Arthropoda; class Malacostraca; order Isopoda; family Cymothoidae; genus Ceratothoa; species Ceratothoa steindachneri. Next base: position 33,325,182 of record OZ018338.1, read on the forward strand.
ACACGAAATAAATTCCTTAGAACATTCACTGGCTGTACACGAACCATACTCTCGCCCCACTTACAATCAAAAACCAAAACTCTCTCCAAACATATACACTTAAACATGATAGATAAACAATTCTACATCAAGACACGCTACCAATCCCAACCTGCCCTAGCCTCACACAACCTTAATCCAAAAGACCAACAAAGCAACAACTTGAGCGCATTTAAACAGAATCTACACTCTACTACCCTTTTTCGTGATGGCGGCAAGGGAGAATGAAGCAATGGCGGCCACACTATACACACCTGATACAGCTGGATCCTGAAAACTATATCATTGCCGTCCACATCTAATGTTCTTGGTCGTGTGTGGCAGGAATTGGAGTAGTCCCTAGATATTTGGAGGTGAGGTTTACACAGACAACTAGAGAACTCAGGTAAACAAACGTAAATAAAACTTTAAGAGTCGCTTTTAATTTTTTCAATTTGCTGTCCGTTTGATAGCTTTAATCATGTTTCGTTGTAAAACTGCAAAAAAGCGCACCATGACTTTGAAGATAATTTTATCCCTTCATACTCCTCTTGCTTCATCCTAAAAGGTAATTTTTCATTTGCATTCTATATAACAAAAAGCTTCCATCTGTTAAATTCATTCGAAGAGTTCTGAATAAAGCGAAGCCAGCAAGTAAAAACAGTCTGGCATTAAAAAATTGGCCACCATTGAATTGTATTTTAGCATTTTTATTTTCCTTATTTTGAAAAACAAAAGTTTTGAGACAACAACTTTTTTGATTCACAAGTACAATACTAGTTTCGGACCATCACACTCCATCTTTCAGTTGCACAAAGACTGAAAAAATATTACCTTAACACATTCCTTATATACTAAATGAAAGAGAAAAGGAGAAAGAGAGAGAGTGAGAGAGAGAGAGAGAGAGAGAGAGAGAGAGAGAGAGAGAGAGAGAGAGAAGATAACTTCAAACAAGAGAAAGAGCAACACGCGCAAAAAAAAACATGGAGGAAATATTTAGGTATAAGGAGCAGCTGGCTCCTCTTAGGGTTCAAGTGATACCTATTTGGGATGCGATAGGCGACCTAAATTTTGAAATTCCCTTTCGACAGATTAAAATTTAGGAGATAATCGGTTAGTGCGGATTCAACTACCTCTTAGTGGGACTCGGGCATTTGATATACTCGTATGTATATAAATTCCGTTTTGTCCCAATCAACACTGGTTGGTTGCACGCATATGTTGAATGAAGTATTGCATTGAACATGTTGCCCGTGTGCACATAATATTTGTGTTCATAAATCATCTGCGATGTGCTACGTCCAGTTTGTCTTATAAACATTTCATCACAATTTTCAAATGAAATTTTATATTCGCCTACTTTCTTAGGGGAGGGGGGGGGAGGCTTATTCTGGATTAGTTCACTTTTAACCGAGTTGGGAAAGCTAAAGACTATCGTGAGGGACTTTTAGTCACATGCATGAGGCTCTATAGATTGATATGTCGGTCCGTAGGTAGGTCGGTCAGATGGTAACCGTTTTACTTTTCACTGAGTTTGGAGGTAATAACATCGTAACTATTCGGACGATTCTAACGAAATTTGAAACCCTTATATTGTTTTACATTCGCTTTCAAATGAGGTTAGTCTAGAAATTATTAAAAGAAAACTAATTATGGGTCGGATTGACCCACTTTTTGAAAGTTTTGAAGGTCATAAGTCAAAATAATTGTTGGCCTTTTTTTTTCTTTCTCAAATACTAAATAAAATATAGTTATTCTTCTGTTTATAATTGAGCACCAACTCTTTAGTGGTGCAAACTAATATTCGATCCCCTGCATTACTTTAATTTCGTTCTGGTTGGTTGGTTGGTTGCCCTTCAAGTAGTTCCTCAAGAAAGTCAGGCTCGTGTCATCCAAGTCTGACTCATAATCCTCGTCAGTATTTTACACTCACGTATCCAACTCATTCCTGATTCGCTGGTTCTTTTCAAATGGTATTTACCAAACCTTCCGCTCACTCTCATGTCAACTATGCTCAATTTTTTTTTTCAAAATCAGAGATCATCACTTTTTTTTTTTTAATCTTCTTTAGAAAAAGTCGTGACTTTTTACCCAAAGGCAGTCGATCAACCATTGTCATTTAAGGATCATCTTAAGTATAGGGATCTCAAGGTTTTAATGATAAGCCCCTTTCCCATAGAGTGCTGACGACGCGAATCAACACCGCCTAAAAACTACCCAAACATGAAGCCGCCCATCTTTTTTCCACTCGCTAAATTTCCCCATTCATACCGATGGGGTCCTTTGTGCTGGAGGGTCTCATTTACTTAAGCCCTGTTCCTGAGCAGAATACCCCAAATATGCCCTTTTCGCAAATCTCCCCCTGTGTACACATCTTATTATAATGATCCTAGCATGTGTGTGTGTTTCCGTCTATGTACGAGTATTTAAAAAAAATGTGAAATTATTATTTTCTTGCACACCAATTTTGAATGTGTTGTGAAATAAAATACTTTTTTCTTTCGTACAATTTCTTAATTTTGTGAGCAAGGTGAACAAACGCCGCAGGCCTAGCAAAAAATGCCCGTAGGGCGGATTTTACTACTATTACAAAATATCATTCAATTTTCAGTTATCCTTTTCCCTCTCAAACAATGAGTCACAAAACCATCACACCCTTTACACTGTGTTTTACCACTTCGCACCCCCTGACACGCTTGTATATTCTGTTTAAAAATTACATTTCGTTCGACTAAATTTGACGTTTCGCATAACAAAAACCCCCGCCCCGCAATATCTCATCTCCAAATAAATGTATTTATTTAAAAAAAATAATCAACTAGATTTTGGCTAAGAGATAACAGTTTACTCAAAGTAGCCGCTCTCATCTTCCACCAGGGCCTTACGACGGCTCCGTAACTTGGCGCATGCGTTCCTCACTATCTCCCTGGGAAGATCCTCGTGCGTGCCTTTCTTACCCAAGCACCACACATAATAATCCATGTGATTATAATTGTGGGATCTAGGAGGCCAGAAAGTGGGGCTGGTGAAGTCGTAGAAATTCTCCGATAACAAATTCTGGCTCTCTCTGGAGGTATGGCCTTCCAGCAGCAATCCTCTCCAGCCATAGTTTGACCACAATCTCCAGCATCTCTACATAGCCGTCTGAATTGTGAGCCAGCCTAAGAGCCTGCTCAAAGATGTGGGGTGGCATGGCGTCACCCTCACTGGATACACACCTACAGGCCATAACAGTTTGGGGGAACTTGGTCTTCATGATATGTGGAACGTATCATGGATTGTAGGCAAGCAAGCTGTTGTTCTGTGTTATTTAACAAGTCCTAGCAGAAGTTCTTTTCATCTGAGAAGAACCAGATCGTTTCCAGCTCAACAGGATACTTCAGCTTGTTCGGGAGTTTTTTTGCCTTCGTCAAGGGGTTTACTTTGGCTATGACTGTCAGAATTTGTTACTTGCGCCTCTTGTACGAGTGGTAGCGAATATACTCATTCAGACACAGCTTCATGGTGGCGACTCCGACACCCATCTCTCTCGCCAAATCTCGGATTCCCTTGCTCGGGTCTTTCATCACCTCCTGCAGTTGTTGCATGAATTTCGGTGCGAGAACGCAATAGGAACGCCTGCTGTGTTTATTTCTGCTGGCCACAGCTTCATAGTCTCCGTTGCAGCTGCGTATGTCACGTCTTACAGCCTTTATAGTGTTAAAAGTGTGATAGGATTGCCTGAGGCTGCCGCGCCTCGCTTTTATCACATATTGGTACTCATGCTTCCCACGTGTATTATGCGAGAAGAGAGTAGCATGGCGTTCTTATGGCCCTAACATTTCCCGAGTCTTATCTTCCCTCCGCCCAAGTTTAATCAAGGAGGTTCAATCCCCCGTTTGCCTGCAGGCGTCGATCTGGCCAGATTGAGTTAGGCTTATGGGAAGATAAGAGTGTTCAAATCGCTAGCGGGAAATTCCATGGAAGTCCCCCATTGCCCCATACCCCGAGGGGCTGGCTCCGGCTATTTATGCGATAGAATTTCGCATTTGAATCAAATCCCGATTATCTTCATCAGCCATCAAGCCGATCCGGTCTCCCTTGTGCACCTAGGAACTCTACCTCGAGAACCCCCTTATTGTCCAGAAGAGGACAATATCCTTGAGTGCCAAGGTTTGTGCCCCTCGAGACGCCAAGTCAACAGGGCACCCCCCTGTTGTTCAATTGTTCAGAAGAGAACAACTTTAGAACAGTCAATGTTCTTCGAGCCCGTTCGACAAGAAACGGTTCTCGCTCCCCTGATATCACGTCAGTGGTAATATAATTCCCCCCTTTTAACGTTCTTCAAGAGAACGCTTGGTTACCCCCAATAACCTCAACTGTTCACCCAGAACATCTCCGGTATCCTGTCTCAAGGATCGCTCGTACTTCCGAGCCCCACTTCTCTCCCACTCCTCGAAGTTTGTACTTTCCCCCTCGTTAAGGACAATCCCTCCCCAAAAAAACCTCCTCCTGGGAAGGAAATCGCCAGTCGGACCAAAGCCATTCCTTCAAATCGTCTTCATCTGCACGCCGACCTTATAAATACGTAAGCTACGAATTGCATTTAATTATATATTTAACTTTGTGCCAACGTAACTCCGTGCTTTAACACGGATTTAGCCAACCCTTTCCCTTCTTGTTTGTTTTGTCATTTAAATCCCTCTAAATCTTAATCCACCGCTTAGTCAAATTTATCCTATGACCTTTTCATTTCATGTGCATCTCCCATTTTAATCCCCGGTCATGTAAATATTTTTCCATGTGTTATTTTTGTTAGTTTAATTAATAAAATTCTATTTTATTAATGCTTGCAATATTATTTATCCTTGGGCTCCGTTCCACTTTTTAAGTATATTGAAGATAGATAAGCCCTCTCCAGGCCTATTTATTAATGTAGAATAATACTCGACCATCTGATTAAATCCCCGCACTCAAATATAGAATAATCCCCACAAAGAACAGATATATAGTATATCGTCGGGAGCCTTTTCTACGACACAGAGCATTGCGCACTAGTAATGCTGTCGGCAGTTTGATACCCAGCGTAAATGTAGGTAAGAAGTTTTTTTCCAATATTCAGATGACTGCCACTCTTTCATGTCAGCGAATTTTTTCTCGACTAAAGCTTTACTCCGTATGCTCTCCAACGCTGTAGACTGTTCACCGATACGTTAGCCTGTTCCTGAAAAAAGGAGACATTCAAAATTTTCAAACTTAGACCAAATACCTTGAATATTTCCACCAATTCTTCTATACACACCCATTCCAAAATACACTGTAAATATGTTATTTTTATGTTTATAATCGAACACGATCTCTTTAGAAGTACAAACTAATCCTTGCGCCCCCTCATTCACACCAAAAATACCTCTACCTAGTCATTCTTCCTTATCTCCACCTCTCCCACATCAAACACCCCTCTCCAAACTGTCCTTATCTACTACCCTCCTCCGAGATCTTTCCTTTCCCCATATCATAGCCTTACTTCTATATACTAACCTTGGCTCCAGCACAATTTCATGCAGCTTCTTGGCACATTCTACACTTAAACCCTTACCCATCACTAAGGCTATGGTCGCCCCTGAGACTGAATCATTATTAGAACCTTGTGATCGCAATCTTCTTTATCTGTTCCACTATCGTTCCCGATACACACTAGATACTTAAAACATCGTCCTTGTTCAAAGCCAAACTCCACGGACTCTAATATCCCACCCAACACCATCAGCGACTAACGACAGGTCATCAACTCGACGAGTCATACCTCGCTGTTGAGGTCCGTACGGCAGTGGGCCCCCTGGTCCTGGCAACAGGGTACCAGCCCCCAAGGAGAGGGTGCTTGCCCCTTCACAGCTTCCTGCAGCTTTGTGGTCAAGGCAGAACCGTTCTTTTTGCCGGTGACCTCAATGCGAGGAGTGCTCTCTCAGATTACACGTCGACCAACTCAGCAGGCAGGAATCTTAAAACACTTATTGAAAGACAAATCATGACAAGAATTGGACCAAACTTCCCCCCCATATACATTATACACAGATCAGCCACAAAACCAGACATAGTGCTAACTAGCACTATGTTCCCTTAGGATTAGTTCATTGAACCGGGTCCTTCTATCCCAAGCGACCACCAGGCTATCCTTATTAAAATCTCAACCTCCCCCACTCAAGTCCCTAGCCCAGAACGCAAGAGCTTCGCCCAAGCCAACTGAGATAATTATAAACGACTCCTCGAAAATTACAACCTTGACCCCTTAATTAATGCCACTCTAAAAGAAATTGACGATGAGTTGGATAAAATTAATGATAATTTATTAAAAGCCGATAAGGAAGCCATTCCCCGAGTTAAATATATGAGTTAAATATATAACTCATCCTTCACAATTCCTAATCGATTTCACACCACTTTTTCTCATTCCATTTCGGACTTTTCTCAGTACTTTATCCATAAAGATAATAAACTGCTATCACACACCGAAGCCTTACTTCCCACACTTAGATCATCTAACTCACTCTTTCTCTCTTTCACTAGAAGGCATGGCTTATGTTCTTCCAACATAAATACTTTTCACCCTATCCAACGTCATTAGAAGCTGCCATAATTCTTCTCTATCTAATAAAATCAAAGCTGATATAAATTTCTATCATTAATATGGATGATGTGTAGAAGAGGGAGCCGAGCATCTGCACGGATCGCTATTCTTGATAAGGGAAGTCCTTAAGGACGTTCTCAGGACCCCAGATGGTAGGTTTAGGTTAGATTATTCCATGTTAACCAAACCTAATAAAATCATCATCGAGGAGCCTTAGAAGTCAAGTTTGGATGTTTGGCATAGTAGAACTTCCTAGTGTCCGAAAAGTTACTGTGCAGTGGAAAAGGCCTAAGTAAAGTTTCAATAAAAGTAAAGCTTTTATTAAAACTTTACTTAAGCCTTTCCTACAGTAAATGCTGAAAATGTTCCCCAAAGGGCTGAAGATAATGCTGCACATGTCGCTGCATATTACACTTGTCAACAACCAAAATGCTTCCGAGACCAGAGTAGCAATTTTCAATTAATTTTAGGTTGCTGATAATGAATATCATGGTTAAAATTGTTTGTTAGCTCTACCTTTCAAGATACACCTACGTGTCACAACAGGTTCCAACAGACTTGCATCAGTGTGTTTCTTACCACAGTCACAGTCTCACTGCCCTTCAGTATTGTTCCAGCAGTCATAGAATGTGATTGTACTGTGCAAGTTTTCATTTTGAGGTGAAAGATAGGTGATTTTCCTAGTCAAACACTTTTTAAACTTATAATAAATATTCATTGAGCAAGCTTAATATGCATGTTAGGCATTTTATAGTTATTTTATTTTCCTACTGAATGATATAAATACATTTTCTAAGCGGTCATGATTTGTATTTTAATGATAAATATATGAATAAATTTTCTGTTTATCTTCCAATTGTTTGATGTTTTCTTCTATCAGATGAGTCGTACTTGTGTGAATAAGGCAGACAACTTCTGCTTCATTTGTCGTGGTATGGTGACATTTGCATCACAGAAGCGTTGTATAACAGATATGGTTAGAAAGGCATATCACCTATATTTTGGATGCAAAGTTGGTGACTAGGATAAGAACTGGGCTCCTCACATATGATGCACACTTGTGCTAATAACCTTCGCCAATTGTTGAACAGGAAGAGGAAAGGAATGTCCTTTGCTGTGTAAATGACGTACTGTGAGCCAACAGACCATACCAACAATTGTTATTTCTGCATGGTACCTCCAGTAAAAAAGGGATTGTCAAAGAAGAAAAAGGAGTCCATTGAATAACCAAACAATCCATCAGCTATTCGCCCAGTTCCACATGCAGAAAGTCTACCTGTTCCTGATGCACCAACTTCGGTATCCTTCGAGTCAGATGAGGAAAGTGAAGAGGAAGAAGCAGAGAAGGATGACAGTGCTGGATTACAGAGTGATCTAAATTTTGATGAAGCACACTCCTCTAGGTCATATTTCATAACACAAGGGCAACTCCATGACCTTGTCAGGGATCTGCAACTATCCAAGAATAAGGCAGAGCTGCTACGCTCTCGTCTTCAACAGTGGAATCTCCTAGCAACTGATGTGAAAATTTCAAAACTTCGTCACCGTCAGTAGCAGTTCAACGATTTCTTTGTAATGGAAGGTGATTTAGTGGCCTACAACAATATTAATGGTCTGATGGAAGCACTTGGCATCAAATACGAATCCAGAAACTGAAGGCTGTTCATTGATTCATCAAAAATGAGTCTGAAAGGTGTCTTGCTGAACAACTGCAATAGTGAGGCATCAGTTCCTGTGGGCTCTGTACAACATATGAAAGAAACTTATGAGAATATAAAGTATATATTGCAATGCATAAAATATGATGAGCATCAATGGCAGCTCTGTGGTGACCTAAAGATTGTTGCTCTTGTGATGGGCTTGCAGGACGGATACACCGAGTACTACTGCTTTCTGTGTGAATGGGACAGCTGTGCAAGAGGTTCCCACTATATTAGGAGAGACTAGTCACCTCGTCAATCATTGGAGCCTGGGATGAAAGATGTTCAAGATCCGCCTCTCACTGAACCAAACAAAATTTTGCTACCACCACTACACATAAAACTGGGGTCATGAAAAACTTTGTAAAAGCTACGAACAAATCTAGTCAGGGATTCAAGTATTTAACATTAAAATTCCCTCACTGAGCGACGCTAAGATAAAAGAGGGAGTTTTCATTGTTCTTTAGATTCGAGAGCTTCTTAAAGATGGTGACTTTGAATCATCGATTCATGGGGAGGAGAAAGCTGCTTGGGAAGCATTCAAGTTAGTAGCAAAGGGATTTCTCGGAAACAGAAGGGAAGGAAACTATGAAGAATTGTTGGAAAACCTCATCAAGGCTTAAAAAACATGGGATGTAACGTGTCACTTAAAATCCCCCTTTTGGAATCACATTTAGACCTTTTTCCAGCGAACTGTGGGGCAGTTAGTGACGAACATGGTGAAATGTTTCACCAAGATATTTCAACCATGGTAAAGCTGGACCAGGCTAAATGGAGCGCAACAATGATTGCAGACAATTGCTGGACATTGGCAAGAGATGATTCTTCAGCCCACTATAAGCGTCAAGCAAAAGGGCAGAGAGTGGATATGGATTAGAGATAAAACATAATGACATACTGTACGTTATAATAAAATAATCAAATATTATATGCCGCATATCTTTAAACCTATAGCTAATAAGCACTTTTTCAAGGTGATATTTGGATTCAGTGCATGAAAATACATAAGAATTAACTAATCTCATTTAAGAAGCACACAACTTTTCAAAAATTGTTGACCAATAATCGAACGCATTCTGGAAGGTAGCTGGAGTGCCTGTTTGGTGTGTTGTAATTGATGTTTTCAACCCTTACACATTGTACAGGTTGTTCTTATACACCCAGCCCTTCAGCGTACCCCAGATATAAAACTCCAGGGGTGTGAGGTCCGGAGACCTAGCAAGCCAGATTCCGTGGCAAATTATGCATCAGCAAATAAGTATTTCAAAAACTCTAGTGATTCACAGGTCGTGTGTGTAGTTGCTCCGTCCTGTCGAAACCAGCCCCCTACAAGCTCACACTTATTGAGCTGGTCTATGAATGGTTCCAGAATCTAAGTGCGGTAACGTTTTGCGTTTATGGTGTCGTCGAAGAAAGATGAGCCAATGAAACGTGTACAATTTAAAGCACACTATACCCCGACCTTTTAATCGAGTAGAGGAATCTCTTTGCGTTTATGATGGTTTTCAGTCCTCTATAGACGATTGTGCTGACTGTTCATGTATCCGAAAAGATAAAAACATGCCTCATCGGTGGAGAAGGTTACATAAACGATGTCCTCACCTTTCTCACGACGAAAATATGAAACCAATTGCTGTAATCAACGCGGGAATAGTGATCACACTCTTTCAACTCATGCACTACGGATACCTTACATATATGGAAAGAACTTCAACTTCTTCCGCAGAATGTCGTGCTCTGTACTCTTTGTCAAATGGACCTAATTAGATAACCGTTTTACAAACTTCTTTGGACTCTTCAGAATCATTTCTGGGATGTCAACAACTTTTCCTTCTGAATTTGAGGTCCTACCAGTTCGGGAAGGGTCTGCAACACTGACCGTTTAGCGAAATTTGGTTATCAAATTTCGCCTTTTTCCACTGCACAGTAACTTTTCGGACCCCCTGTAATTATTCACCAGCAATTGGGTGTAGGGAAGAATTTTAACATATTAAATCGGTAATCCTACAAATTAACGACTCAACCGTTTTTTCAGAAAATTGAATTTCAATCTATTCGATTTTCATATCTGAATTGTTTGTTGCTATTTAAACGGCGCGGAAAGGACTATTTTCCGAGTTATTTGCACTTGAAAGTATTATTTTCCTAGCCATCTAGTTATTATTTGCCGCTGCTAGCCCTGTCGGTATGATGTCATAAGCCTCGGAGTGAAAGAGAGATTGATCCTACAGACTGGAAAAATATCCGTTTCTACGATGATGATTAGCAACACATTTAGGTAAGAGGCTAATTTAACTACGATGAAGACAGTTAAGGGTAGTAGTTTATTTGAACAGGTGGTAATTTTTCGGCTTATGCCCGCCCTCGAATTTTTTTAGAATATATATATATATATATATATATATATATATATATATATATATATATATATATATATATATATATATATATATATATATGTGGAAAACTCACAAAGTATCGCGTGAGTGGGCAATAAATACAACAAAGCCCACAGGGAAAATTAATACGAGGATTCCAAGTACTTTCGAATTTTATTTCGAGTTCTTTATCAAGGAATAACAAAAGTATTGAAAATTGTAATATTTATAAGCATGATACAGAGGAGAGGAAACGCCCCCCAAAAAGCATAAAACCAATCAACAAAATGAATTAATAAGAAATGGAAACCTTAGGAGGAGATAAAATAAATTAAATACAAACTAAGATCATTAAATCAGGTAAATTCAAAAGACCAAAGGTTGACACGAGGATTAAAATACCGCCTAAGCAATTAGAGAGAGAGAAAATCTGAGCAAGAGATTAACCTCAGAGGTCAGGATTGAAAAACCAAGGTAGAATAAGTACAAATGTTCTAAAGACTTGACTCAAATAGAAATAAATACACAGGCATAACCATATGGCTACATAGATGCAAACAAAATAAGATTAAATAGTTTATTAAGATTAATATAAATATTTAGTCTCAAATTAAAAGTTTCGGCAGTACATTGTGAATATAATTTAAAAAATAACCATCGAGTTTATATAAGCCAGGACTTGAATTAAAATTTGGGAATTTACTAATAAAGGTCGATTCAATTATATCTCGTGAAATTGTATCGTTATTATGACATAGGATTTAAGCAGAATTCCATTCAATATTGTGATTAAGATATGACATAGGAACATAAAATGAGCTGCTTTCTTCGCCACGACGGACATTATATTTATGCTGAGAAATTCGTTTTTTAAACATTTACCTGATTGGCCAAAGTAATATTTAGAGCAATCAATACATTTTACGTAATATACATTACCAATAGGGGAAGGGGCCTTCTTTACTAATAGTTTAGAGATAGTATTATTATAGTTAAATACTACACAAATGCCTAGAGATTTTAAAATATGAGGGAGAGAAGCAAAGTACAGGAGTATTCTTGTTATTAAATGGCGCGCTAGGTTCAAAACGACAAAAAGACTTTTTAGCTAACTGGAGGCATTTATCAAGGAAATGAAAAGGATAGCAAAGTTTATGGCCGATGTCAAAAATGTTATCAACTTCAGAGTCAAAAAATTCAGGGCTCACCACACGAAGTGCACGGAGAAACATTGAAATTAAAATAGATCTTTTGACTTTAATATGGTGAGAGGAGTAAAAGTGAATATAAGAAGAAGAAGAATTAGTTGGTTTCCGATAGACAGAGAATTTGAAACCAGAAGGCGTGCGGTGTATTAATAAATCAAGGAAAGGAATACTTCCATTCTGTTCTATTTCAAGGGTAAATTTGATGGAAGGTACAAGGGAATTGAGTTTGTTCAAAAAAATAAATATATTTTCAGAAAGTTTTTGAGATTCCAATAAACGCAAAAAAAACTCAAAAGCACTTTTTCTGTAATTTGTCTAGGAAAATACAGTAAATTAAAAAAGACGGCAGTGCCGTGATGCGGTTTTCTTTTGGTAAAGTTGTGGTTGTGCATTCAATAACCATGCATTTTTGTCATCTATGTAATATATATTTAATTTTTCTTCATATTTTAGAAATAGTGATAGCAAAATGGCAATGTATCCTAAAAAAGTGTCTAAAAAGTGGTATAAACAATCCTTTAAAGAAGAATGGTTAAAAGATGAAAATCTGAAAGAGTGGCTAAAAGAAGATCTAACTGAAAAGGGATGTAGTTGCATGTGCTGTAACAAAAATAAGTAATGCTAATAAATCGATGTTATTATCGCATAGTAAAATGGTTAAACATGAGAACAACATGAAAACTGCGAAGTCAACAACAAATTTAGATATATTTGTTAAAAAAAGAAGCCTACATAAAATGAAGATGTAGCGAAGGCAGAACGAATGATATCCGCTTTGATTTTCGAACATCATTTGCCATTTGCTCGAACAGATCATGTCATAGAAGTGTGCAAGTAAGCCTTTCATGACAGCTATATTGCAAAAGCAGTAACTATGCGAGCAACAAAATCTTCTTAACTTTCCAAGAAGGAATTGCTTACCGTGAAAAAATGGAAATTGCTGATATATGTAAAAAAGTAAAATTCTCATTAATCATCGATGAGAGTACTGACATATTAGTATCTCAGGTATTAGGCTATTGTTATTAGATATTTTGACGTTCAAAAGGGTTATGTAATTGATATTTTACTTGATACAGTTTTTGTTGAAGATGGAACGGCTAAAGGATTATACGAGATTGTTAAAAAAACTCAATGAGAAAGGAATCCCCATCTGCAATATTATAGGTTTTGGTAGCGATAATTGTTCAACCATGATGGGAAATAAGAGCGGATTTCAAGCATTATTTAAAAAATATATTCCATCACTTTTTATAATGGGTTGCGTATGTCATTGTGTGCTAGTCATGCATTCAAGGTGTGGCCGTCCTATCTTGCAACTTTCATAGAGGATATTTCTTCTTATTTATCACGCAGTAGCAAGCGAATTGCAGATTTTACTGCTATGCAAGATGTTACAAATGCAGAAAATCCCAAAATGCCTAAGCTAGCTCAGACTCGTTGATTATCTCACGGAAATGTAATAAAACTTGTGCTTGAGCAATGGGATGCATTACTGCTTTATTTTCAATCTGAATCTTAGGTTGACAAGATTGATGGGGCAAATGCTTTTTACGAAACTAGGAAAAATTAGGGGAACAAAGCACTTGCTTCTCTTTTTAAACTATATATTTGAAAAAGTTAACTCCTTGAATATTGAATTTCAATCTGAACACTTCAGACTCCATGAGATGCATGCAATGATTTATTCTGAATACAAATACATTCTAAGTTGTTTCATTAAGGAAGAAGTCAGTAATTCTGGAAGAATATCTGAAATTGACCCAAGTGACAAACAGTTACATAAACAATTGAACGATTTATATTCGGGTGGACGTTGCACGAGGCAATTGTCTTTAGTGCTAATAGGAAAAAGTGGTGAAACGAGGTTTAGGACTGATTGTTTAAATTCGGTGGTTGCCCTCTGCATGCAAATTAAAAAAACGATTTCCACTACAGGAAGAAAGATTTGTCGCCAGTTTAGGAGTTTTAGATCCCGCTGCAGCAAAAGATATGACAAAATCTCCTAGTTCAATAATGAACGTGGCACTGCATTTTCTCCACCTTGTTCCCGAAGATTAACTTGATAGTTTGGATGATAAATGGAGGCTATTTCGACAGTTCAAAGATGTGTCACTGTTCTATAAATCTATCCCTGATTTCTGGAATTCTCTGCCTAACATCAAAGGCGGCTTAAACAATTCAAAGTTCGGAATTCTTTCTGATTTCATGACCCACCTTACTGTTTTACCACATTCTTCAGCATGTGTCGAAAGGATATTCTCACTTATTAATTATGTCAAGACAAAACAAACAAACTCGCTAAAAACGGACACTGTTAAGGAAAGGTTGTTGGCAAAACGAGCATTGTCGAGGGGTCAGCAAAACTGTTACACGACGTGTACACCCAAACCAGAATTGGTGAGAGATGTAGTGGAAGGCGCTTGTCACCAGCGTTAGGAAAGACGTCTCAAACATCCGAAAAATCTTGAAGTAAATGTTTGCTCTGCAGAAGTAAATTCGGAAGAGGAAATGTAATAAGGCCTATATTTTTATCTTTATTTCAACTCGTGTAAGTATATTTATATTATTTTATGAAAAATAAAGTTTCTAGTTTTTTTTGGTAGGAGTATGGTTTTTTTTCATGTGCTACCTTGGTTTAGTTAAAATCATCGAGTGGGAGCCCTGATCCACTCGTGTTCTCGTCATGGTCAGACAAAGTCCCCTTAAGATTATAATTCGAGCAATTATTCTGTGTCCAAAACTATTCCCAAATCCATCCATTCATACATTAAATATATCATGAATATGTACCACGGAAGGAAACTGAATAAAAGGCGGATTGGAGTTAGTACTTTCGTCTATTCGGCATTTTCAAACTCACAATGATAAGAAAAATAAGAGACACAGTGTTTATACTAAGCACGTTTCCCTATGAGGTCAACATTTTAATGCTATCAGATAAGTCGGACTTTAGAAAAAGTGATGAAATTGGATCTAGCGAAAACAGCCCTAGGCTAATGTTGAGATTCCTTCCACTCAGACACTAACACGGTGTCATCTACATAGAGTAGCATCAATCCCCTATGGTTCTTAGTTTCAGTTTCTCCCTTTTTCCTTATGCATTCGTAAAATCACTGTATTCTCCTATTCTTTAGACTTATCTCATTTTAACTATCCATCTTCAAAATTAGATACCTTCCTTTTCAGACCAATATTTTATATCATTAGCCTATATAAAAATAGTTGGACTAAAACAGCTTCGGATAAGTTTTTCAATGACTTTTGTATTATTTGACGAGATGAATATACCATCCATATATCTACAGTATATTTCTGGCTTTATATTTTTAGTTTTTACAAAAATATTTTCTAAATGATCATATAAAAATCGGCAAATGTTGGGCCTACCAAACGTCCCGATGAAACTTCATCGAATTGAATAAATATTCTCCCATCGTATATTTTGAATGAGCACATTGTGGTGCATATTTCTAAAACTTCGTTTCTTTTATTTTAAGAGCTGGTAGAGTCGGGTGTTTGTATATATGATTAAGGATTATTTCTATGGTATGTTTAATAGGTATATTAGTGAAGAGGCTTTCAACATCAACGGATTCGGTGACCTTATTTGTAATTTTGGATTGTAAGAGTTAGATAAATTCTTTCGTGAATGAAATGCTAAATTCATTTGGCCTATAGGGGGTAATGAGGTCATTAATTTTGGGGGTTGGTGTTGGTATTGTTGATGCAATTGAAGAAGGTTCAGCCCTGAAATTCACATGAGAAAATATTCAAAAGGGAAGAGTTAATTTTTTAGACTTGCATATTATACCAGATAGAAATACATATATTTAATACTTCATTTTATATTAAAACAACAGACGACAGCGACTATTTAAATTATAACAGTATATGTCCTCGTCACTATTAATTTAGCGTTATCAAAACTGTTCATAGAACATTCTGAATTTCCTCTGGCTGGCAACATTTTGATACAGAAACCAGGCAATGGCTTCGCCACTCTCCCCCCCCCCCCCCTATGGAGGGAGCTTGCGTTTCACTACCAAGATTAAAATTTAAAATCTAAAAAAAAGCAGCCATAGTTAAATTCTTATAAATTTTCTGAACTTCGAGAATTATAATCATTTTAAAAAGGAACTCTAAACTAAATTTCCCCCCTTTCAAAATATCACGTTGCTAAAATATAGTTATAGAAGAAGATATATACAAATAAATTTTCTGAACTTCACCATTTGTAATTCTTTAGGTTTTAAAAGATTCACAAAATTTCGATACTTATATTTATTTCTGAACTTCACCATTTTGTTTTTTGATATTATAAAAGAATTATTAGAAATAACTTTGATAAAAAAGTCTAACCAAACTAAGATGAAATTTTTATTCAAATACTCAAAAAAATCTCCTTCTTAAATTATAGAGTTAGTAACGATGTTGATGATGATGATGATAATCAAATAGCAAATACAAGTTCTGCGGGTGGTAACAATCAACACTGGGCTTTCGCCATATTTAATTTCTGCCTTTCAAAAACCTTTTTGAAAACAGAAAGAAAGATGCAGAAACCTTGTATTGCAGATCATATAGGAATAGAGTACAAGAAAAAGAAAAATTTGACGTTAATGAGCAATGAGATAAGAAACGGGAGTTTTTAAATTACACCAGCTGGTATCAGAAAGCTTGAAAATATATATGATTTTAATTACATGAAAATAATATTGCCGTTTAATTTTTATCAAGAATATTTAATAATAAAGAACGTGTTAGAAAATCACAACAAAATTATTAGAGTATTCTCTAAGTTACAACTTAAACATTTTCTTTCTTGATTTCCCAAAAGCAAAATCATTGATTAGGTCATCAAAAGATATGCTACGCAACCTATCGCTCTCTATGCACATGATGCTAAGCGCAGACAATTTTCTTTCAAACATAGTTGCGTTCAGTTCATTTTATATTCTCTTTAACTGTAAAAATGATCTTCCTCCTGAACAATTTGGTATTATCAGCCATAGAAATAGTTGTAATATTGGTTCCACATTAGGGAAAACTAAATGAATCTTGTCTTGAAAGATGATTTGATATAGATCTTTGAGTTGAATTTGTTCTTTTCCAGGATAATTATGCTTTGACATAATCATGGAAGTGCCTCAGTTCACCCGTGAGGTTAATATCAATATCATGTGGATACTCTTTCATTAAGGTTTCCACTGCCTATGTTGTTATTGTTATTGTTATTTCTTTTTATTGTTGTTTCCTGTTCAATTTTTTAAAGTAGCCTAGAACTACTAGGCTGTTTGTTTACGGCAACTTATGCCTAAGTCGGCAGTCGCCAGATAGCCCCTTAATTAAAAAAAAAAAAAATCCTCTGCCTATGTAGCTGCTCTTCTGAAGCTAAAAAATCAACAAAAAATGAAAATTGGTTTGCGACATAATTGTATACTGTTGCTCTTTTCCTTAAATTTGCTCCAAGGACGTCTAGGTGGAGCATAAAAACAAATTATAGTTCCTCCATTTTTTCCAGAATAATACCAGTTTGTAGTTTTGTAGCTCCTTTTTCATTCTCATTAGCATAAATGTGACTAAGAGCATCTATGATTGACTTATAACTTGCATTTATGGCACACACCGCTTTGGCATCTGCTCGCACCTAGTGTCGGACAAATTCTTTGGTACTCTGATGTCTGAGTTTGTAGTCAAATAAGAACATCACAGATCACCTGTTTGTAGAAGATGAAAAGAAAGTGTATATTTCTTGAGCAACAGCGAAAGGTTTACAACAAGGAGTAACAACAAGGAAAGAAGGTACCCTAGGAGACCTTACGATCCATTCAAGGAGGGTACCTTTGGACTAGCAATCGAGCGGGCACATGGCTGCTCAATTGTTTTGCGTCCCTAAACGGACACTTTTCAAGACCTTGTCTAGTCTTGACTTGAACTGGTCAACAGATTCACTGTTGACAACTTCCACTGGAAGTGCGTTCCACATACCGCAGATACTGTAAGTGAAAAAATTTCCACACAGATTGCGGTTGTAACGCTTCAGTTCAAGTTTGAAGCCGTGATTGCGCGTTCTGTTCTCACTCAGTGTGAAAATATCCCGGTAGTCAACATTGTCGAACCCTCGAAGTATTTTGAAGACTTCGATGAGCTGACCACGCAGTCTACGGGTTTCCAGCGAGAACATATCTAATTCCCTTAGTCTATCCTCATAACTTTTATGTCGGATAGAGGGAATCAGCTTGGTTGCCCTGGCTTGTACGCGTTCCAATCTCGCGATGTCCTTTCGCAATGAAGGACTCCAAAATTGTACGGCATACTCCAGGTGCGGTCGGACGAGGGAGTTGTATAGGCACAGTACAATCTCCTGGTTCCGATAACCAAACTGGCGCTTAATATAGCCTAGCATCCTTTGGGCCTTTTTCTCCGCCTCAATGCACTGTTTCGAGAACTTGAGGTCACTAGTGATTGTTACACCCAAGTCCTTCTCAGTGTCGGTGGATTCAATAGCAGTGCCCTTAATAATATACTGAGATTGGGGGTTTCTGTGGCCGATATGCATCACTTTGCATTTCCCCACGTTAAAAGGCATTTGCCACGTGTCCGACCACTCCCCAATCTTCCCAAGATCTTCCTGCAGGCGGGCAGTATTTCCATCCTTTGCAACGTTCATACCAAGCTTGGTATCGTCGGCATATTTGGAAATCTTGGCAACCATGTCACCTTGCATGTCGTTGACGTAGATGATGAATAGTAGTGGTCCCAGGACAGAACCTTGAGGCACCCCGCTAGTAACGGGCACCCACTCAGAAGACTGTCCATTTACCACCACCCGTTGCCGTCTGCCACTTAGCCAGCTCTCGATCCAGCCGGCTACCTTTCCGTCTATGCCAAGCGCTAGCACTTTTCTGGAGAAGGCGTCGGTGTGGTACCTTATCAAAGGCTTTCTGAAAGTCTAGGTAGACCACATCCACCGCCTTGTCCCGATCGCGCTCACTGAAAACGAAGTGGAAGAATTCCACAAGGTTCGTCAGGCATGACCGTTGCCTTAGGAAGCCGTGCTTGGAACTCCTCAGTAGCAGGTTTGACTCTAAATACGACGTCACTTTGTCCACCATGATGCTTTCCATGAGTTTACCGACTATCGAAGTCAGACTGATAGGTCGGTAGTTCGACGGTTGGTT
The DNA here is from genome assembly GCA_963969495.1 of Ceratothoa steindachneri. Taxonomy (NCBI): domain Eukaryota; kingdom Metazoa; phylum Arthropoda; class Malacostraca; order Isopoda; family Cymothoidae; genus Ceratothoa; species Ceratothoa steindachneri. Next base: position 33,344,277 of record OZ018338.1, read on the forward strand.
ACGGTCTCCTTTCTTGAAAAGAGGAGTCACCTCCGCCTCACGCCAGTCTCTAGGAACGCATTTGGTCCGGATTGACATGTTAAAGATAGCGCACAGATGTCGTGATACTTCATCGCACACTTCCTTCAACACTTTAGGTAGAAACCCATCCGGTCCAGGGGACTTATTCGTCTTTAGGTCAGCGATCTTTTTCCTTATTTCTCCTTCGGTGAAGTCCATTGCCTCCAGCTTTTCCCCCGAGTAGGAATCCGTCGGCTGGGGAATGGGACCACACTCTCCAGTAAACACTGAAGAGAAGTAGTCGTTAAGGAGGTTAGCATTTTCTGCATCTGAACGCTTTCATGTCCCCTCCTCATTCCTCAAAGGGCCAATCGTTCGACGGATTGGTTTGCGGCTGTTCACATATCCAAAAAACTCCTTGGGATTCTCTTTACAGAGTCTCGCCACTCGGAGTTCCTCAGACCGCTTAGCCGCCCTTATGCTGGACTTCACTCTCCAGGCTAGCCTCCGGTATTCGTCAAAGTCACCCAAGATCTTCGATTGTCGGTATACAGTTCTCTTCTTCCTAAGCAGTTGGCCTATTTCTCGATTAAACCACTTTGGTTGAACAGAAGACCGACGGGGACATTTCAGAGGGATGAAACGCGATTGAAGACTCATGAATGTGGTATTGAAACTGTTTCACGAGTCTTCAACAACATCGCACGCTTCTAGCCTCGCGTCAGTCAGTCCAGCGAGAAGACCTGCAAAGTTTGCTCTTTTCAAATCGAGTTTCTTCGATTTACTAGTTGCAGGCCCTGCCTTCGGAACTTTGACTACAAATCTAATTAGTCGGTGGTCACTGCCACCGAGCTCTTCGCCAACAGAGGTCCTCAACGATGTCATCCTCAGAGGTGAAAACCAAGTCAAGGATATTGTTTCCTCTCGTTGGCTCTCTCACCCATTGAGTGAGGAACTCGTTGTTCGCGAACTCCAGGAGTAGTGCGTTCTCACCACAGGGTTCTCTGGTTCCCCAGTCAACTTGTGTGTTGAAATCACCCATGACGATACACACTCTGTCTTCGACAAGTTCTCCTAGTAGCTGGTACAGATCTCTGTCCTTTTCAACGAGTTGGGCAGGAGGTCTATAAAGCACCAGGGTCCTGTATTTGGCAGCACCTATCTCTAGGTCAACACCTAGTAGTTCATGGTCGGATACGATGTTGAGAGTATCCTTGACATACAACATCACACCGCCACCCTCTCTGTCTGGCCTATCTTTCAGGAAGAGCTGGTAGCCGGGAATCGTGAATTCACCTTCAAAATCTCGGCTTAAGGTTTTTATCCACGACTCCGTTATGGCCACCATCTCAGGTCCCTCTATTACTACGAGGCCACGGAGCTCAAGAAACTTATTCCTGATTGACCTCGCATTGAACAGAAGAACTTTGAGGAAGTCCCCTAGTGTAGGACTCCCTACGCTCTTACGTTTCCCGGCTTCTCTGTTTTCGTGGTCACACCCTTTTTGACGACCTCCGAGAAAATCGTTCCAGGAGTGACACGGGCATGCTGGCGCACGTCCGCTTTCGCTCTGTTTCGAACGCTCCTTTGGGTGCGTTCCACGACATCTTGAATTAGGTTGGCGAGAAAGGCCTTCCCTTTAAAGGAGAGATGTACCCCGTCCCTTTGGTAAAGGTCGTCTCTACCGATAAAGGTACGATATGGGTCAACGAAGAAGACTCCTTCTGCCGTGCAGAGATCCGCCAACCTTCTGTTCACTGCAACGTTTCTTTCGTGAGCGGTTCGGGATGGACCTCTTATCAGAAGCATCCCAACCACCACACGTTTGCGGGTTTTAAGCCCTATGTCGTCCACGGCTCCCATCACCGTTTGGATGGTCTTACCACTGAGGCCAACCTTACCCCTTCTGAGGTAGAGGTCGTTGCCGCTCACCATCAGAGCAACAACTGAATTCTCAGAAATCTGAGCTTTCTCTGCCTCTACTCTGATGTTGTGGTTACCCCGTCCTGACAGGCAGCTTACCTTCACGCTAGTGCGAAGGCGGGCCGCTAGCAGCGGCTGCAGATCCCGTGTTTGCGAGTCACCAATGAGGGTGACCTTCGGACACTTGGTCTCTGAAGACGGGGTCTTCCCTTGTGGAAGAGGCCTCCCCTTTTCCTCTTTACTCTTCACATTCTTATCTTTCTTTTTCTTCTTCTTTATCTGTTTTTCTTCTATTTTTGGTTCTACTTTTGTTTCTACTTTATTCTTTTTCTTTTTTTTTCTTCGTTTCTTCTTTCTTCTTTTTCTCCTTTTCTCTCGCCTCAGCTAGCTTAGCCTCAGATGATGCCGGAATGTCTGCTTGGTTACCAGGGGATTCCGACACGTCAGTGGGCGGCGCCTCTTCTAGGCATCCAACCTGAGCTACGTTAAGGGCTTCGAGCTTCTCCAACTTTCCCTCAAGGACCTTAGCTCTCTCCTCTGAGGCTCTATAGAGGTCTTTTAATTTCTCCACCTCTCGCGTCAATATGCAAGTAGTGCAGATACTTTCAGAGCTGCATTTTGAGTAGCAGCCCTCCGGAAAGTCAACGCACCACTTTTCTAACTGGCATATTGCACAGTTACTGCATCCAAACAGCAATCTACAGCAGCACGGCAGGCAAGATTTAATGAATGTCCGGCAAAGGAAATATATATTGCATACTTATTTAATTCTAAGATTTTTTTCTCCATTACATCGTATTTACCAATCATATTTGCTGCATTATCAAATGTCTGTCCTCGACATTTACTAAAATCGACTTTGCAGTCCTTACATAGATAGTCAACCACCTTACCTGCCATGCCTTCACCACTGTAATTTTTCCGACTCTAGGAAAGTTAGAAAGCGTTCAATAGGTAAACCATCACCAGGAGATACATACCTTACTATAATAGTTAGTTAATCCGCATGGGAAAGATCTAGTGCAGAGTCCGCAGACAAACTGAAGTAACCTGCTTTTCTCATATTATCTAAAATTGATTCTTTTATTCTACAAGCCATGATGGATATGTTCATTAAATACTGTCTTCGACAAATATGAAGGAGACCTAGGTCATTTGTTTCTATATTGTTTTATTCAATTAGAAAGAAATGGATCAAACTTAGCAATCAATTCTAACAAACCAAGATAGTACCATTATTTGTTGTTTGCCGATTCAAAAGTTTCATTGTATCCCATAAAAGCTAAACCACGTTCTGCTAATATGCATATCACTGCAACATGCTCAAGCACATTCCTCCAATAAAGCTGTTCTTCTTTTAGTTGTTTTGCTAGTACTGCGTCTAAGGTTGGACCAAGCTTTTTTGTCAAGTATGTTAGCAAAGCTCTTCTGTGGTATCTAGAGTTTTCATGAATTTGACTTGCAATGGGATCTTACCAGTCAGAAAATCCATCAGAAGCTAGTACTATAGTTGATGTTGAAAACAGTTTGCAGAAAAAGCAATAAACGCAACCAGTTGGATAGTATACAAGTCATTTCCAATCGTATACTTCACCATTAACTGTTCTGTTCTGAAAAAAGACCTTTTGAACAATATCTAACCTGATTTTTTAATAAAGGCTTAGAGTTTACAAATGGGCCATTCCAGTGCTGATACTCTAAATGACCTTTAAGGATCCAGTATGAGAGTTCATTCTCTGTTAAGAAACCGCATTGACCAAGATCACTGAGTTTCGTGAATTTTGTTGTTTCAACTGTAGATGCTGATTCTGTGATGTAAGCAACGCTCTCATTAGATCTACATCCACTATTCCACTCAGCTGAGATTCCAAGTTCTATGGTCTCAGTATCAGACATAAGCTGTTGTTGTTTTGGACTATGCTGCCCTCCTTGGGGTTGTGGATCATCGTCTGTTGCTGAGATAAAATATCTGTCAAGTTTTGGCAAATTTTTTAGTTGGTATTCAAGCTGTTTTTTCTTCTTCCTTTCTGATATCCGCTATTAAATGTTCGCTTCATTGTAG